>NQII01002475.1:65255-90531 GCA_002778355.1 Clitarchus hookeri | reverse complement strand
GCCGCTCCTCTAGTGGCTTGCCTCCACCGCAGTGTTGCCAACTCCTCGGGAAGGTTGCGTGCCGAACCCGGCGGTACAAAAGGAAAGTCGTTGCAAGGCCGCGCATGATGCCTCCCATTCCCAATCCCAAATGTTACAGAATTAGAATAGTAGACTTTTATTTCTGATAATATTTTGTTTTCTCATATTCACTTCCGCAGTTCGTTTCGTTATATCCTTTTATCATTTTAGCAGAAAACGTATTTTTTCCGACACTAGTTTTTAGGCGAATGAAACAATATCCTACTTTTATTACAGCTAAGACTGTGGAGAACTGGTTTCAAGCGTAATCTGAAAATCGAATTACATTCGAAGTTTAAATATTATAACTGATATTACGACTTTGAAACTAGCTGTACCCAGTATTTTAGGTGCACATTTAGTTTTTGTTTCGTCAGCTCAGGGGAGTGTGCGAACATATCTATAAAAAGCATAATTGTATTTTGTGCGTGGTACTACTATGTTGACTGAATCGTGCCAGGCGTTTCTCTTGTGAGAGTTGGCGCTACTGAAGTTTAATTATCGAGCCTGCTAACTCGTCTTTCAAGTTTCCTCAATTGCCTGGATGTACTGGGCTGCGTTTGCTTTGGCTTTCGTCTAAGAAGGGAAGGGAACCCCCGAAACCCATTATCTGGCGATGTTAAGGCCCTGCCACAGTTGTGCAGATATGTGTGCCCGAGCCGTCAGTCCATGCAGATTACCGATCACGACGAGCCTTGCGTGATATAATTGTGGTTGTCTAATTGATGCAGTTGGAGAAAAACATGTCACCATATTTGTTTGCATTTGTCTGTTTTGACATTTATTCGCAGTATATTTTACTGCTTGTCATTTATATTACGTAAAAAATACCTTAGCCGCAGAACATTAGTCAGCTGACAGTATAGCTCTCCACATCGAAACAACTAAACGAATCTATTAGCTATTAAATACGTTATATACGAACCGTAACTTTTCGCGCATTCTCGCTTCTGTGTAAAACAAAGTATCTTATTGGTCTCGTCTCTGATGACGTCAGACCTCGAAAAATGAAATGCAGCCATCTCCAGTCGGTCAGCACCTCACCTCACGTCTGCTCCATCAGCATCTGGCGTCACAGGTCACGTGAACCAATCAAATGCTGTATCGGCGACAGCACGGTCAGCTCGGACAGATCAGACAGACGCATCTCCTCAATTGTGGTAGGCCCTTTACTATTACATCCCTAAAACATCACGTTTATTTTTTCAGCTTCTTTGTTGCTACTCGAGCACAGGTTAATGACGGAATATGATGCGCACAAAATGTAGGTGTCGGGGGTCGAAATAAGTCGTTCATCGGCTTCTGCACACTTGATTTCAGGCTTAGTTAAAATTGCCAGATATATTTTGCTTCACGTTCATCATACGCGACAAGGAATGCCAATTAAAAAATCTAGCATACTTCATTGTTGTAGCTCTTTGGTTTTATTTATGGCGGGATCTAGACCCGATGAACTCTTCCCTGGCCTCGTTGAAAAGATGCTTTTTGTTAAGGCCGCAGTGGCGTTAACTTGAGAAGGGCAGGGTTTAGTCCATTCATGGTTACACTTCCGACTTTTGAAGTCCTGCTGAAGTTGTACTTTCAGGCTCTATTCCTCCGCCTCATGTAAACAAAGCTTAATCAAGTCTATAAAATTACACCAGGGACAACGCACTACATTCTTACACACTCAATCTAATAATTTTTTACATAATTACTATTTCTTATAGTCTATTCACTGTATCTTCACACTTTTTAAATCAGACCTTTGAGAAGTCACCCCATGCATGATGTATTTGATGTGTTTCCTAAATATGTCTAGTATCGCAAATGTTTATACTTCCATGTGACAATCTTATTTTTGGTTCAATTTAAATTTTACTTAAATTATGTGATAAATTAGATATAGTTAGTACGAATAAAAACTGAGAGAAATCGGGGCATATCTGACTTCGTGAGGGATGGAGGTCTTAAGATAAATAAGATAACTAAAATAGATTTTTAATTTATTCACACAGCTATTATTTACATAATTAAATTATCTACATTTGCTATTACTCTTTTTATGTCTCAGTGAGCACAACATTTGATGTCTATTTCAACTCTAATTAACGTCCTGCTTAATGTCTATCTGGTTATAGTCAATTAACTCATACTCATCCTTAAAACACATTCTGTCCCTTACCATCATTTGTAATGTCTTTCACTCATGTATCCAGTCCAATAGTCCAGCCTGCCAGTCGCACCCTTCACTGCTCTGATGCTCGCAGACGCAGATTTTCCTCCCGATGTTCTCTTCCGGCGCTACACCTTGCTCTTCTAGCTCGTCGTCTATCGCTTAACGTCGCACAGTTGCCCAGACTCCCAACCCTCATCTAAAAGCAGAAATTCAACCTGCTGAAGGTCATGAGCGTGCGAGATAGGACCGTTATCACAGCGGCATGCAGAGGCTTCCCTTTGTGACGCGCCGCCCATATTGCATAACCACCCTGACCTTGGCACACCATTTCCTCACCCCAGTGGGACAAGACAAGAAAGCGATGCAAGGCACTAACACTTAAAACTGCCCCCTCCTCAAGTCTGTTCGTCCTTAACAGACTCTGCAACATCCGGACCTTCATAGAGTGCCAGTCGATCAATATGGACAACCTTCGGCTTCGCCCGAGAGCCTTGATGACAAATCCGAAAGACTACATTACATCATTGATCTTATTCAGAATCCTGTAGGGGCCTTCCCAACATTTCTGTAGCTTCAGGCAAATACCCTTTTAGCCTCTGTAGGTTGTACAGCCACACCAGTTGTCCTTCTTGAAACACCTCGCCCGACATTCTCCTATCATAACGCATATTCATCCTGTCACTATTTATTCTGAGGTACTGTCAAGCAAAATCATTAATGCTAACAAGTCTTATGTAAATCGCTGGCATAATCAGGTGCTGCAGCTTCGTATTCTGTCGGTCGGCTAAACAGCAGGTCACTAGGTAGGCATAGCTCTCTTTCTAACATCATCTTTGGTGGTGTTACCCACATGGACTCGTGAACTGCTGGGCAGTAAGTAAGGAGAGTCAATGGCAGCTTTAAATCCCAATCCTTTTCGTTGTCTGTCACAAATATCGACAGGTACTGCTCGTGAGTGCGGTTAAGCCTCGATCATTCCATCCGACTGAGGGTGCAAGACGAGTCCTAGTCTTTTTTGTCCCCAGAATCTTTGTTTCCTCCTGAAACACAGCAGCTTCAAAGTTTCTTCCCTGATCAGAATGGAGTTCTACTGGCACTCTGAACATCGAGAAGACATGCCCTATGAGTGCTGCAGCCAGAGTATGTGCTTTATGGTTTGGGAGGGGAATGACATCAGGCCACTCAGTAATCTTGGGTCACCAGTAGATACCGATTATCTCTCTATGGGGCAGAGAAGAGACGCAGAATATTCACTGCCATCCTCTTGAATGGGTCTCCAATATTGCATTTCTGGAGGTGAACTTGTCCCCTTGTACTTGGTCCTTTCCTTGCTTTGAAGGTGTCGCACATTCAGCACCACTTCTCAACATCCCCCCGACAATGAAGCCAGTAGAATCTCAGTCTAACTGTGTCGAGGGTCTTATTAACACCAAATTGCCCACTGCCTGCAGTGTTGTGCAATTCCTTTAAGACTTCGGGAACCTTACATTCTGGAAGGACCAACTTCAAGGATGTGTTTTTTCTATCATCACTTTCCCAGTTCCTGTAAAGCACACCATTTCAGTCTGGGTGGCCACATCGACTGTCTGTGTACACGCATCCTTAACTGCTGGTCGAGCATTGGCAACAACACTGTAGGGAACAGAAGGCTTCGGGCCATGGAGAGCATGGAAACATTTCCGTGGCTTAAGAAAGGAAACTTAGTCTGTGGCACAGATCCGTTGAACAGCCTGCTCCTCCAGGTACACAGAGCACTCCTTCGACCAGACCGAATGTCCTTTGCTGCAGTTTACACACTTCAGCGGTTTGCTGCACTGAAGAGTATCTGGGTGTGGTTGGTTAGCACACTTCGGACAAGTTGGTGGATTCCGACATTTTGCAGAGGAATAACCAAACTATTGACAGTTGTATCAACGTAGAGACTTGACTTGACTTGACCATTTTGCCCAGTATGCTTTGACTGCTGCGCTCAGTAGATATCTCTTCCCATTTTGGCCTACAGCCAGCTTCTTTCCATTCTAGCAATGGCTGCAAAGTGGATCATTCAGCTGATCTTTACTAATAGTCTCATCGGTACAGGTAGGTGACCCATCACAAGATAAAGAGCCTTGAATTCTTGTCCTCCATATCTTCAGCGATTCACCACTCTTTTCTTTCTGGTGCCTGCAATGACGACAGAATGGCTCACTTTGCCTCCTAGAAAGTACATCTGCATTGCTGTGAAGGCATCCAAATCTCTGCCGTATTTGTCATATTGTTGAAGATGCTGTATCCACCGGGCTATTTAACCTTAGGGTTTCTTGAAATTTAGTAGCCAGCATAATGAAGCATGATCGATTCTTCACTAACGCCTTCTATTTTCCTATCTATGTGATCTATTTTCTTGTCTACATTTTCATTTACAGTGTCTTTTCTTATCTACTAACTCACTTACATTAGTTATGTGGCTATTTACATTTTCATTTACACATTACAGAACTAGTTTGGGAATTTCATTTACACTTTCTTTCACACTACTAATTTGGGCATTTACAGCTTTGTTTGTACTACCAATTTTGCTATCAAGGCTATTAACACTTGTGCTCATTTGACTACCTAATTCCTCAATTAATTCTCAGTGCTTCCAGTTCTGCAGACATTTTTCTAGTTACCATTCACAGTGATGGTTGGACAAAACAGTCTTAATTTTTTGACGTGTAACTATTACAATTAATTAATTTGTTCTAATTTTGCTAATTATTTGCCTCTTGCCTAACATAATTTTAATTTATTAATTAATAATTGCCTCCATCCATACTTATTTTGACACCAGTGTTACAAGATGCCTTAGTTCATGTAGGATGGAGGTCTAAGATCTAAATAAAATTTTTAATTTATTCACGCAGCTATTATTTACAGCATTAAATTATCTATCTCCACTATTACCCTTTTTTATTTCTAAGTGAGCACTATATTTGTCTATTTCAACTCTAATTAACGTCCTTCTTAATATGTCTGTTTTGTTATAGTCAATTAATTCATACTCATCCTTAACACACATTCAGTCTGTCGTTTGCCATAATTTGTAATGTCTTCCACTCATGCATCCAGTCCAGTAGTCCAGCTTGCCAGTCACACTCCTCACTGCTCTGATGCTCGCAGTCACAGATTTTCCTCCCGCTGGTTACTTCCAGCACTACTTGTTGCTCTTCTAGTTCGTTGTCTGTCGCTTAACGTCGCACAATTGCCCCGACTCCCAACCCTCATCAACTCTCGGCTCGGAGGCTGCTGTACTTGGTCTTGTACAAGCTTCTACAAGGCCTGGTGCATGACCCGATATACCGGCTGCTGTCTGAGCCATTATGGAAGATTACATGACAACAGTTTGCATACTAGCACTTGACACCCTGGGTGGGTGTGTAGCAATTCATACTTGGTTTGGTACAATATTTTGATGTTTTCTGTATACATAGTACTATATCCTGTACCTGTACTCATTTACAGACCCTAGAATGGCACCTTCAGGGTGATTAATTTTATTTGCAAGTGAGTTTTGTTTGTTGGATGTTGTTATGATCAATATGAAATGAATTGTTCGTATGGTATACTGTAATGCTTATGTCTATGTTGTAATGCTTATAATGTCATATGTACGATGTGACTAATTTTTTTTTGTGATTAAAATTACCTTTTTTAATGCAGAATTGCATCAAAAATTTGGTGTGACAAGCTTTAAGTAAGCTTTCCATATTTCTATGTAAGGGGATTAACAGTATAAAAATGGGTAATTCCTGTGGTATAAATGTAATATTTACGATGCCTCTCTCTCTCCACCACCATCATATTACCCATAAATTGTTTTTGTCATGAAAATCTTACAAGTAAAAGGAAACCATTTTCAATTTCATAAGTACTGTTGTCTCTTTCTCCTACCCACAAATACATAAAAACACATATGTTATGCACATGCATACACACACATGCACATACACACATGCCCATACACATCTTAAAACTTATTAGGTATGCTAGAATTATACAAGATTTACAATTTTAATTTTGTAGCTTTATGGTTGCCGATGTGCCAAAATAAAAATCAATTGGATGTAGTTGGAAAACAGAACTATTGTCTGAATTTAAAACATATTCTAAGATTTCCCTTGTGCTCTTATTATTTGACTGACAATTATTTCATAAATTAATTTTGTTGGTTTTACCTTCTAACGTAAGTTTGAATGGGTAAATTTGTGTTGTGAAGGTAAACCAAGCCACAAAGAATTTCTTTACAAATTTTTAGCAGTAATAAAGATTTGAACACGAGCTGGTTGAAGGAACATTCTAACATAAAAACTTAAAAGTGAGCTGTTTTTTTTAGAACCTAAAACTATTGTTTATAAAATCAGTGTCATGAGAAACATGTTCTTTTTTCAAATAATTATATACAATGTCGCTACGATCAAAACTGAAATATTCTACAATTCTGTGAACCACAGGCTGTGATTACAGGCTGCTGGCTGTGAGATTCCAAGTAGTTAAAGCAAGATGTCACAAGTTAGTGGTGGATGAACCAGCAAGGTAGCCAGTCCGACCTGCAAATTGTTAACTGTCGGGCTTCGTCATCTTATTGACATTATCTTGCTGTAAAAATGTGTAGACTGTTAACAGTGTTGAATGAGTTGCACTTGCATGGGTGTAAATCCGAGTGTCACATTTAACTGTATTTAGATAGATGTTCTGTTTTTGTATTTTGTGTTCAATAGTTCAGTCAATGTGGGATTATATTTGTTCATCACCTTTATTAGTTGCAAGATGAGTTACCTGTTTTGATGGTGTATACACCACAAACTTTGAAGCCTCACTGCATTGCTATTTGGAGTTGTAGTTCCCAAGTTCTAAAAGCAGATATGCTCATCTTGTCACTTTCTACAGCTTTTTGTTGTTACAATGTGTTGCTTAAAAACATAATAAGTAACATCATTGAATTTTATTTTGGTATTACTTAACAGTTTTTATGTTTTCATGTGTATATAGTTTATAATACTCAGAATTACATTAATATGTCTTTGAATGTGGTGTTGTTTCCCAGGTGGCGTTCTACGAGATTCTAAGTGGAATGTGGGTGCGTAATGGCCTGCAGATCAAGGGCCAAGCTATGACATATATCCAGTGCAACTTCTGCAACTCTCTGGCAGATGCAGACCTCTATTTGCTGCAGGTCTGCGCAACACAAATTGCCCCTGAGAAGTTCCTAACTACCGTTCTTGAGAAGTGAGTACCCGCTGCTGTTATGCCTGACAGGAACAACTTCTTATGCAAAATGCCAGTGTAAGAGACGAGACATTTGAAATGAAAGCTACCAGAGGACCAGGGAGAAATATCCCATACCACGATTGCGTGCAACACTGTTTTTCTATCTTGCTTTAACTGATTGAAAAGTGGTTCCAAGAATATATTCTTCCATCTGAAAAAATGCTGACCAATACCTTCGACAAGTTTCCAACGAGTCAAACCATCCAACTTCTGAATGAAGTCGACACCCCAAGGTCTCCCACAGGTTGAGCCTCTGTACCACATGCTAGTACTCTCAGAGAATTTGCTCCGTATCATGTGTGTGTTTTCCTATTGGGTGTATTTTTGCAAAGACATTGTGGGACTTTGCCATGATTAGAAATAATTACTGAAGGACTATTCCACATACCTATTCAGAGAGTGCGTGTATGCAGTGTTATGTGACAACCAGTGGTCTAGAATATGCACTGGATCACTAGGTGGTCATCTGTATATTTTTTGGGCAGCAGCATCCCTCTGCAACATCACTCATCTACCGGGGATGAGAAATTTATGTGCTGTTAATAAGCTTTTTGATTCAGCCTGTGCGATCATACACTATCCCTGCGGCCGATAACAAGGAGTCCTACTGCCAGGGTTTCAGGGCTGGTTGTAACGATGCCCCATGTTTTGGGATCCATGTTTGTAATGATGCACATCATGGTATTGACGGCTGGAAGTTACCACTCGGTTATCTCAGTGGTAGCAACATAAAACTCTTTAAAAAGGCGCCAATGAAATGATAATGATGTCAAGTTCCGGTGTATTTCTCTATACTTTTATTTATTAAGCAATTGGAACAGTTCACATACAATCTTTAAGTATGCGGAGTACAAACAGGTTCACAGATAAACCGAAAAAATACAGAGCAGCGCCACAGTTGTTTGTTGATGATCTATTCTTGAAAACTGGCATCGCCAGAGCAACTCGCGACCTTCCACACCGGCGGAGATATAACGAGAAGGATTAAGTTGCCGTTGTGGGGGGCTATGCGCCATGCCCGACGTGGCCTCAGCACTGGTTGCTTGTTGTCGACTGTTCGAGCACTGGGTATCGACTGCTGAACGGCGACAGGCACACTCTGTATTTGTCACGTGCCTATCCACCTCCCTCTCCTCAGAGCATCAAACGCAACCAAATATGGGCATAGCGTGGGCCGGCCTCTCTTTTGCACGCTATTCCAAACTGCGTAGCCCACTTAACTGCGCCGTCAGTTAAAGATAATCGAACTTCTAGAACAAAAACTGATGACGCAGTCGGAAAGTTTCTAATCTAATGATGGCGCTTACTGAAAACTATGACTTTTGAAATGGCAACCGGTTGCCTGATAAACGAACTACCACGGCTTTAATTTTGAATCCCGATAATATTTTACAACGTCTGGCAAAGTGAAAGAAAATGAACCGCGTAACCTGAAAATCAATACTACTGCGTCATTACATAGTTTTAGGTGAAGTTGCGACTTATGCAAGACTCGCCATGGGCNAATTTTCTGAAAAGTGTAAAAGGTGGGCGAAGGTGACATCAAATATTACCAAGTAAAAGACACTTTTCTTGCTATTTCAATATTAATTCATGAAATTTTAAGTTCATCTTTTGCTCTTGGAAATAACTAGTAATATGAATAAATTGTAAAATGTACCAAATTGACTGATTTTTATCTTTTCTTCGAATATTGGTTTTCAAATTTAGAATATTGGTTTTGAACTTATTTATTTTTGGTAACCTAGGATATTTTTTCACTTATTAAAACACAAGAAAACTTTTTCAAACATCACATTCATTTTGTTTAATGAATAATAAGAGTCATTAAAAGCTGATGTCCAACAATTTTTTAACAATTTTTTTTAAATTAAGGAGTTACATAACTTTTAGTTACAAAATCAATATTAATATGTTTAAACACTGCACTAAAGCTACTAACACACATTGCATTAAAAATATCTAACTTTTTAATTACAATTTTTTTTTTTTAGAAAATTCACCTTAAATAAATATTAAGCATACAAAACAATTTACTCCACAAGCAAAACGAATAAATGTAACACAGAATTCAAATACAGTCAAATCAAAGCTCTACTTGCATAAGTGACTTCACAAGAAATGTAATATTTAAATATCTCAGCAGAATGCTACCTTGCAATTCTGTGGCTCGCCAAATTTTCGAACTAACTGTGAAAAGTTTAATGTGCGTGCAATAGAATTTTCTTTTGGAAGAATGGCTAGAGAGGACAGCTGTTCATCTAGCATCATTGATCGCAAGTACGTCTTTGTTAGTTTCAATTTTGAAAAGCTCCTTTCGGCACTAATCGGTTGTATAGGGATTGTCAAAAGAATTCTCAGAGCTATCCACACATAAGGGGAGCTGTCGTGTAGATTATAGTTTATGAACTGAAAAAANTTGTCAAAAGAATTCTCAGAGCTATCCACACATAAGGGGAGCTGTCGTGTAGATTATAGTTTATGAACTGAAAAAACTGCATAGGTGAACCTTGTCTTGAAGTAATGGTAAACTTAAGGTGTAACAATTGTCCTTCAACTCTGCTCTGTATATGTCAGCATTTTCACCCTCCTGCTGAGCTTCATGAAGATTTCTACAATGCGTGGACAAATGTTCTTTGGCTACAGGTAGATTTTCTAGATTTTAGATGAATCCCCACAGAGGTTTATGATCATTANTTGTCAAAAGAATTCTCAGAGCTATCCACACATAAGGGGAGCTGTCGTGTAGATTATAGTTTATGAACTGAAAAAATTGCATAGGTGAACCTTGTCTTGAAGTAATGGTAAACTTAAGGTGTAACAATTGTCCTTCAACTCTGCTCTGTATGTGTTAGCATTTTCACCCTCCTGCTGAGCTTCATGAAGATTTCTACAATGAGTGGACAAATGTTCTTTGGCTACAGGTAGATTTTCTAGATTTTAGATGAATCCCCACAGAGGTTTATGATCATTAAAGAGATGAAAGCTTTCTTTAAATGAAGCTGCAACTCACCTGTTTTCTATGAAAACCGCTTCAGTTTCCTAAATTTGTGCCATCTCTTCTTTATTCTGCCTTGCTGTGCTGTATCCTAAAGAAAATATCATACCACACACAGAGAGAGATAAGAAATTTAAATTCTAAAATCATTTCAACCAGACAACGCTTCATGGTACAAACCAGGATCAGCTGCAGTCGTTTCTGAAATTTTTTCCAAATCTTCACAAACTTATTTTGGCTGAAATGTGACAGCTCTAACACTTTTGATGCAGCTTTCCCACCTTGTTTCACTGAGTGGTTTCACTTTGAGCTTTGAAACATGCTTTCGCAGAATGTTCAAACATTGAACAGAAGCAGCAAACAGAATGTAAATTTTATTGAGAACACCCAACAGTGTAATCCCTACTTTTGTTTCTGATGCTACGTCAGTAACTACCAGATTTAATGAGTGTCGGCCGCATGGCACAAATCCACCCCTTGAGTTGACAACCTGAATCCTNTCCTAAAGAAAATATCATACCACACACAGAGAGAGATAAGAAATTTAAATTCTAAAATCATTTCAACCAGACAACGTTTCATGGTACAAACCAGGATCAGCTGCAATCATTTCTGAAATTTTTTCCAAATCTTCACAAACTTATTTTCGCTGAAATGTGACAGCTCTAACACTGTTGATGCAGCTTTCCCACCTTGTTTCACTGAGTGGTTTCACTTTGAGCTTTGAAACATGCTTTCGCAGAATGTTCAAACATTGAACAGAAGCAGCAAACAGAATGTAAATTTTATTGAGAACTCCCAACAGTGTAATCCCTACTTTTGTTTCTGATGCTATGTCAGTAACTACCAGATTTAATGAGTGTCGGCCGCATGGCACAAATCCACCCCTTGAGTTGACAACCTGAATCCTCGTCTTCATCCCTTTCATATTCGTTGCAATGTTGTAGCCTTTCCCATGCATATCCTCCAATGTGAGATCATACTCTGCCAAAGTATCTTCGCCAGTGTGAAACGACGTAGTTTGGATGGCACTGCTGGCTCTGGAAGTTTAATTAATCTTCTCCTGACGGCGCAGTTAAGCGGGCTATGCAGTTTCAATAACGTAGGAAGAGCGTGCGTGGCGGCCCACGCCAGGCCGTTATCTGTGGAGAGGCACGTGACAAATACCGTGTGTCCCTGTCGCCTTCCAGCATAGGATAACGGGCAGACAGAGAGAACGGACAACGGCAGAGGAGTCGATACTTGGTAGTCGTCAAGGCCGCGTTGGGCGTGGCGCAAAGCTCCCACACCGGCAACTTAACCTTGCTTGTATGATTTCTACGCCGGTGTGGGAGGTCTCTAATTATTAATATTCTGGCGAGGCAAGTTTTCGAGACGTAAATGAATAATTAAATGACTGTGGCGCTGCTCTCTGTTAGTTTACCTGTAAACTGGTTCGTACTCTGCATACCTGACGATTGTATGTGAACTGTTTCAATCTTTCCAGTAAATAAAAGTATAGAGTAATAAACAAACATTGGACTATTTATATTTATTGGCACCTTTAACGTTTCATGCTACTGTACTACCAAACCAAACTGAGCTAGCCGAGTGGCAACTTCCAGCCGTCATCACAGACGCTTCATCATTACAAATATGGCGGCCAAATGCACCGCGTGGAACGTTACAAATATGGCGCCTAATTGTGAGGCTGCCTCGTTACAATTATGGCAGGCATAAACAACATAGGCAACGTTACATATATGGTTCCCTTACGCACGGCAACATAAGTGGTACTCACAACCTCTTTGAAGCCATTGAAATGTTCCTTTACTACTCAAATCAAGTGTGATGAAATATCAACAAACCTTAAAAATATGGATATTTTTTCAAAGTAACTAAGCTCAGAAGTTTTATCTACAATAATACAAAAAATACTGAGCTTTGTTTGTGTCTGAAATGGTTGTGTTGAGCCCGTTTTGGATCACAGTGCTGGCATAATGGCCTGAAGCTCTCTCCCCCCCCCCCTTTTNTTTTTTTTCTTCATAACTTCATCAAACTTTCCCAGCAATTAAAATAGGCAGAGGAAGTTTTCAGTTAGGAGAAAACAGTTTGTCAGATTGACCTGTAAATGCAAGGTTGTGTTCAACCAGAGACAAAGTTATGGTCGTTATTAATTTCTCTTAAACACATTTCCAGTTACCTATTTCTCGATTTATAAGTTGCTGGTGGCTGCATCAATTGTCTTTTCAGTCTTCAGCATTCTTTCTGCTTCTGCCCAATCACAAGAAGATCTTAAGTACTCTGGTGACCATACTTGATCCTTTACTCACTCACACCACTAAGTGCCTGCAATCTCTATATCAACCTGAGGCCAGCTGAGATGTGGTTTTCTTACAAAACAGTTTGCAACAAAAGTAGAAAATGCTGTCTGAAGCAATGGAATAAATTATCCGATGTATTTTAACTTCCTCTCTAGTTTACAATTCCCTAATAAAATAATGCAGAGAAAAATGACTGCCTGAATTATTTACACGGACATTTATTTCCGGAATTTCTGTCAGTCCAGATAAAGTTAGTTGATCTCTGATACACTCTAAGAGGACTGGGTCATTGCAATGCATCACTGAATTCTGGTAGTTTTGGACGACTTGAATGGGATATTTTTTTCATTATCCTCATCTGATATATTATGACATTTTTGTTTTCAGTATTTGTGATTTTCTGGAATTCATGGCTTCCCATTTCTTCTATTCTCCATCTTTCTGTATGTTCATCTCCACTCTGTCCTTTTCCATTCTCATCCTCTTTCTCGTTTTCAGAATCCCAATAAACATAACTGTATTTTCTTTTTTTTTTTGCATATGTTTTCAGTGACTCTAAGGCCAGGTGCTCCACAATCACTAATAATAACACCTCTAGATATACAAAGTTCCCCTTGGTGGGGTTTTTGTTGGTTTTATGTGTTAGCATCACCACTTTATACAGCTTCAGCGGGTAAAACATAGTCATTTTCATGCTTGAGACATTTCCTTAAGTTTTCTCCTATTTTCTTCTCTTCTGCATATCTTTCAGCTTTCCTATTGTTTTCAGTCCCTGAAAGTTTCTTCTTAGGCCCCATTTTGACAGTCCACAATATCAGGTGCTAAATGTCTGAAAACATTAATGAACTACATGAAATCCATGTATACTTTGTAAACATAAAGGTTATTCATGGTGATGTGAGCATTTCTAAAGCCCTGGTAAGTTATATTTTCAGTTAATTGGTATTATTCCCCCTTGTGTAAATATGAACACTGCCATGAGCTTTACTTTTCAAACAAATGTTAACATTTTGAAACTGCTTCCTTTACTGTGACCTATGAAAGTATTGTCACTTTGCCGAATCATGAACAGTAAACACATATTTTTAACATTTAATTCAAAATAAAAGCAAGGTCAAATGCTGTGGTGGATTCATATTTACCAAACTAATAATAACTTAAAAATGTAATCTTTAAATGCAGATTTTATTTATTTATTTATTTATTTACAAAATGCCTGCATTGTGGCATTTACTGCATTTTCTGTATATCAATGCTTTAGACAAAATCATACAGTTGTTACTATAAAAATGCATTCTGTCAAGAAGCAATGTAGTAATTATTATTTCTAGCGACTACAATCTCTGACCATCAACCCCTCTGGAAATTTCAATTGTTCGTCCCCTGTCGACACACAGCCAAACGAGATTGTGGAAAACAAAAAAAATATATGCACACAACATTTTTGCCAAATTTTGCTTTAGTGAGACATAACAAAACCTGTGGTGCAAGTTGATGTGCAGTTGTAATATGTCTCTCTTGCTACTCAGTGCCAGCAATATCATCATGAGTATTGTTACTGTTGATCCAACACAGGCACACAACCACCAAACAAATAGTAAAGGGCAAACTAACACTGTCCAGAAAAATAAAATGTTACTTTATTCAAAGTTCATGAACCTTAATTTTTGTACTTTCTTCTTATTCAGCCTAAAGTTAAAACAGCAACAGTACAGTTGTGCTTGCATTACAGTTCCAGTCACTCACCAAGTTATGCTGAAGTATAGAAATTGCTCACAAAAAGTAGCCAAATAAATATTAACTTTTAAAATAAAAATAAAAAGAACATTTTTTTCTTTTTAGATTCATACAGTAAAACTCCAAAACTAAAGTATTTTAGATACAACAACAATTCAAAGTATTATGATTATATTTAAACAGTTTATGTCTTTAAAACATAAAATAAATTTAGGTGTCATTTACAAATAATTTTAATGTTTGTGAGCATGTGTGTGCACTAGTGATGCAACGAATATTCGCATTCGCATGTTTTTAAACATTCACATTCGCATTCGCAAAAATGCTGCCAATATTTTGTGAATGTATTTGGCAATGAAAAATGAAAAGGTTTATTAAATAATAATGCAACTACTATGATTAAGTCATTTTTATTTATTAACATATTTTTTATGTATAAGAGTGTATTTTAATGATATTTGGGAAACAGCCTTGTAGTTATTCACTAGATTACATAACAGAAACACACTCTTGATATTCTTTTATTCTTATTTACCTAAGCAAAATCAAATTAAGGCAGGTAATTTCTTAAAACTTCTAAACTATATTATAACACTACTGTATGATCAAATACCATTGAACTGCTTTAACACAAAACAATGGAATAAGATATAACCCAAATTTTTTAATTATACAAATCAACTTTAAATGATATCTTTTGTAAAAACAGTCAACAATTTGCATTTATGCAATCTAAAGGGTATCTTATTCAAATATGTGAGGTCTTTTAATGAACTAGTGATCATGTTTAATTGTAAATCAAATCGACTTCTTATGAATAAAGTTAAAAATATATTGTGAAGAAAAACAAACAATATAATAATCTTCTTTTCAATTAAAACAAATATGTTCTTAACATTTTGTTAATTTTAACTTTGGTACTAATACTAACTCACTAATTATGTAATTTTTAAGATATCCATTAAACATTACTTCTTGAAATCGAAAATAAAACTATGAAAAATAGTTTATATCTAAGCACAATTAAGTGAAACACTTAGTAATTAAATAAGAGTAGAGGAATATTAAACTTCAGAAATAGAAGTTTTGATGCCTTTTCTCCTTGCAGCCTATTTCGGTGGGGTGTGTAAAGAAGACCAGCCCCACTAAAGACCCTTTCGCTAGGCACACTAGTGGGTGGTGTTACTAAATATTGCCTGGCTATGGGAGAAATAATACCATACTTCTTATTATTTACCGCCCACCATGTAAGTGGATCTACATCATTTTCCACACGTTTATCTAATAAATATTCATTGATGGTTTTTTTTATCAAAACTTCTATAGGGTTCGTACATTCATTTTCTTCTTCTTCACTTTCGCTGGAATCCATCAGCAATTTCATGGTGTCTCTTAAAGATATAGATTTCTCTGTCAGACTGGCACTGGAACCAGATGTTTCAATCCGATGAGTAGTCATTCTGGCACGCTTAGGATTTGAACAAGACGATAGGCTTGATTCATCGTTTCCAATTGACTCTAAAATATTTTTCACAACTTGATCTCTGGTTGAAGAATTTTTGAAAAATTTTAATTTGTATCTCGGGTCAATAAAAGTTGCCGTAGCAAACAATACGTCATTTTCCAAATGGGAAAATCTGCGACATAGTTCTCGTTTAAGAACTAAAATCGTATTCCCAACGCATTCGTCGGTCACATCAAATTCACCAATAATTTTTTCCAAAGTGGACAATAATGGAATTACTGAGGATACAGAAATATTGGCTGCACTTAGTTCTTTTGTAATTTCTTCAAAAGGTCTGAGTAAAGTTATTATTTTTTCCACAATAATCCACTCTTCGGAAGTTAGTTGTGAAATCTTGTTATTCTGGGAAGCATAAAGACATAACGAATCTTTGTTTTTCAAAATACGCTCTAACATATACAAGCTGCTATTCCATCTTGTAGCACACTCTTGTATGATTTTCAGCTTTGGCTGATCGAGTCTTTCTTGTAGAGCAGCCAGTTCATCTTGAGCTACATTTGAGTGATGAAAATGTGTTGCCATCTTTTTACATTTTGCAATCACTGTTATAACGGAATCTTGTGCCTTAAGCCCCTCCTTGACAACCAGCTGAATTTGGTGTGACGAACAATCAATGTCTCTAATTAATAACAAGGAAATACCTTTTTTCATGTTTGTGCCACCATCTCTAACAATGCATTGCACTTTTTCTTTAGGTATTTCCCAATGCGACAACATGGTTTCAAGTTTTATAGCTATATTTTCACCAGTATGTCGGCCATCGTTAAATACCTCTGCGTTTAACACAATCATTTTTCTCTCAAAGTTTTTTGTTATACCATGACATGTAAGACTCAGCAAAGATATTCCTGAACAAGAATCAGACCAAATATCAGTTGTAAACGCCAATTTTTCAAATGACTTAATTAATCCCAAAATTTTATCTTTGACTTTGCCGTAGAAATTTTCACATATAAACGAAGAAAAATGTTGTCGGCTTTTTATATTATACGACGGACAAAGATGGTTCAATAGTCTGACAAATCCAACGCTTTCGACAAAACTAAAGGGTAAGTCCTCTAAAGCAATCATTTCGCTTATTAAATTATCAATTTCCAAAGACTTGGCATTGTTGTTATCCCACTTTTTTGTTTTTTCGACGCAATCAGTCAAAGACATTTGTTTCAGGTCGGTTTTCGTACATTGTCGCGAAGTGGAGGCCACAACACTTGTAGAAGCATTTCGCTTTTCATTTTCCCTATTCTTTAAAGCATTATACTCGTTTTTATGCAAAGCTTCCAGGTGATTTCTCATAGCACTTGTTGTTCTTCCTTTGCGCGAGTATTGTTTATTACATATTTTGCATTTCACATTTTCAGCATCACATATTGTAAAATAAGTCCAAACTTCGCTAACACACGACCGCTTCATTTTGAAATATCACTTATCACTGTACAATTACAACAATAGAGTCTTTACAAGTTAAAAACAAAACTTAAGTATGTTGACTCGACGCTGCTCCCACCTGTACTATACAGGATGGTGGATAGCAGGGTACGTAGTAATTTGTTACGGTGTTGGCTAACGGCACCTTGGGCTGCTGTAAGAGGGGTGGCACAAAGACGTAACTGGGTTCGGTTTATTCACGCTTAACTTTTATTGTCCAAAGTTACAGTGACCTGTACATCTATGAGACCTAGCCCCTTTTGTATCTCCTCGGACGGTGGAATCTAGCTATCCCGCGCCCTACACACGTCTCGGCGAATGTTTGCGTCGGGGGGAGGTTTCGGCGGGTTGCTGAAATTACCTCGATGCTGGTGGCTGGTGTTGTCGTGCTGTCTCGGTGTCTCTCCCGCGAAGTCCTGGGCTCGATCCCTGGACGTGCAGTTCTCTCCTCGTCGCTCGTCGTTCCTCGTATCTGACTCTCTCGTGACTCCGTCGTAACTCCGTCGTAACTGTCTTGTCGCTGCTGCTCCGTCGTAAACGTCTCGTAACTCTCGTGTAACTGACCTCAACTGTCCTTCACTCTCGCCTAACTCTCTTAACTGTCGCGTAACTGACTTAACTGTCCTCCATGGCTCCTGTATATATACGTTTCTGTTCTATTTTCCATAGAACTCGGGACTTACCCTCTCGTGTTTGCGGTGGGATAGGGGTAGGCGGGGTGCACTATTTTTCCCCGATTTGTAATTTCTTGTGGCGAGGGGCGATAATATGCCCGGGACTCCCCACGTTCGCAGCGTCACGTCGTGACTCAAGCAACATGACAGGTGCAGTTGGTTCGAGCTCGGGGATTCCTCTGGTCCTTAGGCCATCGGTTTACGGCGTGGGTAAGAATAGCGTCACCACTACTGAGCGGTACGCATCAAGGTAACCTCAAACAAAATATCNGCGGTACGCATCAAGGTAACCTCAAACAAAATATCTACGAAAACATTATTAGCAGCTAACTTCATTCAGTAAGCCAGCAATCATGATTTGTTTACTTCGTTCAGAGTCGGGGCATATGGGCTACTCTCGTTTTTAACATGGCCGCCTGGCCGGCCTGTTCTAAACGCGCGGTAAAATTATAGTTCGTAGGCGCACGCTTTTGGCGCCATATTTGAAAAACCAGCATTCGCATTCGCATTCGCGAATGTCGGAGGTGAATATTCGCATTCGCATTCGCGAATGTGGACAAATCGACATTCGTTGCATCACTAGTGTGCACACATGTGTGTGTAGTATGTTGGTGTGGTGTTTAAACTATGCATCTATTCTAAATATTCACATGGCCTGACACTTAAGTGTTTACGTTTACGTAACTGTATCTTGCTGGGCAACATGGCATGATACAAAACGGGTGGTGAATAAATACCTATGGTGAAGGATGTTTGAGGTAAAGTAAGTTCTTTTGAGATCAACCTTCAAAAATGTCACTGCCCCTACCTGCATGTATTTTAAATGGTGCAATGACACTGGCATTGCGACAATGATATCTCGCCTACCTCACAACCGCATTGTGTGTGACTAACGATGGTCTTCGACTCAGTATATCAGTATGTTGATCTGTGTATCGTTATGTGCAACTTGTCGGCCATCAAATACATTGCTTATTTGCAAAAAATTTGCAAGATATTAATGGCGTTTGCTTTTTCTGTTGCCATCTTAGGCCTCCAAGCGATTGCAACGTTAACTAATGTTAGTTCTAATCATTAGATATTTTAATGGTTAAAAGTGAATTAGTTTTAAAATTAACTAAAAAGTAAAAATTACACACTTTTTTAATGAATAATTTTAATCATTAATTTTTTTATTGTTATTTCCAAGTGTGGTCGTATCCCACTGTGAGGGTAAGAGGCTACCAATATCTGGCAAGACACTACTGCACAACAATATTGAGTAGTGGGACATTGTCCAAATAAACCTCCCCTTTTTATTGGCCAAGTCTATAACACAGTAACGTGTAACTGTCATATCCAGACCATTTTAGTTCATTTCATATAAGGAGGCCACATTCTGACAGTCAGTGAGTGGCAACTTAAAGTATTCAAAACAAATAACGTGCTATTTACAAAATCCTGTTATCAGCTGATGCACGAACGAACAAAAGTTAATATTACGTTGGCTATTCTGAGAGCAGTGCCGAAGCACATCACACAAGCAGAAGATACGCGGATAAGAAAGAGTTCGTAGATTAATTAATACATTTTATTTTACGTGGTCATAAAACAGCAGTTTTTAGTTTTAGAAACGAAACCTCGTGATAAAATAGTGATGTATAGGTGTTCAAAATTAGATGCACAATAAAACGATACGTATCCAAATGTAACGAAAAAACCCAAAGTTTCCAGACTCTCCAACCATGTGCTGCTATCTTATGAGGTACAAGCGCATTCACTATCTGTTACAACATGCCCTTCCACGCCATCTGCTATCCATATCCCGAACTACACCCAGAAACATATTATAGTTTTGTCGTTTAAAATAACGTATTTACGCGCATATACAAATGGTTTTATTTTCCAGCGAGCTCTGTATAATTTTTAAAGTAACATATACTTTGTGCACCACGTTTACGAACGACCCTACACACGTCCACCAAGCTTCGTTTACAAATGCAGCGCCACCCAAGCAGTTCACCAATTGCCACATGTAGCAGCACTTCCTGGATGCGCTGACTCGCCACATCAAAGCCTATTCTTGACACACCAATTGATGGCGAATGGATACATAAACAAAAAGGTGCGGCGATTGTCAACGGTCAAGAATGTGGCCTTCTTATATGGTACACAGTATATCATTGGAATGACAACAGCCAAGTGTTCACAGAGCTGTACTTCCAACAAATTGGCATAGTGGTGGTGCAAGTTGGCTAATGAGGGCTTTCCGTGGTGGTAGATAGATAATTATTGTTCCCCAATAAAGTGCAACAGTTTCAATGTAGTGAGCATAAATTTTTTTAAGTTGCTTTCTTTTATAAATCNCGTAACTGACCTCAACTGTCCTTCACTCTCGCGTAACTCTCTTAACTGTCGCGTAACTGACTTAACTGTCCTCCATAGCTCCTGTATATATACGTTTCTGTTCTATTTTGCATAGAACTCGGGACTTACCCTCTCGTGTTTGCGGTGGGATAGGGGTAGGCGGGGTGCACTATTTTTCCCCGATTNCAGTCACTCACCAAGTTATGCTGAAGTATAGAAATTGCTCACAAAAAGTAGCCAAATAAATATTAACTTTTAAAATTAAAATAAAAAGAACATTTTTTTCTTTTTAGATTCATACAGTAAAACTCCAAAACTAAAGTCTTTTAGATACAACAACAATTCAAAGTATTATGATTCTATTTAAACAGTTTATGTCTTTAAAACATAAAATAAATTTAGGTCTCATTTACAAATAATTTTAATGTTTGTGAGCATGTGTGTGCACACATGTGTGTGTAGTATGTTGGTGTGGTGTTTAAACTATGCATCTATTCTAAATATTCACATGGCCTGACACTTAAGTGTTTACGTTTACGTAACTATCTTGCTGGGCAACATGGCATGATACAAAACGGGTGGTGAATGAATACCTATGGTGAAGGCTGTTTGAGGTAAAGTAAGTTCTTTTGAGATCAACCTTCAAAAATGTCACTGCCCCTACCTGCATGTATTTTAAATGGTGCAATGACACTGGCATGCACTCTGTACAAACTTTCATATTTTAAAATTTATAATTTTTACATTAAATGCCCATTTTAGATGAAACACCCATTAATTCTTTTATTGTATCCTTCACATTTGATTTGGCTACTTTGGTAACAACAAAGAAAAATAGTTGTGTGTCTTAACGTTGAATTAAAAATGTAAGGTAAACATTTGTCAATACCAAAATTACTAATTTTGTTTTCTGTTTTTTAATGCATACAAATTTTAAGAATTAACAAATTTGCAAAATATTTACTTTTCTAATAAATTCAGTTTAACTTGATCAACGCATGAATAAATTGATCAGGCACATGGCAATGTTAATTTTACATATTGCGGAAGAATACACTGTGTGCATATAAGCAGATGTTAAGTAGGGTTTTCAAAAGTGCTCAGTTTACCGTGAATAGCCTATAGCAGGCAGGTCCTAGTGCTCTGAAGATGGCTCAGATCTTGGGTGCAGCTGTTGTTTCTTCCGTCAGTCTCCTGCACCTGCTAGTTGGGTAACAGTAACTTGATGTAGGTAGTATCAATACTTTGGAAAGTTAACTGATTAAATTTAGAAGTTAAAATCCATGTAAATTAACTCATTAAAGTTTAAGTTAAAACAAAATCAACTGATTAAAGTTAAAAGTTAAAGAATAACATAAATTTAACAGTTAAAATAGTCTCAAAGTTTTTTGTCGATGTGTATTCAAAACATAAAAAAATTCATAATTTACAGTCTTGGATAAAAATTACTACATCTTGGTTGCTGGATGCCGAATCAGGTAGGTCTACTTATCAAAATGATGAATTAACAATCTTATGCAAAAGATTTGGAATAAAACTTATAAAATAAACTCTTATAACAGCGACTACAAAAGCAGCTAAAATGTGGATACAGCACGAGGACCATCAACTGTGCAACTGTGATTTATACGTAGTGAGAGATTGTATTGATAGTATCGATAGATTGCGACGATGATATCTCGCCTACCTCACAACCGCATTGTGTGTGACTAACGATGGTCTTCGACTCAGTATATCAGTGTGTTGATCTGTGTATCGTTATGTGCAACTTGTCGGCCATCAAATACATTGCTTATTTGCAAAAAATTTGCAAGATATTAATGGTGTTTGATTTTTCTGTTGCCATCTTAGGCCTCCAAGCGATTGCAACGTTAACTAATGTTAGTTCTAATCAGTAGATATTTTAATGGTTAAAAGTGAATTAGTTTTAAAAATTACACACTTTTTTAATGAATAATTTTAATCGTTAATTTTTTTATTGTTATTTCCAAGTGTGGTGGTATCCCACTGTGAGGGTAAGGGGCTACCAATATCTGGCAAGACACTACTGCACAACAATATTGAGTAGTGGGACATTGTCCAAATAAACCTCCCCTTTTTATTGGCCAAGTCTATAACACAGTAACGTGTAACTGTCATATCCAGACCATTTTAGTTCATTTCATATAAGAAGGCCACATTCGGACAGTCAGTGAGTGGCAACTTAATTTATTCAAAACAAATAACGTGCTATTTATAAAATCCTGTATCAGCTGATGCACGAACGAACAAAAGTTAATATTACGTTGGCTATTCTGAGAGCACTGCCGAAGCACATCACACAAGCAGAAAATACGCGGATAAGAAAGAGTTCGTATATTAATTAATACATTTTATTTTACGTGGTCATAAAACAGCAGTTTTTAGTTTTAGAAACGAAACCTTGTGATAAAATAGTGATGTATAGGTGTTCAAAATTAGATGCACAATAAAACGATACGTATCCAAATGTAACGAAAAAACCCAAAGTTTCCAGACTCTCCAACCATGTGCTGCTATCTTGTGAGGTACAAGCGCATTCACTATCTGTTACAACATGCCCTTCCACGCCATCTGCTATCCATATGCCGAACTACACCCAGAAACATATTATAGTTTTGTTGTTTAAAATAACGTATTTACGCGCATATACAAATGGTTTTATTTTCCAGCGAGCTCTGTATAATTTTTAAAGTAACATATACTTCGTGCACCGCGTTTACGAACGACCCTACACACGTCCACCAAGCTTCGTTTACAAATGCAGCGCCACCAAAGCAGTTCACCAATTGCCACATGTAGCAGCACTTCCTGGATGCGCTGACTCGCCACATCAAAGCCTATTCTTGACACACCAATTGATGGCGAATGGATACATAAACAAAAATGTGCGGCGATTGTCAAAGGTCAAGAATGTGGCCTTCTTATATGGTACACAGTATATCATTGGAATGACAACAGCCAAGTGTTCACAGAGCTGTACTTCCAACAAATTGGCATAGTGGTGGTGCAAGTTGGCTAATGAGGGCTTTGCCGTGCTGGTAGATAGATAATAATTGTTCCCCAATAAAGTGCAACAGTTTCAATGTAGTGAGCATAAATTTTTTTAAGTTGCTTTCTTTTATAAATCNAATTGTTCCCCAATAAAGTGCAACAGTTTCAATGTAGTGAGCATAAATTTTTTTAAGTTGCTTTCTTTTATAAATCTCTTGACAATCTCGTTATGAAAGGCTGTCAAAATGTCACTTTTTCTGATATAATGATACTGGACATGGGCTGTGTGTTTAAAGATGGGAATAGATTTTAATTCCTGAAAAGTAGCACCTGTTGTCTTAGGAGGAAGCGTGCTATTTTCTTCTGTAATTGTTGTCATGTTATATTTACAACTGTTCCAGCCATTGTGTTTGTGGGATGCTATCTTAGTTATTCATCTAGTTTTTGTAATATTCTTCATATTCCATATTTGTTGGTCTGTTTGGTCACCAATCCTGGTTGTGTTGAGTCATATTTCTGGTGTCATCTGACTACATTCCTGCTCAGAATTATATGTATGTTACATTTTTGTTGTTTTGTGTCGTTCTGCCTTTTGTTTTGTGACTTACTTCCTTCTTGAAATTATATGTATGTTGCATATTTGTCGACAACGGTTAACTCAGGCTCGTTCATTCCTATTTATTAAATTTAATTTATGTTTTTTAAAGTTATTTTATTTTATGTAGTAGGTTTTCTGAGCAGAGGATGAAGTGCTTGCAATGGCGTATGTCCGTAATTGTTCAAACTGAGAATCGTGTATGCAGAATCTGTCTGTAACTATGTACTAGTATTAAGGAAATTGAACTGGAAGTAATTTAATGTTCTTATTTTTTCTTGTTTTACTGGCTTTTTTTTATACAAATCCAAACAGGTGTTATTTTTGTTGGTATACTGGTGAACTAGCCCAGTGCTATGTACTTTTCAGACTGCTACACTAGAGCTCTTCTAGGTTCCCAAACAATAATGATCTCTCTTGTTCTCTAGATCACCACGTTCAGTTTTGTGTTCATATTTGTGTTCCATTCTTATTTTTTCATGTTCTGACTAGTTTTTTGAATATTATCATTTGGTGTTTTCTCATCACCATGTTTTAGNATATTTGTGTTGCCTTATCCATTCTTATTTTTTCATGTTCTGACTAGTTTTTTGAATATTATCATTTGGTGTTTTCTCATCACCATGTTTTAGGTAGTTTTGATGTTTTGTTCTTCATAGTTATCGCATCACTCTTTTCCGACAGTTTGTCACCACCCTTAATGCTCTACATCATTCCTATAAGTCTATACTTTTTGTGTTACCTCCACATATGTAGGTCTACACTGCTGTATTCTTGCGTAATTTCGGTACTCTCATACTCCCTTACTCCCATATTCTGTGTTACCTTGTTTCCAGGCAGCCATGCTTTCCTTAATTCTCTGACCATGTTTTCTTATATCTTTTGTCAGTTATGAGTGTATGTATTTGTGGTTTCACACATGGTGTCCTGTTTGAAGGTTCCACATAATGGATTGGATGAGCCTGGCATCATACTCTGGACGGTGTACGTACCTGGATGGAGAGCATGACTCACCTATGCTGGAAAGTTGTCTAACTTTCCTGGCGACACTAATGAGTGTCCGAACAAACCTGGGTGAGTACCGTCAATCAGTCTGCAGTAAAACCTCTATTTTTATGTGACACTAAGCAATTGTAATAAATGAAATAATGGTG
>NQII01002475.1:0-65075 GCA_002778355.1 Clitarchus hookeri | reverse complement strand
TTACAGTGGCTGCTTGTGAGTCTGAAAGTAGGTGAAGCACCATGAGTAAATGGTGGGAATGGAATTTGGAGTCCATTGGGTTAAAAAGATGTTACTGCTAGGAGTATCTCACTAGAAAATTCTAAAAATGGTGATAATAAAACTGACATGTTATTTTTCGAAAATTATGTCATATCATGAACTGTATTCCAGGACCTAAACTACCTACATACCAAATTTTATCAAAATCCGTTCAGCCGTTATGGAGCTGAGTGGTAACACACACACATACCCAGACACACACACACATTTATAATATTAGTAGGATGGCTTGAATTTTTTCTAACAATAACCCAAATGCTTTTCCCATTATTAGGCATTGGCCTCTCTACTGTAGTTTTGGGAATTACATTGTTCCCATACCGTACAAAATTTGTTGTTCACTTTCATTGTAATTCATGTTGACTGAAAATAAAACAATTTTTTCTGTAAATNTTTTCGACAATATAGCTTTTTTCTGTAGGCCTACCTCGATTGAAGTAATGTGTTAGTCTCTTGTTTACTAGCACCTTTGTATGTAATTGATTAATGCTTTGTATCAAATTAGTAATTCCAAAATCACAACCTGCAATTAATTAACAGTTTCTATTACAGTGGCTGCTTGTGAGTCTGAAAGTAGGTGAAGCACCATGAGTAAATGGTGGGAATGGAATTTGGAGTCCANTTTTCGACAATATAGCTTTTTTCTGTAGGCCTACCTCGATTGAAGTAATGTGTTAGTCTCTTGTTTACTAGCACCTATGTATGTAATTGATTAATGCTTTGTATAAAATTAGTAATTCCAAAATCACAACCTGCAGTTAATTAACAGTTTCTGTTACAGTGGCTGCTTGTGAGTCTGAAAGTAGGTGAAGCACCATGAGTAAATGGTGGGAATGGAATTTGGAGTCCATTGGGTTAAAAAGATGTTACTGCTAGGAGTATCTCACTAGAAAATTCTAAAAATGGTGATAATAAAACTGACATGTTATTTTTCGAAAATTATGTCATATCATGAACTGTATTCCAGAACCTAAACTACCTACATACCAAATTTTATCAAAATCCGTTCAGCCATTATGGAGCTGAGTGGTAACACACACACATACCCAGACACACACACACATTTATAATATTAGTAGGATGGCTTGAATTTTTTCTAACAATAACCCAAATGCTTTTCCCATTATTAGGCATTGTCCTCTCTACTGTAGTTTTGGGAATTACATTGTTCTTATACCGTACAAAATTTGTTGTTCACTTTCATTGTAATTCATGTTGACTGAAAATAAAACAATTTTTTCTGTAAATTACAATTTAAGGTAACTAAGTACAATAACCTTTGTACCAAGCTACTTTCGCCCTACATAGGCCTAAAACAAAGAAGAATAGGTACTTACAATTTTTTTTTTCAAATCTGTAAACAGAAATAAAAATTCTTTCTCCAACACTTACTGTTTACAGTGAGTTGCTCCCACGATGTCCCTCGGTGTAGTGAAATTTGTTTAACACATGCAGACACATTTAAGATGTTATGTAGATGGTAATCTGCATCCCTCAGGGCACCGCATCTCCATTCTCCCCTAGTCANCATGCAGACACATTTAAGATGTTATGTAGATGGTAATCTGCATCCCTCAGGGCACCGCATCTCCATTCTCCCCTAGTCACAAAGTGTAGCAAGATTTCTTTCCTGGGTTTAGTTCTTCTCTTTGCCGAAATTCACAGCTTCCGAAGACCGTAGCTATCGAAGTTCGTTCTTCAGCGACTTGTTTGGGTCGCCAGATGTAACATTTCTCTTGAATTAGGATGCCGTAATTCTGTTCTCAATTTTTATTGAATTATTCATATTCTTAAAACAAATAAACAAATATCCCTCGATTTTCATTCTTAATGATGAAAATTTAAAATNATTGAATTATTCATATTCTTAAAACAAATAAACAAATATCCCTCGATTTTCATTCTTAATGATGAAAATTTAAAATCTCTTGAAGCAATTACATAATGTCATATCATTTCCATGATTATTAGCACATACACGTCTGTTCTCGGCGGTGATGGCAGTATTTCTAAAAGAGGAAACAATTTGACTCAACATTCAGTGTCACCTTTCTTGTAACCTGTGTTCTGATTGGCTGTCAGCTGACCATGCCACATTCTTCATCCAATCAGCAATGGCAAGAGGAGAGCCAATCAGGATACTTTTCTTTAGTTTCACGTGATTTACAAAAATGCAATACTTACTACCCTTTAAGGGCTAATAAACAATAACCTCCAAATATTATTCTGAAAATTATATTAATGACTTGCCACTACAACCAAACAATCCAAAACCAAAAGACAATAATAAAACCTGAAGAACCGCAGCATTACAACATATATCCATAAACGTTCCAAACCACTTCCTTCCATAAATCGGCCTAATTAGCCCATGAACGACATTAACAGATGAAAATCACCCAGTCTCAGAACAAACTTCGATATCTCATTCTTTCCTTCAGTGGACGCAACTATTTCAGAAGCCTTTAAAAATAGGGGCTGATAGAATGTGACTATGCATGTCTCGTTGTGCCTTCTGCTTTGTTCAGCTGCAAAGCACAGTGCTATGAAAATGGTAGATAGGTTACTGGGATACAAATTTATGAATGATACACCCATATATATATATATACACACACACTGAAGAGCCAAAAAAACTGGTACACCTATCTAATATTGTGTAGGGCCCCCACGAGCACGCAGAGTGCCGCAAGATGACATGGCATGGACTCGACTAATGTCTGAAGGTATGCAGGAGGCATTTAAATCTGCGCCAATTTGAGAAAGGGTTGCACGTCTGTCACGTTTAATGATTCTCCTCAGTCGTTGTTTGTCCCGTTCGTTCACGATGTTTTTCTGGCTGCAGCAATGTCGAAGATTTGATGTTTTACCGGATCCCTGATATTCACGGTACACTCGTGAAATGGTCGTACGCGAAAATCCAAATTTTATTGCTACCTCGGAGATGCTATGTCCCATCTCTCGTGCGCCGACTATTAACACCACGTTCAAACTCTCTTAAATCTTTATAACCTGCCATTGTAGCAGAAGTTACCAATCTAGCAACTTTGCCAGACGCTTGTTGTCTTGTATATGCTCTGCTGACCGCACCGCATTACTCTGATTGGTTCCATACCTCTGTTATTTGCATACACACGCCTATACCAGTTTTTTTTTTTTTTTTTTGCTCTTCAGTGTATATGTATGGAATTACAATAGTCATTTTGACTTGATATTTCCATTCCATTCAAGTTGAACATTTGATCCAGCAAACCACATGAAATTGAGAGGAAACATGGTTTTTGATGGCTCGCTTATAATATTTCTAGCTGATTTCAGTTCACTGATATCTTGAACATGATATTGCTAAATCTACTGTGAGTTATTTTTAGCATTTAGGGTAGGAATGTAACAGAATATTTTCAGGGTTAAACGTTACAGATTATTTTCTTTCAACCTGTATATGTGTTTCAACACATGAACGAGGTGTAATATGCTGAATTTCTCCCATTGCATGAAAGGTACTCCCATCAAGAGTACGGACATTAATGTCTGCATAGTCAAAAACATACTACTTTATGAATTCTTTATTACTAATGCGAGGGGAGCCAACATTTGTAAGAGAATTCATATAAATAGATGCTTCTTATTATGATGCGCGCACACCCATTACAAGTTAATTAGATGTTTAGATTCTTACAAGTGATGAAGGGTTAATACTAGGCCAATTTGTATTTGGGGTAGAATGATTTGAGTCTTACAGCTGATACTGCTGCATGGTTTATTACACCACACTTTCAAGTTACTGTCTTTGAATCAGTAGAAATGTAGTTTTTTTTTTGTTACTCTTTGAGTGAAAAGTTTTAAGCTTTCTGCCATCTTAAGTTTTCTCAGCCGGTTTTAATTTCATCAACATTTAGGTATGTACGCGAATCATATATCATTTTCTGGATAGCTTCTTTAATTATATTTACAGTAGCTGATACTACTCTCAATCGTTCTGTTGCTGGGTCAATTTCCCTATCGCTGTACCACTGATAAATTATTTTGTTAACTTTTTTCAACAAATATACAAAAAATTTTCTTCCCGATACATTTGATAAAGTAACTGTTCCTTAAAATGTTGTCGTAGAAGATTTGTTAGGTGTTTATCTGCGTATGTGTTTTCTTGTCCAGATATTTCTTATAAAATACAAGTAAAAGTTCAATTTAACTAAATAAAAGGTACTTTTATTCTAACACGTGTATAAAACGCCTGCAATATGCGACATATTTAGGAGAAATCTGAACACGTCATAACAATATCTTTTAGTTCTTTTGCTTGTAGCTACTAGGCCACCTGAGTTATACAGGATGGTGGCCAGTAGTTCATATAGTTAAATTATTTAGGTGCAGACTAATGACACCTGTGGTTGTTGCGTTAGGGGTAAACAAATACTCGTATTCTCCGTTATTTAACACATCAGGATTTTATTGATCAGAAGGTCACATAGTTATTACACACACTGGCAAGACTGAGCCCCCCTGCAAGACGTTTGCCTGAAGGGCTGGTGGGCTGAATACTATGCATCGGGGAAGGTAGTTGAAGGGAGACATTTCTCTACTTATCTCTCGGACTGTCTCTCGATGATGTGCTGTACTAATTTGGCTTTTTCCTGCGGTTTTGATGGTCTCTTTCTGAAGCCCAGGATTTGGGTTTCCCGTGACTTGTACTTTCCCTGCGATCCCGGCTGGCGTTCCTGGTTGGAGAGTGCTTCCTCCTTGTCTTTCTTCAGGCTATCGCGTTTCTGTCTGCATTCCCAATCGCGGAAACTGCCACTACGCTTTCGGAAATGAACTCATAAGTTCCTGGTACTTTTACTGGGTTTGTCTCGGGAAATTACATATGAAGTTTCGGGCGCCACTTGGACTAGGGCTACCACTTGTTTCCAGGAATTTACTCATATTCTCGGCACTGTTCTCGTCACACGACTGCTTACTCCTGTTCGGCTTCTCCCGTTTCGGTTGCATCTATCTCGTCTCGCGGCTGTACCGCCAAACAACTTCCGTCTCGGCTGGCGATAATTGCTCCCGAACAATTGACTGTGAACAACTGATTGTAACTGACTGCCTGGGCCGGTCCCGAACTCCGGCCCGTTGATACGACTGCCTCTCGCCTAACTGCCTTCTCGGTCTTGTATCGCGGCTGAACAACTCCTCTCGAACGACTGACCACAACTGCCCGACGACAACTGACTGACTGCTCACGAACTTTGGCTGCTCCCGAATTTAACCCGTCTCCCGATATATTCAAATTGGCTGTCAACAGATTGTGTCGAGAGGAACAGGGACTTCCCTGGTGTCCCTTGCTCGTTTTTTTGTATATGATTTAGTGTCTCCTCAGCGGCTCGTGCGCTCTAACGGAGGGGTTGGGGGGCAAGCATCTCGGCTGTTCCTGGCAGCTGTGTCGGCACTAATCTCAGCGGGGGTTACCCTGTTTCCTTCGTAGAAGGCTTATATCAGCTAATTTTTGGTACTTTCCCTGTTTTTCTGTCGCTTCGGTTCATCCCAGTGTATTCTTATATCTCGGGACATCCCCGGGAGTTATTTCTCAGGATGTGAAAACAGCGCAATTCCTATCCCCTGTACTCGCCACGTGTCAAGCTTTGTATTGAAATTCATCGCTGTTCTCAATGTGTTCACACAAAAAAAGCAAATGATTCTTGTAATCTTGATTTTGGTCATCCTGTAGGTCCCTGAGCTGATAAAACTTTTAAAAAATTGGTTTGACAATTTCAGTGGTAGTGTGCTTTAAGGTGAAACGAGATCACTTACACTTAAAAGTAAGTCTAGTTTTGACTCTCTGACCCCAATTGTCATTTCAAACATTGTATTTCTTTAAAAAGTTTTACCTAATTTCTAATGAGGTTATTTCGTGAACACTTTTCCTCTGCTCGGAGGAATTTTCAAATCAATAATAACAGTCTTCCCACAAATGAAATGGTTAGTTTTGAAATCAGACATTTATTCAGAACTTCTTAAGTAACATGACAATGTTGCAAGGCAGAAGTAGATCACAAGTTGATGTTTATGCGAGGGCAACTTTGGTACTTGTAGGTCGTGTGTAGTTTTTACTTCATACACTATAAACTCTAACGTTACTTTTTTTCTTTTAACATTTTGTGAAGTCCATCTTTTCAGGTTAAACGAGTTTCAATGTTTGTCTTAACAATTACAGTTCATCTTTCAAGTTGTAATGATCCAGTATTCTTAATTTTCGGGACACGTGTTTCATTTTCTTTCCTTTGGCTAACTTCGTAATATTTTTATCGGGTTTGAAATTAAAAGCAGTAGTGGTTCGTTTACCGTGATAGTACGTTTATTGGGCATACATTTGCCGTTTCGTTTTGAAAGTTTTAGTTTTTGTTAAGCGTCAGCATTATTTAGAAACTTTCAGACTGCGTCGACAGTTTTAGTTCCTACGGTGTAGTTACGATAACGTGTGGAGAGAGTGCGTGGCAGTCCACACCAGGCCCTTATCTTTGGNGTAGTTACGATAACGTGTGGAGAGAGTGCGTGGCAGTCCACACCAGGCCCTTATCTTTGGAGAAAGGGGGGGAGGGGGGTGATAGGCAGCACAAGTACAGGTGTGCCTGTTGCTCTTCAAGCTAGTTGGAAGTCAGTCACCCTTCAAGTCAGTTGATACAAAACAGTCGGCAAAATCAGTCGTCTAGGCCGCGTCGNTGTCCCATCTCTCGTGCGCCGACTATAACACCACGTTCAAACTCTCTTAAATCTTTATAACCTGCCATTGTAGCAGAAGTAACCAATCTAGCAACTTTGCCAGACGCTTGTTGTCTTGTATATGCTCTGCTGACCGCATCGCGTTACTCTGATTGGTTCCATACCTCTGTTATTTGCATACACATGTCTATACCAGTTTTTTTTTTTTTTTCTCTTCAGTGTATATGTATGGAATTACAATAGTCATTTTAACTTGATATTTTGTTCATGAAACCATTCCATTCAAGTTGAACATTTGATCCAGCAAACCACATCAAATTGAGAGGAAACATGGTTTTTGATGGCTTGCTTATAATATTTCTAGCTGATTTCAGTTCACTGATATCTTGAACATGATATTGCTAAATCTACTGTGAGTTATTTTTAGCATTTAGGGTAGGAATGTAACAGAATATTTTCAGGGTTAAACGTTACAGATTATTTTCTTTCAACCTGTATATGTGTTTCAACACATGAACGAGGTGTAATATGCTGAATTTCTCCCATTGCATGAAAGGTGTTTAAGCCATCAAGAGTACGGACATTAATGTCTGCATAGTCAAAAACATACTACTTTATGAATTCTTTATTACTAATGCGATAGGCAGCACAAGTACAGGTGTGCCTGTTGCCCTTCAAGCTAGTTGGAAGTCAGTCACCCTTCAAGTCAGTTGATACAGAACAGTCGGCGAAGTCAGTGGTCTAGGCCGCGTCGGGCGTGACGCTAACCCCACACCGGCCAACTTGAACTTGCTATATTATTTCTCCGCCAGTGTGGGAGGTCGCTGCATTGGTTATTTCTGCGGGCAAGTTTAAGAATTGAAATAATTCGTAAACAACTGTGGCTCTGTTCTGCCCGTGTCTCTTTATCTGTGAACGGTTCGTACTCTGCGTACTCTGAACTTCGTAAGTGAACTGTGTCATTAAAAAATGGTAAATAAAAGTATAGAACAAATACTCTGGAACTTGACTTTATTTCATAATTAATTGGCGTCCATTTTAAAGAGTCTCGTGTTACTCCGTCTTGAGCTAGTCAAGTGGAAAGTTATAGCTTAGTGGCAACTTAAAGCCGGTTATAACATTGTAACTGTGCGCGTGCCACTTTACATAGTTTCTTGCAGCAAAAAAAAAAAAGACAATAAATTAAGGTCCCTTGTTATTGCCAGGACATGCAGATCAAATAACAAATTTGTTCAATCTGAAATAGAAGTTGCAATATAAATATTGTTTTTTTAAATCAATAAGTGTACCAACAACAAAGTTAGCTGAGTCTATATTCCATCTGGCACTTTTTTTTTTTTTTTAACAAAATTGCAACATAGCACCATTTTGTCTACAAAAATGACTATGTATTTTTGTTGTGAAATGTGCAAATTGCCAAATACAAGTTACCAAATCCCCAAATCACCACCATATTTTNGACTATGTATTTTTGTTGTGAAATGTGCAAATTGCCAAATACAAGTTACCAAATCCCCAAATCACCACCATATTTTCTCTAGCCGTAGTGATATTGTATTTAACATTTGAGTTTTAATTTTTTTCTTTAATATTTATACATAATTTTTTTATAAAACAACATAGTCAAATGCAAATCAATATTATAGTTTTCAAGAAATGTTAATGTATAAAGTTAGTAATAAGCCAAAATATTTCATAATTATAATTATATTTATGTTGACACTTCATTATAATGAAGTATACTTTTTGATAATATTTTAAGTGGAAAAATATTAAACGATTAAAATAAAAACAATGTGTAATCTGCTTTGTGTTAGACCTGAAGGCAGAGCAAGTTACAAAACAAATGACTGTTGAGTTCTAATTGTAATGTTATTAAATGCAAACCACTAAATACATATCACCAAATCCTAAAGCAATTGGAACACAGCTGCAGTCAAGCACATGAAAAGGGTTTACTTTAATGTATATACATTTTTTGAATACCTAAAATTGGATAAAAACCTAAACAGGAAAGTTTCTTAATTGTAAAATAATGCTAAAAAGTCTTATTGAAATAAATGGGAATGTTTAATAGTTACCAAAAATATTATGACTCATAACAAGCATTATAAAAGAGTTTCCACCTGCACTTAAAGACCCAACACAAGCAAAACAAACCACTCTTCAAAAACAAATTACAATTCACATTCAGGAGCTTCATGAAAACTGATATTCACGGTGCCCATTCACAAGGTTGCCTATCCCACATAGAGGGGGTGGGGTTTCCATGCAGTTTTACACATGCCTCACACTGATAAGCAAGGCATTTCCCAGATGGGTGGGCAGCTATTAATCCATAATGTATGCATTTTACCTGTACCATAGCCTATTTAGACAGGGTAGGTTGCGAAGTCTTTTTTCTCTTCCTGTTTTGTCGAGTGTCCTGGATTGACGCATGCTAGCATAAGTTGTCACCCTAGGCGGACTGGATGGATTTGTGGTTAACTAATGCAATTCCTCTGAATTTGATGCTGGCTGAAGCATCTTGTTCTGGCTCATTGTTTCAATTGCTCATTCTGTACTGAATGTCAGGGCTGGTTCAATCAACAATTTATGCGGTATAATATCTGACTCTAAGCCATAAATTAGTTGATCGCACAGAGCATCATCAGGAAAATCTCCATGCTAGCACAATTTCTCCATGTACTTCAGCTGTATTGTGTACTGTCTCACCAATTCACCTGTCTGTTAGTTACACTTGTTGCATTTGAAACATTCTGTGATCACTAATTTGATAGGGGAAAAGTATTTGGCTAGAATTTGCACCCATTCGTTTAATGTTCGAAGGTTGGAATATCTGGGACAAGTAAGTTTTAGGCCCTATAACCATAATAAATAATGCAACTTCTTGCTTTGTGGTTTTTCTTTAAGTCTTGGCTTCACCCCTTCTGCAGAAATTCTTCATTTTCATGTAATAATTTCACATTCTAGTAATTACTGACAATATATGATTATAGCAAATTTTCATTTTACTAGTTTTTTAAATATTTTTGTGCGTANAATATCTGACTCTAAGCCATAAATTAGTTGATCGCACAGAGCATCATCAGGAAAATCTCCATGCTAGCACAATTTCACCATGTACTTCAGCTGTATTGTGTACTGTCTCACCAATTCACCTGTCTGTTAGTTACACTTGTTGCATTTGAAACATTCTGTGATCACTAATTTGATAGGGGAAAAGTATTTGGCTAGAATTTGCACCCATTCGTTGAATGTTCGAAGGTTGGAATATCTGGGACAAGTAAGTTTTAGGTCCTATAACCATAATAAATAATGCAACTTCTTGCTTTGTGGTTTTTCTTTAAGTCTTGGCTTCACCCCTTCTGCAGAAATTCTTCATTTTCATGTAATAATTTCAGATTCTAGTAATTACTGACAATATATGATTATAGCAAATTTTCATTTTACTAGTTTTTTAAATATTTTTGTGCGTAATTTTAATTGTGTGTTATCTGCTTAAGTTGAGAATATATTTACATTTTATCAATAAGGTTCTTTTTTTTTTGCAAGCAGGAAATAACACACAGTGAAAATTATATACAAAGGTATTAAACAACTAGGAAATTGCAGATTTTCTATAATCAAACATTTCTAATAATACTTCTGAAACTGATATTATGACACAAAAATGAAGAATTTCTGCATAATAGGTGAAGCCGAGCCTTAATATTGTTTACTACGAAAAACTGACAGTCTTTCATGTTATGAATTAAAATCTTCTTTGTCCTCTGCTATATGCCCGATTAACCCCATGACTTTGGTTACAATTTTAATATACAATTATCAACAAAACACAGTTTTAACCAAATAATTGCATACTCATTGCCAATTGTTTTGTTTTATTAGCATTCCTTTAATTACTCTAATTGAACTAAATCTTTTGCACACATCCACCATCTTGGCTACAGACTGTCTACAGCATGGTTGCCAACCTAGGCATATACATAACATCCACAAATGCATTTTCCATCACATCCTTAGTCACTATTATTTACTTTGTGCACTTTCCTCGGCTGCAGGCTGCTGTAAGTTTCTCAGAAGCCATAAAAGCAGCTGCAAAACCCCCATAAGTCACAGTGTCAAGTTGAAATGTATGTATTGGCTGATTAGGGAACTGGCACCACAGGGTTACCTAATACATTGCATATTCTGGATGTACAAGTATCTGACGATACATTTTGCAGATATCTGTGGTCACTTATAGGATGAAGATGAAAATGTGTGATAATGTTCACAGTCTCATTCTGAAGTGTAGGTGTCATCATAAGAATGTCATTTAGAGACTTCCCGAAATGGAGGCTTCTGAAGCATTAAACACCACTCGTAGCTGTATTGTAGAGTTGGACTCTTTGAAAACTTAATGCAATGTTCCAGTATATAAAATTCTTTCTCCCAGTCAGTAAATCATTTATAGTCCATTCATGGTTGGTTCCAACTTTTCTGAAGCCCTGCTACAATTCTGCTTCCTTGATATTCCTCTGCCTCATGCTAACAAAGGCTAAGCATGTCTGGTAAGTTACACCAAAAGGACAACACACTGCATTATTCATGCACACTTAGTGTAATAATATTTTTTTTTTAACTGTTTATTACTAGGCATTACACATATTTCTCTCTGCTNGGCAACACACTGCATTCATGCACACTTAGTGTAATAATATTTTTTTTTTAACTGTTTATTACTAGGCATTACACATATTTCTCTCTGCTATTATTCACATTAATTATAAATGAAATGTTGTAATTTATAAATAGAATATAAGAAATACTTCAATTTAACCAAAAGTAATCTACTTTTACGTTAACACAGGTATGAAACGCTTGTGATACATGGCATGATTAGGAATCAACCAAACACATATACACATGGCGTAATTTTTCAAAGGTTCAATTAAAAAATGTGAAGGAACCGTGACTAGACTATACTTTGTTAAATTAAATTGGCTTGTCTTCACATTTTCCTTTATTCTTTTATTATCTTTGGTTTAAGTTTTCTAACAGTGTTTATAACATAGACATGTGACAGATAAATATTGTTATTTTGTAGTTTTTATATTCATTAGCATTGCACCAGTATGTTATTGGTACTAGTTATCTTCAGTGACTCTGCAGTCTTAAATGCCCAAGTTGTAGGTCATGTTGACTATTATTGTTAATTCCAAATTTTGCACTGTTTTCCATGGCTTTCAGTGCCATCTCATATATGAAGGCCACATTTTTGACAGTTGACGATCGCGGCGCCAATGTTTACTTTTGTTTATGTATCCATTCGCCATCAACTGGTGCGTCAAGTGAAGGATTTGATGCGATGAGTCAGCACGTCCAGGAGGTGCTGCTTCGTGCGGCAATTGGTGAACTACTTGGGTGGCATGGCAGGTGGCTAGAGGCGCCTCGAAACGGAGTTTGGAGGGCGTGTTTAGGGTCGTTCGTAAACGCTGTACACAAAATATATGTTACTTCAAAAATTATGCAGAGATCGCAAAAAATAAAACTATTGGTATCTGTTCGTAAATTTATATATGTAGCACGCGGAACACTTTTTTTTTTTGTGGCTGGTAATGCTTCAGGAAAAATCCTATAGCTAGCGTGCACATCCTGTCCACAGCGAAGTCTGAGCTTCTTATTTTGCTCAGTAGATAGCGTATTTTTAAAGTTGACTGTTCTTCTATTACCGGCTTGGAACAACACGAATTTGAAATATATTTTTTTAAATTATTACAAAAAATTATTCAACAATATTATGCAATATTTCTGTATGCTTTTGGAATTAATATCAAGCACGTAATGAAAGCGGGGATGGAGAGGGGCGATTAAGACATGAAAAAGGATTTGAAATTGCGTTTCACTTGGATACGGATAGTTTTAACGTGTCTTTAATTTTGAACACCTATACATTTCTACTTTAGCACAAAGTTTAGTTTCTAACACTAAAAACCGCTGTTTTATGACAACATACAATAAAATGTATTAATTAACCTAGGAACTCTTTCTTATTGTGCGTATTTTCGGCTGGTCTAATGTGCGTCGGCAGTGCACTCAGAATAACCAACGTAACATTAACTTTTGTTCATTCGTGCGTCAGCTGATACAGGATTTTGTAAATGGCACGTTGTTTGTTTCGAATACATCAAGTTGCCACTCGCTGACTGTCAGAATGTGGCCAACTTATATGAAATGAAGCATAATATTTTGTCTCAGCCTATTGCTCATTTGCTTATNGCGCGTATTTTCGGCTGGTCTAATGTGCGTCGGCAGTGCACTCATAATAGCCAACGTAACATTAACTTTTGTTCATTCGTGCATCAGCTGATACAGGATTTTGTAAATGGCACGTTGTTTGTTTCGAATACATCAAGTTGCCACTCGCTGACTGTCAGAATGTGGCCAACTTATATGAAATGAAGCATAATATTTTGTCTCAGCCTATTGCTCATTTGCTTATCCTCTATATATGTTGTCTTCTCTTCTTCGCATCTTAAGAGATTTGCTTCTTTATCCTCTTTATCATGTTCTTATTCAACTTCCAACACTAGTCTTGGGTGATCAGCCTTAGCATCATACAGATTCTCTGTATAATCCTTCTATAATATTTCTTTCTCGCCTGATGTTACATTTTTGTTTCATTATAATATACGTTGGGTGTTTACTTTCCTCTGATCAATTTCCACAAGCCTCTTATCTTTTTTATACATTACTTCTAATGCTTGAAAGTTGTCTTTCCATGAAATCCTCTGTAATGTCATGAGTTTTTTTTTCATTCATTGGTAGTTTTCTTAACTGTTTTTTTCCCTATCTCCAGGAGATTTTTTTTTTTTCTATTTCTGACGGTAGGCCATTTTCTCACTATACACCCATACATACATTTAATCTTACTCAATCTTTTACANTCCCTATCTCCAGGAGATATTTTTTTTTCTATTTCTGACGGTAGGCCATTTTCTCACTATACACCCATACATACATTTAATCTTACTCAATCTTTTACACTTTTCTCCAACTTCTTCTTTTAGGTCCTTCAATATTCAATTTGTAAAGATATACCATTCCTCTGAAATATCTATATTGTTATGGCTGTTAGGTTTTTATTCAGAAGAAATAAATGATTCTCATAATCTTTATGTGAAGAGGCCATTTGAGATTCCTGCTTAGAAAGCTGTTTAGATAATGGTTCATGCATAACGTGGCCATTTTTTTTTCTTCTCAAAACAGGACACTAGTCAGTTTTCATTTGTAAATAGGTAGATTGGAAAAAAAAAAAACATGTTATCAGGATTAATACGTACATTACTTATGTTTTTTTTTTTTCTGAAGGACAAATTTGCTTTAATATATTAGGCGATGATTTTAAGTAGGAGTAAAATTCCTGGCAGGTTTTTTGATGTTCACCTTTGTGATCAACATCGCTTTAAGTACTGAAACTTGCAGTTGGGTTTTTTTCAGCGGTCCAGAACTTGATCATGAGCGAGAACACGCGCTCTACTGGTGCGTTTGTACCAGGCAGACAAAGGATATATTCAACAATTATAAGAATGTACGTGTGATTGAGATTATTGTTGGCGAAGTGTTTAAATAACTCTACCCAACGATTTTGTATTGAAACATTCAACGTATTCGATTCTGACAATTTTCGCGGTGTAACATATTTTGAATAAAGTGAATATTCATTTATAATTTACGTGTCTTTGTTACAGTCTATAAGATTATTTTCAGTTAGTACATCCATTATTTTTTGCTCTTCTTCACATGCTGGTATTTTTGCCAGATTTGCCCAATGAAATACTTCTAATTCTTTATTGAACAAAGTCCAGTGCTCTTAATAATCTTTGTTCGTCTTGTAAAACTCTGCAGCCGCAGTTTTTATTTTTGAATTTCAGTGCAACCGCTTTCTTGTAATACGAGCGAGAAGTCATTTGACAACCGTGGATAAAGCAACATTCAGACGTTTCAATTTGTATGGTAAATTTACAATTTTGAAATGATTTTTATGATAAGTAAATCAATATTTTTGCTAGCTTGATAAAAACGGGACATTTGGGGGTCCCGAAGCTTTCATCGGGGACAACGGGACAGAGTGCTGAAAAACGGGACTGTCCCGTTCAGAACGGGACGTATGGTCACGTTATTCATGCACCAACATTTTGTAATTTATGAACTAGTATAAGCCCAGTTAGAATGAAACTCACATTTTGTACATGTTGTGGTTGCAGGGGAAAGTGATGCATCGCTGTCTCGGCTGGAAATGGTGACCTTACTCTGTATGGGTGATAAGACCCACAGCCAGCTAATAGAGATGATGCCAGAGCGGTGTGGCACTGCTCAAAGCCGTGACTTCGAGGCTGTGTTATCAGAGGCAAGTGCTGTTGGTGCAAGTCAGGTGTCACATTGTGTTTCCAACCTCTAGCATGCTGACTACTTTAATTTCTTTGTAAGCGGTATATGTAAGAACCACTGAATATAGTTTTGAAGAAAACTGTTATTATGATTTTAATGTAAAATTATGAAACAATTATAATAACATCCTGCAATTTTCTCAGTCTTGTCGAAAGTAGGTCATAAGTTTGATCTATGCCCATGTTAGTTTGGGATAGTAATTTTCATATTATGTAATGCATAGTTTTTAAAACATGTAAATTAAGAAGAAATTGCACAAATTTTGTTTCTTTATTTATCTAATACAAGTTTTTTTTATTTTTTGTTATTGAAGCCAATATGTAACGAGAGCTAAGAATTCGTATGTAATTTGGGAACCTCTTTGTAAATTTTATTGTTTGTCTGTTTGCAGGTAGCTAATTATCGAGCGCCAAACTTGGAGGCCAGCGGCAACATGCAGCAGGGTATGTACATGCCCAAACCGAAAGTGTGGGAAGAGATGTACGATCCAATCCATGTTCTGCTGCGTGCCGTCCATCGTAGGGATTTCCAGACGTCAATGGACCGCTTCACGGAGCAGTAAGTCAACACCATACTGAATCAGTAGCACATTGTTAGTCATGCTATTGATGAAAGTAGTGGCGAATATAACATTGACGCGTGACGGCCGGGAAACTTGGTGCGCCACCTAATCTACAAGTACNCTCCAGGCCACAGTAGCAGGTGTTGGCGTCCGGTAGGTGGTGCTGGCGAGGCCCAGTCCCACAGGCAGTCCGAGCCGCAGGCGGACGATGAGGGGATGTGAATTAACAACCTGTATGTCCTTGTTCATGTCAAATCAGGCATGGCATGACAGTTATGATATCCAGAACACTACAGCTTTTTTTTTTTCCCAAGAATGTTACAATGCATTTTGTTTTATAGTGAAACCTCATAAAAACCTCTTTAATACAAACTCATTCATACAAAGTTGTCTTCTTTGCCTTCAGGGTGAAATAGGAATTAAATGATAATTCGTAAGCTTGGTAAAAAATATTTGTGTATTTGTATTATAGTGTAATGTCAAATCCACTGATACAAATANTGATAATTCGTAAGCTTGGTAAAAAATATTTGTGTATTTGTATTATAGTGTAATGTCAAATCCACTGATACAAATAACTCTTGCTGGTGTTAAGAATGTCTTACTTTCCATTATGCTGAATCATGGTTTAAATTTTAATTTTTGAAAGATTTTGTAATAATTACAGTAGAACCACGATTAACCAAGCCCTCACCAACAGTGTGTCGGTGTAATCCAAGGTACTCTCCGAGGCAAGTCAGGTGGCAAGACATTTCACTAAGATTTTTGTAAATCCATGATTCCATTTAGTTCGTAAATTAACTTTTACCCCCAACTTTACAGAGTGAGCATTTTGCTATTTGTTTTTACCTCTTACTACCAAGCGAGTGAGAATGGTATGCGAGTGTGTGACTCATCCCCTTCCCACCATTGTCTCCCTGCCCATCTTTCAGGTCAATGCCACCATCAATTTTGTCAGTTTGTTGCCAGCTGTGTGCCAGGCACTTCTGCATTTTATTTGTGTACGTATAGAGAGTGTTGTGCGTGATTTTACAGCTTTATCGGTCATGACTGAAATATGAGCGTGAAATGGAAACATGGAAACGTGTAGTTTTGTCATTACAAGATAAACTTGACGCTTTAAAAAGGGTGGACCAAGGTGAGACAATAAAAAAGTAGCAAGTGATTTAGGCGTGGAGAAGTAAGGGTCGGTGACTGGAGAAGGAATAAAAAGAAAATTGAGGAGTTGGTTTCACAGCTATCAACAATGATCGGAGATGAAAAAGCTACAGCGTATAGAACTACTATGAAAATAAGCGAATACGAGCAAATATCTGAAGCTCTTTTTATTGCAGTTCCAACAAATGAGGAAATCAGGAAACTCGTCTGTTCCAATGCTACAGGCTGATGGCTTGGATTTTTAAAATGTGTTTAAAGATGGAGAAGATTTCACAGCGAGTCAAGGTTGGCTTGATCGATGGAAGAGGCGATACCACAGAGTAAGGCAATGAAATATCGTAGGAGAAATTTTGTCGGCTGATTCAGATGCAGTAAAAGGTTTTGTTAGAAAATTGGAAAAGCTTATTAAATAAATTGAACTTACTCATCAGCAGATTTATAATTGCAATGAAACAAGCTTGAACTACAGAATGTTGCCTGCTAAAATACTAGCATCAAAAGATGAACAGTCTGCACCTGGATACAAATGAAACAAGGAGAGTGTGTCAGTTTTGGCATGCTCTAACAAATCCAGTGATAACAAGGTAAAGGTGATGGGTAAATCTAAAAACCCCAGGACCTTAAAAAATGTTTGTACAAAAAGTTTCCCAGTGAAATACACTAACCAGAAAAGTGCGTAGATGGACTCAAAAATTAAAGTCATGGTTTTTAGAGCAGTTTGTCCCGGCTTTTAAAAGATTTTATAATGAGAATAATCTTCCATATAAGGCTCTTCTGATACTGGACAATGCCCCAACTGATCCTGATGAAAGTGAATTAGTGTGCGGAGAAATTTGTGCCCTTTTCTTACCTGCCAATGTAACATCCCTTATCCAACCACTTGACCAGCGTGTCAGGGAAAATTTAAATCATTGCTACTCTGCGAAAGTTGTTAAGGTCATAAGCATTTCAAATTTTAAATTTTTAAGTTCATGAACTGGCAATAATACATCTTTGCCAAGTGGCATAGGGCCTACATATACAAAATAAAGTAATTGTGTTTTTGTAATTGGCACTCGTGTAAAGTCAATACCTTGTGTCTCAATAAATATTGATGGACTGAATAGAATTTTGGCCTTGCTGGCTTGGTATGTTGCAGTGTAATTTAATTCATCTTCTCTGATAGCATATTTATTCTGTCAGCGGTGAAAAAAATAAGGTATTGGTCGGTTTTGGTCCTGAAAATGGGCCAGGGAAAATTGTAAGATTCTGCCTAGAAAACAGAAAAAGTCAGGGAATTCCAAAATATAATTTCAGTGGACATTCTGTGACTATTCATCATAACATAAAACAACTAAATGACTAAGTGGAAAATGATCACTCAGTCAATTGATAAGATAGTGTAGAATAATTCCACAAAATAATTTGTAACTGTGACAGGTTTAATTGATAACTGTTCAACAACAAAAATGTTCCTTAATTGAAAGTAGCAATTTTATACTCCATTTAGTTTATGAGGAACTAATTTATAATTTAACCTTTAAAAGTGTTAGTTAGCTCTNAGTAGCAATTTTATACTCCATTTAGTTTATGAGGAACTAATTTATAATTTAACCTTTAAAAGTGTTAGTTAGCTCTTATTTTCAAGATCCAGCAGTTTAAGTATAGTTATGGAAACTTTTTTTTTAAATTGGGAAATTTCTTTTGTTGTGGTTGGGAAATCTGTCAGAGACCATTGTTATTGTCATTTGAGGTAATGTTTGACTGAATGAGTGTTAGGGATATCTATTTTTTTTCCTGATCTTGTGTCTAGAAACTGTGAAAATGCCTCACAAGTGTGCTAATAGTGCTGACAACTTTTGTATGTGGTGAAGCGTAATTTTCTGCTCAAAAACTGCCTGCAGCATACTTTCATTACTTTGGAGCCATGGTAGGGGATCAAGACAAGTTATGGGCGCCTCACTGTCGTTGGAATACATTTTCAGTGAATCTTCGTAGTTTGTTGAATGGAAACAGACGTTCAATGAACTGTACCGATGATATGGCGAGAACGAACAAATAATGTAAATGGCTGTTATTTCTTCATGACATCGCCTTTACAGCATGGTATTTCAAAGAAAAAAAAGTGGACTGTAAAATATCTGAACATTCCATCAGCTATTTGTTCCGCTCCACATGGTGATGGTCTTCTGGTGCCTAACCCTCCACAAGACTATCAACTCCTGCCAGATGACGATGAAGACATATTGAGAGACATTGTAAGTGAGGCTACTACATCACAAGATCCCAACTTTGATGCACCAAATGATTTGAGTGAGCTATACAAACTTACACAGACTTACACAGATTGTTTAACTCAGCCTTACACAGGCTGAGTTAAACAATCTGATCAGAGATTTAAGCTTCCCTAAAGGCAAAGCAGAGTCCTTAGGGTCTAAGCTTAAGCAATGGAATATTTGGTCACCTGATGAAAAGTAGGTTTTTACAGAGCTTGACAGAAGGGTTTTATGTCATATTTTAAAAAGTGAAACAATCTTGTTGCACGCTGTAATGTTAATGGTTTTATGAAAACTTTCAATATAGAGTATAACCCTGAAGAATGGAGACTATTCATAGATTCATTGAATTTTATCTTAAAAGCTGTTTTGCTGTATGATGACAACACTACCTCTATTCCTTTGGGTCATGCTGTAAATATGAAGGAAACATATGACAATATGAAATAATTTTTGGATGCTATCAAGTATGAAGAACATAAATGCAGATCTGTGGGAATTTGAAAATTGTATCTTTACTTTTGGGCATGCAGTTGGTATACAAAATATTGTTGTTTATGTGATTGATCTAGGAAGTCTTATTACAAAATAAAAGTATGTCCAAACAGAAGACCATGCCCTGGGGCTTGATTCTGGCCAAACTTCGTGGGCCAACGATATTGCGTTGCTCATCGCATGCAAAGCTCATCAAACTTTAATGATGTCATTCTTCCTTTGGCTGAATTTCTCCAATATTTACGACATAAACAAAAAAGATGGCAGACACGTGCGTAAAATATGCCAAAAACCGTATATATTCGTTTAAATGAAAATGTTGGCGTCTATAAAATGTATTTCTATGCTAAATGACAATTAATGCCATTCTGAATATATTTACAATATTTTTATACCACAAAATAGTAATAATCAGAAAACAAATATAACTTTAAAAGTACATTACGTTGTTGCATTGTTTTAGACAGTATACATTTATTTTTCACTAGGGCCTGTAATTGCTGTTTAGCCTAATAAAATAGCATGCAATTAGAGACTTGTATTTGTTCACCATTTCAAAAATGCCGCCACATCATAGTTTATGTATTTTAAATGGTTATTAGTTCATTATGCAACTCACAGAACTGTTAATAGTTGATTATGTATAGCATCCATTTGTAGAAGTATTAATGCTCAATTATTTAGACAGCTAAGTCAACTGGATGCCATTCAAATATAACTGTCCTTTTATTATCAATTATCACAAACTGTCAAATAAACACGCCCTTTTACAGGAAACAGTGTGTGGAATTTTTCAGTTGCATAAAAACAGCATTACTTAACTCCGAACTGCATACTGGCTAGAACTGTTTTCACACATAATAATTCTCATATTCCAAAACAAAAGCATTGGTAGTGAAACAAAACGTAATTAAAATACTTACAAAACACATACATACACACACAATAATAATATTCATGTAAAATAGTTTTGTACAGTCAATATGTTTAATAAAATGTTTGACGTGTGAACTCAAATGAGGTTATGTACAGCATAACAAATTACTTTGAAAGTATTGGGTTTAATTCAAATATTTGTAGTTTATAAAAGAGAATATTTGCGAATGTAAATAAGGTTAGATACTTTTAAAAAATATTATTTGCATTTGTGTATGATATTTTTATATTGATAATTACTGTTCTCATTACGCAAAACATTAAACAAAGCAGCCAATGAGAAGAAGTGATACTATGTATTTAACTATATTGTTATTGGTTGCCAAATCAATTACACAGTAAAATATTATGCTTTTCTACATTGCCTACTCTAAACTAACTACCTTCAGTAATAACTAAGAAAGTGTCTCACATATTTTAGTAATAAAAAACAATATTAAACAAACTGCAAAACGTAAAACAAATAATAAATGTTACAGTTTTGTTCTTTTTTGCCGCCACGCCGGAGTAAAGACGTAAAATGTTAAGACACTTGTAGTCTTTTTTATTTATTTTTTATTTTCATAGACATGCGGCAGTTCACGTGCCTTTTGTAACTGACAACTGATTTGCGGGAGTTGCCTGCCACCAGTTTCCAACACAGCGTTTTTTCGTGAATATATATGCGATGAGCAAAACAGACAACGGACAGTCGTAATCACACTGGTGACGTCATCAATAAGTGAAGAGAAATATTGTACAGCGCTCCGTCATCACACTCGCATTGGCCAACAAACTATATTGTTTCTCTTCAATCGAACATTACGATGAGAGGTGTTCGGAATCAGGCCCCTGGAGAAAAAAAATGTTATAAACAATCCTTTTGTTGACAGAAGCAAAATTATACTGCCTTCTTTACACATCAAATTAGGTTTTATAAATAATTTTGTAAAGGCAATGGATAAAGATGGTAAGGGATTTAAATATCTTTGAAGAAAATTTTCTCAACTGAGTGATGCCATAAAGAAAGCATTTTTGTTCGCCCTCAAATCAGAAAGCTTATGAAAGATCAAAACTTAAAAAATTACTTAACATCAATGAGAAAGTAGCTTGGGAGGCAATTGAAAAAGTGGTTTAGGGGATTTTAGGCAGGAAAAGAAATGAAAACTGTTAAAAAATTTTAATGAGTTTTTGTAAAAATACTGTAAGTTGGGTTAATATGTCTTTAAAAATTCATTTCCTCCACTCATATTTGGATTTGTTCCCTGGCAACTGTAGAGACGTAAGTGATAAACGTGGTGAAAGATTTCACCAAGACATTCCCACTATGGAGAAGAGGTATCAGGGCAAATGGGACATGCTCATACTTGCAGATTACTGCTGGACATTAGTAAGGAATGTTCCAGACCAATAGCACAAGCAGGGAGCTAAAAGGAAGCATTTGGAAATGTTGAAACAATTAAGAAAAAATGTAGTAATAGACACTTTTAATATTAATTCTCAAAGAATAATTTTTTTCTTTAAAAATGTAAACATTTTATAAACATTTGTGTAAATTAATTTTTTTATATTTTATAAACTAAAATGTTTAAATGCTATTTCTTGTTCTGGAGATATATATTTTGTATATCAATAAAACAGGAACTAAAAAACAATTTTGTCGGCTATATTCTTTTTTCTTACCCAATGAACAATCAAAATTACCTAATTTCAGTTAGGAAACGAAATAATAATGATTNGGCTATATTCTTTTTTCTTACCCAATGAACAATCAAAATTACCTAATTTCAGTTAGGAAACGAAATAATAATGATTTTTTTGTACAGTATAATGCAATGAAAATCAAAATTAAATTATAATGGAAGGAAAAAAATTAGTATACAGTAATTATTTTGGGAGTCTGTAAAAAGGAATGAGTCCAAAAAATTATAAAGACACTAAATGAGAAGTTTGGAAATGTTAAGTTACATGTAGAACATTTAGAGTAAATATTATAGCTTGGATTAATAAAATAATTATAATAATAATGTCTACATTTAAATGTAAATGTGAAATACAGTTTTTTTAATTATTTTTTAAGTGATGTACTTTATATTTGCTACAATATTTTTTTTAGGTGTCTTGTGATATAAATTTAAGTTTTGGGGGGAACTGATAATGGAATGTCTTGTTTATAGTATAGGTTTTTGTTTCAGTAGTTATTGCAGCTGTACCATTGTTGTACATAATTTAAAGATGAGTGTTTTGTTAACTGGTGTTTGGAATGGCAGTCTTTAAATGAAACTTTTATTTATGAAACGTTCCTGCAACCATTATTGATTCCCATTTTCGAGATAAGGTTACAAGTAAGCTGCTAGACTACCAAAAATATATAAAAGGACAGGAATTCAAGTACTCGCAGTCTAGTACTTGTCAACAAGCACACACACAAGGGACAACACATTTTTCACATGGTTGCGCAATTGCGACGTTTCACTGGCTAGGCCAGCTTCATCAGGCGGCGAGTTGTAGGACACTGCAATATGGTGGAAGTGCGCTGTTGGTAGTAAACCTAGCAACCAGGTGACAAACTAAGGTGCGGCGAGAAAATTGAAAATTTACTGATATAGCTGATGAATGTGATTTAGAGCTGTGATTATCTTATGTTGAGGCCTGGCGGCTGCCTGGATTGTGTTATAAACTGATGAGCTAATTCCCAGTGTCTAAGTTCTGAACTATTGCTTGAAGGTGGTAGGGCTCTCACAACTCTTGGTACTATAGCAGGAATAAAAATCTTTGTTGTGTGGTGCTGCATGTGCTGTAACTGGTTTGTCTTGAAGGTTNTCTTGGTACTATAGCAGGAATAAAAATCTTTGTTGTGTGGTGCTGCATGTGCTGTAACTGGTTTGTCTTGAAGGTTGTGGATGTGACCAGCTATGGCTTGTTTGGTGTCTGCTCTGTGGTCATTCATCTTCTGCCCGAGTGTGTTTGTGGTGAAGCCGATGTATTCTGCATTACAGTGTTGGCACTGTAGCTGTTAAATCAGATTTTCTGTTGCACAGTTGTAGTTGCCTTGGATGGGGTATGTGCAGCTGGTGAGTCTGCTATTGAAATTAGTTGAGTNTATTGACGTGACCAGCTATGGCTTGTTTGGTGTCTGCTCTGTGGCCTATCATTCTCTGCCTGAGTGTGTTGGAGGTGAGGCGATGTATTCTGCATTACAGTGTTGGCACTGTAGCTGTTAAATCAGATTTTCTGTTGCACAGTTGTAGTTACCTTGGATGGGGTATGTGCAGCTGGTGAGTCTGCTATTGAAATTAGTTGAGTGTTGGTGAATGGCACAGGAGCCACAGCGTGAGCTATTGCAGGGGTGGGATCCTGTGGGGGTGATAGCTTGGTTGGAATTTGTGGTCGGCTGCAGCTTTGGATGAACCAGTGTGTTGCGGAGGTTTGGAGAGCAGGTCGTGTGTTTGTGTTGAGGAAGCCAAAATTTTGTATCCAGAGTGGAGAATGGTTCTGAGTTTAATTACGCCTTCATGACATGGGAACACCAGGGGTATATCGGAGTTGTTGACCTTTATTTGTGTTCCGGTATTTGAGATAGCTTGCTGAATCTATTTGTGGATGAGGAGCCTGCGGTAATCCCTGTCGAGGAATGCTCCGACTATTTGTTCACACTGTTTGTAGAGATCATTGTTGGTGGAGCAGATATGTATGGCTCTTGTGGCAAGACTGTAGGGTAGGGATTTTTTGGCATGGCATGGGTGGTAGCTGTCAAACTGTAAGTACTGAAGGTTTGTTGGTGGGCTTGGTGTGTACAGCAGTTTGAATTGTGGCATTGTGGAGAGTCAGTTCAAAATCCAGGAATATGGCATGTGTTTTGGAGTATGACCAGGTGAACTTGAGCGAACTGTGTGCATTTAAGTTGTTCAAAAAGTGAAGTAGGCAGTCTTCAGTGGAAGTCTATATCATGAAGATATTGTCAATGAAACACACCCAGCAGTGTGGTTGGTTTGGTTAGTGACTGAGGAAGTTTTCTTTCAACCTGCCCACAAACAGATGGAAAGCTGCTGTACCTAAGCATCTACAAGTGTTAAGATTCTCTCAGTGGGGCTGCCAATCCCTTATGTAATGGGACGTCCTGGGGGTGGCCATTGTTCCTTGTGTATCTTTGGAAGCAGGTATAGAAATGGTGTCATAGGTTTATTTGGGGTGAGCAGTTTAATTGTAGCCTCAGATAGGTCTTGAAGGGGACCCTCAGACACAAGGAATTGATTGATATGGTCGCAGAATCTGGTGGATGGGTCTTCTTGTAGATGTATCTTAGGGTTTGTTTTTTGCTTCTAGAATGTAGTCTGTTTAGTTGAGAATCACTGTGGTTGTGCCTTTATCGGCTGGCAGTATCATTATGTCTGGGGTGTATTGAAGGTCTTTGATGGCTTTTCTTTCTGAAGAGGTTATGTTCCTATTGTTAGGTGAAGAGGTTCCATTAAAAAAATTAATTGGTTCTTTTCTATTTTGTAGAATAAGATAGTTTTATGGTATCACTGTATTGATGGATGTGCTTATGCTTTGCAGCGTTCAACAGTCTGGCAAGATGCGGGGCAGCGGCACGCCCTGGCCGCCATTCCGCATGCCCGCACCGTGCCACTCTGCATACGAGGACCCACGGAAGGTGCTGCGCTCACGTGTCTTCCATGCCATGGTGTTTGTGGTGCTGTACAAGGCAGTGCATGGCCACAGTGTGTCAGAGCACATCCTGGCACTTCTGCTATACCTGCTGGAGATGGCGGTGGCCACTGCTGAGCAGCTCGACCACACTCAGGTTCAGTACCCTAGTCAGCTCTTTACCTTCCTCTCTGTTTGTATGTGATTCTTCGTTAGTTGCTAATGTTATACTATATGTCTAGCTAGCTTATGTGTTATTCATGGTAAATGTACCAGCTTGTTTTTTTTTCTTTATAAATGCCTTTCTTATTTTATTACTATGTAAAGGTGTATGATATTTCTAGTTTACATAATTTTTTGCATAATTACATTGTAGCAAGCTTTTTTTTATTTGTAATGTAATATCACTTTTGTAGCCACAATGTCCTTTGCTTAGTTCATGATATTGTGACAGGGAACAAATGTGGTTCAGGTTTGTAGAGCGTTGGTGAATTACGTCTCTGTGTACTGTACTTCAGATGCGAGGGCCTTTGTGTTCAGTATTAAGAGTCTTCCGCTACAACCACCTCACAAAGGTAGCTGTGTAAGAGCCCAGTGTCCATAACTGTATCTGTCACTAAGTAACGTGCATTTCGTCAGTGTATTTCTACTTGTACAGCTAGCTGTTGCCACCCCCTGGGTCACTTCCTGCAGAGAGGTATGGCAGCGTGTGCATCCTAGATGTGCAGTAGGGATGGGTGGCTCTCACCCATCTGCTGCCTCTCCTCCCTGGTTCACCCCTTGCTGGGTAACTATAAACCAGAGCCCAGCTTCATTGTGTGTTCCCAACTGTTCACTGGTCTACACCCTACTGATCAGCTTTCACTCTTGTTCTCCACATGTAAGACCATAGTCTCTAGTTACACCGTTGCGAGGAATGTATCGCCATGTGCTTGTTCACCCGCACTGGTCCTTTCCATTGGACACAATTGGTGTTATTCTTGACCCGTGCACACTGTCAGTTCACCACCGTATCTCCCTTGGCAACCTAGGGTTCTGCCCTTCAGGTACGTGTCAAGAGTACAGACTGTATTTGGGTCAATTAGCCAGTCCAGTAAAGCATTCACTCCCAAGCTCTGTGTTCTTGCTTCTCCTTCCTTTTTCCCCCTTCTTCCTTCTTTATATTCTCTTTCGTCACGTGCCTATAACAGTACTTCCAGGTTTGTGTCCAACTCTATCCCCTCGCCCTTTAGACATAGTCTAATTCCAGCCTTCTATCTTTTTGCTGGGGACTGGATTTACTGGCAGTACTGCCACCTTCTCAGTCAAGATAAGAATAGCATGCAGGAATTTTTCACTGTGCAAAGGTGGTGTACTTGGTTGCTGACAGCAATGCCACCCTCCTTGGTTTTCCTCAGTTGGAAAGTGAGTAGACCATTCTGTAGTGGCAGGTTTGCACCTACAAATTTTATCATGGGAACTTGGGGAGCTAGCGGTAGCGCTGTCCTCATCGACCACCTGGGAAGGAAAGGAAACCCCGAGTGTCGCCCCATAGGCACTAACACAAAAGTGGACTCCGGCTTTCCAGAAGGCCCACCTTCAGTTCCACTCTTAATATACCCTCCTTGCCAACAAACAGTTGCACCTTCGCCTAACAGAATACTCTCTCTACATACAAACTTAGTTGTGATCCAGGTTTATTTGTAAACAACGCCCCCTACCACTCGGCAGCTATGACAGATGTGCAGCGTGCAATAAGTCGGCTGCCGGGTATTGGCGGATCAAAAAATAGACGGCTGCACGCTATAGGTTAGTCGAAGCGCGCATATAGACAGAGTACGGGTTGGCAACCCCCAGTCAGTTATGGCCTACGCAGCCCTGTGCTATCCTTCCCCTCACTCCTCACCTGGTGTGGGCAGGTAAAAAAAGCAGGGAAAGCCACTCCGCCCTTGGCTGTTTTGTTTGAGCAACCATTGTGGGAGTGAGAGTACAGGACCAGTGAAAAGCATCCTTTGAAAGGATAAGGTGAACTTTGTTATTTTGTATGAGGGATGTAGGAAACTTTGTTTGCTCACCTATTTGGAGACATAGGAACTTCGTGCGGGTTTAAGAGTTTCGTAAACCTGTTGGCATTACATTAGGGCATTAGCTAGTAGCAGCGTGCAGGTGGCGATTAAAGAGATGTCTGACAACACTCCAACTTTGTTCTTTAGTAGTAAGAACAGGAAAGTCCTGGGCCACAGCTGAAAGAAATCTACTGTGGCTAAGAGAATCTCTGGATTGCCCTTACAGGTGGATGCCGGCCTTAGGTGTTCCTCTCTGATGGGTATACACGGATCACTCACCAGGGAACCGTCCCTTCAGTGATTGACACAGCCCAATCACTGGTAGGGGTGGCCAATGTCAATACCTAGGGCAGTTCCATAAGCAGTAAATCTCGAACAAACTCTTTCGATATTTCTCGACACTAATAGGCAACGACTTTCCCCTTACAGACAGGTGCTGGCCTGTGATGTTCCCCTCTGTCGGGTATACATGGTTTGCCTGTCTGGGAATTTGTAGATGGAAAGTTGGAACGGCCGCACCTCAGGTGGTCAGTGCCACACTGTCAGATTCCAATGTTGAGGAATACTTCTTAGCCGTACATTAGTTGCCTCTCCCATCACCCTTCCTCTTTCAGCCCTGACGTGGCAGTGGCCTGTGGTGTTCCTCTCTGTTGGGTATACACGGCTCGTGCGTCAAGGGTTTCTAACTTTTCCACCTCCCCTGTCTTCATGCCTGGGAGACATCGGGCTGGCGGTGTACCATACGTCCTAGTCAGATTGCCCAGGAACTCCCTCCACCCACCTTGCTAACCCGGGGAATCTCACCAGAGCCCACTATGACCTAGCAGACTTTATCGGGCCTCAGCCCGACTCGGCCCTACCCCTAGCTTTCTAGGCAGCAGGAGGCACTGACCGTGGACCCTGTCCATCCCGACCAAGCAAGGCAACATGACCAGGATGCCAGGTGACGTCAACAGGTGCAAATCCAACGGGAGAAGAGGCAACCCTCTGCAGAGTGTTCCCAGCGCCCAGGGATATTCTCCTAGTACTCAAAACGGTTTCCAGTCGATGATCTGATGAGTCCTAAGGGAAGGATTCCGTCAGTCCCTGAACGGCACTACAAAGTACACAAAGTGTTAGTAGAGAAAACGTCCTGACTCCAGGACAGTCGACAACCGTCACACTCCACCATCTCTCTCAAAGAGTGTGTTATGGACTTTGTCTGGACCCATGAGGCAAGAAGGTAGGAGAGGGAGACGTGCACAAGAGGTGGACCACCAGGCCCGTTTAGGTACCCGCTAGGTATATATCTACAGTAGAAAATACGGAAAAACAACTTTTTTTTGTGACACAAATGCTGTGTTAATGGACCAAGCGGTGAAAGGTGGCATATATTGCCTTTGCCAAAGCCAGGCGGGCAGCAGGGTTGGATCCAGGTGCTTCTCAGCTTGCTTGTTTTTCCTATTTCTTTCTCCTTTATATCCAGGCGTGCAGCAGGGTTGGGATCACTCAACTCCTTTATGTTGCAGGGTAATAAGCTTACTGGTATAAGTAACTGCTTGGGGATTCATTCATGTTTCCATCCAGTTTTCTGCCTTTGGAGCTTGGAGATTGATTGCTGTGCAACATGTAGAAATGTTGTGCATTGAGACTGATGTAACATGGCATACATCAGCCCTTCTAATTTAATATGCATTGCTGGCAGGTAACTTCAACTACATACTGTTATGATAAGAGTTACTTCTACTTTATTTAGGTCGGCTGGTATAGTATTACTTGGTGTATGTTCTGTGATGCTATTCTTGGAAGAGAGATGTAAACTGGATAGCTGAATTTACTCACAGTGGTATTGATAGGACACTTAAAATTCTTTTCTCATGTTGTTATATGTTTGTAAAGGCTGATGGTATTAAATTTCCCAGCACAATGGTTTTTTAATTTTATGGTTGTTCTTTGGAAGGTGTTTTTTTTTTGTTTGTTGCTTCTGAATTTCTTACCATCGTACACATGTATGTTGTATATACAGGTTTTTTACCATGTGTATTTTTTCACAGCGTTAATATAATTCTTTTGCAGGCATGCAAGTCATCAAAGTTTGAGTCAAGAGAAATTAAGGACAAAGATTTAAGCACGTGGTATAAGTCAGATTGGCTGTCTGATAATCTTCGTACTGTTATCAATGTTGTGAAGATTGACTTTGATCCTGCAGCCTTATACAACAACTCTGATAGTAAGTTTGAAAATTGTTTTTCAGCTACATATGTGTGAACTGTGTGCATATTATAAAATTGTGTGATTGTACAACACTGCTTTCTGAATTTTAATTTTAGCATATTCTTGGAGTTGAACTTAACACAAATATAATTGTAAATATAATTTTGGGAACTAGGTAGCTTTGAGTTGCTTAGCTTTTTACTCTGGGAATTTATTTTCCTATTTAAATTACTGTGAAATATTGTAAATAAGACACTCCTTCATTGTACAGGTTCAGTATAAAAGAATACCCCAACTTTGAAGGTCTATAATATCAAAACCAAACAACCTACAACCTTGATTGACAAATCAAATAAACTGTGGAACCGTGAAGTTTGTTTACCATACATTCATAAATGTTCAATGGGACCACTATGGGTGGCCCGAACTACATCTACGCGATAATCAAATTCATTCTACACTCTTGTCAGCATGTCCTATGTTAAGGTTTGGATAACGTCCATAATTCTCGTTTTGAGGTCGTCAATATTAGCCGGTTATGGTGGACGAAACACTTGATCCTTTATGTACCCCCATAGAAAAAATCGCACGGGGTTAGATCCGGGCTTCTTGGGGGCCAGTGATGAAGAGCCTTAGTCACCAGCTGCTCCTCGACCATTCCAGTGTTGCGGCAATGTCTCGTTCAGGTATCTGCGAACAGCTAGATGTCAATGGTGTGGCGCACCATCCTGCTGGAAAATGAAGTCCTCCGCCGCCTCTTCTAACTGAGGAAACAACCACTCTGTAAGCATGTCCAAATAAGGGATTCCAGTAACAGCAGGCTCGTTAAAAAAAGGCAGTGTCTTTGGATACGGGGCAAAACACGTTCACTTTGGGGGTAACGCGCTTGTGTTCTGTGGTTTCATGTGGAGGCTCCTGACCCCATATCAGCACGTTGTGCCGATTCACCTTACCATTTGTATGGAACGTTGTTTCATCGCTAAAAACAAATTTAGACATGAAGGCATCGTCTACGTCGTTCTGGGCACATAAAGGAAACATCAGACCGTCCCCTTCACATTGACGTGNATAGAAAGGTCCGAAAACAGTGTCTTTCGATACAGCGCAAAACAAGTTCACTTTGAGGGAAAAGCACGCTCGTGTCCGGTGGTTTCATGTGGAGGCTCTTGACCCCATATCCACATGTTGTGTCGATTCACCTTACCATTTGTATGGAACGTTGTTTCATCGCTAAAAACAAATTTAGACATGAAGGCATCGTCTACGTCGTTTTGGGCACATAAAGGAAACATCAGACCGTCCCCTTCACATTGACGTGTCGAATGCGAGCTCGTTTCCCCCTCACCACCTCAAACCAAGAGTTACAAACGCCATCCAAACCGTAACACCGGACATGCTGACAAGTATGGAACAAATTTGATTATTCCATAGATGTCGTTCGGGCTGCTCATGGTGGTCACAGTGAACAGTTATGAATATATGGTAAACAAACTTCACGGTTCCACGGTTCATTTGATTGGTCCATCAAGGCTGTAAGTTGTTTAGTTTTGATATTATAGACCTTCAAAGTTGGGGTATTCTTTTTTTACTCATCCTGCATGTTGTTCTAGGCAAAGTGAATTAATTTTTTGATAGATCATTTTCTCCTTATGATGCATGTTATTATTTCCGAGCCGTAGTGTGTATTTTCATTCTAAACATTTGTATAGCAATTTTCTATGCAATTTTTGTTTTGTATATCATTTTACCAGTTTTGCACAGTAGTTTAGCAGTTGCATGACAATTTATAAAATCACGTTGTGTAACAGAAAAATTATAACCACGAATATTAATATATAACTAGACACCTGTTTTCGTTGAAAATATTTTTATGATTTCATTAGTTTTGATGAGGTTACTTCTGTATATTTATCTCTACGTTTTCTAAAATTTCTTTAAAAGTTTTTGAGATTTTTGAAATGTTATATGGTATTGCAAACAACAAAGTACTTATACAATTAAGTTTCTTCAGAAAAATATTAAATTGAAGTGTTTATTTAATGTAAATGTGTTATATTAATGGCTAATTCAATGAAAAGAAATAATGATCATTCCATGTAACGTGGTGGGAAAATGGATGGTGTTGGTAACTCAACTTAGGCGCCAGATCCCGTCGACAGATGGAGTCAAGATGGTGTTGCCAATGTTCTCAGGGCTGTAGGGTCATCCACCCGGACATACGTCGTTCCCTNGACAGATGGAGTCAAGATGGTGTTGCCAATGTTCTCAGGGCTGTAGGGTCATCCACCCGGACATACGTCGTTCCCTTGGTGATGGATACCGTTGAGTTGTCCTACCTGCGTTGTGGAGTGTAGTGGGTCTATTCAGGCTGACCCACACACCTTAACCGGCTGTTAAATGCAATTTTATAGAGATTGTGCTTATTTAGGCTGGTGAAGAAACGTCTGGAATGTGGGTTGTAGGGGACCCATGCTGCAAAATGCCAATAAATCGGTGCGTAGAAATAATGTGACGTGGTTTACTCACACATGTATATTTTCCTTTGCACAGAAAACACTACATTCACCTCAGTGTGAACAAATAAGCAGGCCCTGGCATCTTGCACCCGCCAGGTGAGCTTAGCTGCTCTAAAAATGTGTTACAGCGACATGAAAAATTAAGGTGAAAAGTAATGTTTTCCCGGGTGATGCTATTCCCAGGGAAGGAGTGGCGTCTCTGGGTGCGATGAAAACAAAGGTTCCAGTTGAATTACAAAATGACTATGGATAAATAAGTGATTGTTATAAAAGACGTGAATGCACCCAGATCGCGCCGCAGCGCGTGCCGACCCCTCTGACTCTTGGACGATGATCGACTCACTGCGGCTTGCGCGCCCCCAACATTCTAGATTGTTCTACAATCCAAAGTATCTTGCTGTGATGAGATGATGAATCAAAACAATGCTTAAAAATCAAGAAAACTAACAGAAAACTCTCTCTAACACACCAATACAAGCATAATAAAAATTATCAAATTATTACAGACATTTCTGGAAGCTACACTGGGAATTAATTTAAAGAAAAATTATAATAAAATAGTTGCGAGGGCTGTCTGCTCGTGATATTTGCACATCCATGAGTTTGTTTAAATTTATTTATTAAGTAAATGAATTGCCCTGCAATTTATTATAAAATGTCACTGGAACCTTCTCCAGGATCATGTTCGGCGCTTCACCAGGTGAAACCAAATCGCCGGGAGGGGGTGCAAAGTAGTGATCACTGCGGTGGTGGGTTGTAGTGGAGAAGGGGGTGGTGTGCATGGTGTGACAGGCGGTCTGGGGAAGCAAGGGTGCTGTCCTATGTTACGTGTGTGCATATCAAATAGTTGATACAAATGTATAAAATATAAGAAAAGACATGATTTAACAGCATGATTCCCACACAGAATATAAAACTACTGAAAAAAAATGTAATCATAAAAAAAACTATCCTGCGAAAGATGTAATAAATTCTGGTAGAATGCCACATTTTTCATTAGTCCAACAATTTGGCTACATAAACTAAGACCATGTTACTTATGAAAACTGGTTAAACTTTTTTATGTAGCTTCGTTTACATAATTTCTAGGTTACAAGAATATAAGGAATGATTCCAATTGATGTATGATGCATAGTTGGCAATGCATTATGTCTACATCTAAGACTTTGACTCAGCTCGTGGGAAGCCATGAGACACACTTACCGGGGGACGAACCTGGATTGCTACACCCGAGAGAGGGATACTACCCACCATTGCCAGTAACAATAAAATATGCATGGTCAGTCATGCTCCCCTGCCTTGCCACCTGGACAGAGCCGGGCTGCCCCTAAGAAAGCGCTGAGATACCACCCGCAACACCGAGCTACCCCACTTCCAACCCTCACCAAGAGAGCGCAGCAAGGGATGATGCCGCCCACACAGGGAAGAGCCAGCTGACTGAAAATGCCCGAAGGAAGACACCAGTCTGTATTTGACCGGACGACCCCCCGAAACATCAGTTGACGTCAAGTTGTCATTGCATTGGCTTCCTCTGCCTTGGTAACTCAAAAGCTCACCCTACCACTGTGGTGTTAGGGCCCTCTGCTGCAACCGATCTACTACCAACGAAACTTGCTACAACCCTAAGTCGTGCACTCTACTTGGGAATGTCGCACCCCGTCCCTTCAGGACCAGATGACAGTAGGGTTTGAGTCGTACTCACTACTACTATATTAGTTGTTCTAAGTTTGTTCTTGCTTTAACAGGTCTCCTTCACCTGTTTGTAATGTAACTTCTGCTGGTTGCGTAGAAACCACAAAAGTCTAGGAGTTAGTACAGGTCACCGTGTTTATTCTCTTGAGAATGAATACTTTCAAGTCAACACACTACGTTCTAATTCCAAGGGTGATTTGTACCTCTCAATCCCCTGTAAACACCATCACCCAAGGGAGTGGCAGGTGCCTGGGTCTTGCCAAACCATTGCCGATACTAGGGTAGGGCTGCGGGTTCCTTTAACTGGGTAGTTCATACATCGCAAAACACCGGACGATTCGCCGGCCACCCATACTCTGGGCTCGGTTCTGCAAAGACACTTGGCGCACACGTACGGTAGAGTCCCCACTAGGTACACACCACGAGGAAGCAACTGGACCACCCGAGTCAGCTAACCCAATCTATCCACCGCTTGCAATTCGCCATTTGGAGCACTAGGCCTGACGAGGTGTGACGTTATCGCATCTGGGTACGCATAGCTAGGGAATTACTGTCACTGGCCTTTTGCCTACTGCAACAACCCTTTGTAATTAATCTAATGACATTCACCCCACGAGGAGTGACTAAGTGGCCCGATAAGAAGGCATCTACGGCTCTTACATCCTACCAATTGTCAGGTAACCCATCCCAATCGGCCTTCAGCCTATCCTCCACTGGGGATCAGGCACAGGCCGCCCTCTGACTGCAGGAGCCTCACTCCTCAGTCGCCCCTACTAATTTGTTCGAGCCACCCCGAAAGATTGTTGGCATACTGTATCCAGTCGTCCTCTGCCTCCGGCTCAGACTGTTCGTGTGGCTGGGTTTCGTCAGTACCATCTACCGGATGCCAGCACCTGCTGCCGCCACCCAGAGTCCAGCAGCCCCTGGACCAGCCGTACACCAGCCACCCTTTGACGGGGCCCGGAGAGTTGTCCGCCGCAATCTGCCAGATATCAGCTACAGCACCAGTCTACAGGTGGCAAACCAGCATCCCCTGCCACCCACGCTGCCTTAGATGCCTACATAGCTTGCCGCTGCCCATCCAGGCCGACTCTGTACACCGGCTCCCTTTGAGCTAAGGTGCACCCACAATAACCAGCTCATAAGGTCACCCAGGGTTCTTGGCCTGAACCCAAATAAAAGAGCCCCCCTGTAGACTAGGTGATGCGCCTAGCTTCCTGGTTATCATGCGTCAAAAGGGTATAGGGTAGTTCTTTTTGTGGCGCCCAACATGGGGCATTACGTTGTTGTTGAGAAAACGAGGAAAGAGCCGAGCCAGTGCGACCCTGAGAAGGAGCTGAGGGAACCAGCTAGCCAACCCAGAGACTTCAGGAAGTCGTAAAACACCCAGTGGCGCTCAATAATAAAACCAGAGAAATGGTAGAAGACAACCTGAACCTAGTCGAGCTAGGCGAGAATTACACCGTAATTGGACAGAGACGTCCCAGTGACTGAAATATTCCGCGTGACCACATGCCATGAAACGGGGTGACATGTGGTATATTGCGCCCACTGTGTGAACAGATTTCAGTATCACTATACTTTAATAGATTGGGAAGACGAGCCGAAGTTTATAGACTGCCTATAATTCAGATGCGAAGAATGCAGTACACGTCAAAACTCTTATTGTGCCTCGATAACCTGTAATGGATGAGGGGTAAACACTGTCAAGTGCATGACTTACTCCCAGACGTTTCACCACCTCTGCATTGGGTGGCCCGATGAATGCATAACACGCCTAGAATTAGTTTACCGATGCAAAATTTGCAGGCAAGCCAAAGAATACCAGCTTAGTAACCCCGTACACCACCACAGTACAGCCTTAAGTAAGAGTTCGGACGGGCCTCGAATGCCGGAGAGTTTGCAGGTAGACCGCAAGAAGACTCCATGGCATCCATGCAAGAATGTGAACCTAAGGACAACTGAGTCTCCACCAAACAATAAGTCACGAAGGCCAGGAAACAGCTAGCGGGGAAGGCGTTGAAATGGTGGAAAAGGTACGGAGAGTTTGTCACGGACTTGTCCCANGGATGCCGGAGAGTTTGCAGGTAGACCGCAAGAAGACTCCATGGCATCCATGCAAGAATGTGAACCTAAGGACAACTGAGTCTCCACCAAACAATAAGTCACGGAGGCCAGGAAACAGCTAGCGGGGAAGGCGTTGAAATGGTGGAAAAGGTACGGAGAGTTTGTCACGGACTTGTCCCAGTTTTGTTCCTGTCTCACCATACAGTTTTCCAGAGAAGAGATCCTCACTTGACTCGCGTCCAAATTTCACTGTAAAGTGCAACCCAGTGAAGAAGAAGCGGAAATCTTCACAAGGAGAAAAGCGCAAATGTACCGTAGAGTTTATCCCTAACGGAGTGAAGAGAGCGCTGTGCGCACAATAGCACACATGCTGCTACTGAAGCTATGTAATTTTCTACGAATTGCCCGTCCCAAGACAGTGGGAGAACTGGTGGAGCGTGCAAGAAAGACAGAGAAACAACCGGGAGCAGGCGGCCTTGGGCATAGAAGAGGAAGTGGAGCAGAAAGAGGGGTGGCCGCACCCCCCTACTCCCACTACTCCTCTCCTGCCCGCAGCCTCTACCTCCTCTGCACTCCATAAGTGCTGATTCTGCCCCGGGAGGCATTTTACCCGTGACTGCCTCGCAAAGCCTGCTGGCTGGTGGGCAATAAAAGAAGGGAGCACGAGCGAAGAAAGCCCACCATACCTCCGGGCTACGGATAATATGAATGACAGGCCCGGAATCACGCTACAAACGTTAAAAGAGGAACCCCGCCCTTCTGATGCTCCCCCGTATTAAAGTGAGCGTCAACCAACAAATTAGTGCTGCCATGATTGACACGGCAGCTACCGGGAACTTCATTAGAAGTGATCTACTCACCTTCTACCAAAGAGCCCACCTGACACCCCAGGATGGGAAAGTACAGGTGACAGCCTGACCGCCTCCTCCAGGTGGAAGGGAAGATAAAGCTTGCCATCAAAATTAACCAGAAAACCACCCACGAGGAGTTCTTAGTGGCACCAGAAATAGGGGAGACAGTTGTTTTGGGACAGCCCTGGCTCCAGCAGCAAAAATGCACCGTAGATAGCGGGCACTGCCGTGTGCAGAATGTGGGGAAGAAATTCTTGACGTTTCAATGGGAACGAGTTGTCTGCCGCAGTCTGCCAGCGGTTAGCTACAGCCCAGTCTACAGGTGGTAAGCCAGCATCCACTGCCACCCACGCCGCCTTAGACGCTTACATATCCTGCCACCGCCCAACCAGGCCGACTATTCACCGGCTCCCTCCGAGCTAAGGCGCATACAATAACAAGCCCATAAAGCCACCCAGTGTTCTCATCAGCCTGAACCCACATAAAAACCCCCCTGCTTTAGACTAGGCGATGCGCCAAACTACTTGGCCGTCATGCGTCATATTAAACAACTTAATAGTATTTATTCCCACCATAGTTTCTGTAAAATAATATACATATCCTTTTAGAGTTTGTTTTTCTACACCGAATGTTATTGAGTTTGCCCAGGATCAATATTGTTCTTATGTGCGATGCTGTTACTGTTTGAATGTTAACGGTATATGTATTCTCTTGATATTTTATTGTAATACTTGCACACTGCAACGTTATCCAAAATGTAACATACTCTCTTTAACTTACATAGCCATATCAAAAACTCTAACATCTACTTTAATATAGCAACACATTTTCCAAACCTAAACAAACACCATTTTACACAGTTTAATGCAATACTACTGAGTGTCGTTCCGACAAGCAGTCAATTATGCAAACATTAAAAAAATCAATTAGCAGAAACTTTTGCAATCTATAATTCAAATCAACTATGTTTTTTTGCTCCACATTCCAATCTTAAATTATCCCATTTCCTTGGGAAGTGTTTGATTATTTTTGCAATTTAAAATAATTAAAATGTCACCAAAATTTTACTTTTCGCTCCTCACACTAAACGGGTGTCCCTAAATATGGTATCTATCTTTGCATATATTTTTACGTTTTTGTGACTCAAAATATTTCACTACGTACAAAATTATGTGTGTAGCATTTTGCAACACAGAATAACATGCCGTTGCATCACAATTCCATTGTAAATGTGATGCGATACTGTTAAAAATACACATTGCATAACAGTTACTACAAGATTTCATTTCCCACATATTACAGTAAAGTTTTTCGTGTGGCTTGCTGTAAATATCTTATGTTTATAGGCTCAATTGTTATTCCACATTAATCACCAGAAGTAGTGAATCTCATTATCTTTGTACACCTGGAACGAGGTTAGGTCTGACTTCTTAACAATGTTTTTTTAACTTAGGCCATGTTCGAATTGGCACTTTTAGTTTACTAAAAGGTCACATGACCCGAATTAGTAGACTAAAATGATGACATATTTGGTAGTTTAGTATATAGTTTTTAGTATGCAACAGAACTTTCTAAAATAATAAATTACCAAATCGCAACTATTTTTTAACAAGTCACTATTGACGACGTCCTAATTGAACGCTACTAAGCACTAAATTCCTAAAATACCAAATTGACAATTCAAACACGGCCTTAGTGCTTCTCCAAACATTTGCTTGTTTGAAGTGCTATGCCTGTAATGAAATTGTCACAATCCTTGATCATTGATCCTAAACTCTGTGTTCAGGTATGTAGCTAATTTATTTGCAGTTGCTCAAAGCACTGCGTCATGAACACCAATCCAGCAGGAACATTGCGGAACATCATTTATAGACAGATACTTCTATTTTAGTATGTGAAGCTCATGTTTGGGATTTTGACCAACTTTGTTTCCGACATCACATTCTAAAGAAAACTCTTGGAAGTTTTTGTTTCTTTTTGAGGAACTGTTTGTTTTGCAGTCTTTTATTTTTTGCGTATACTGTATTTGCTGCTGAAGCACCATGCTCTTGCTTCCTTAAATTTATAACTTGTGCTCAACAATTTAACTTACATGCTTGCTCACAAGCCTTTGGTAAAAATCATTGTTCGTAAACTATGTACATTATATACATTACACACTGGATTGCAGGTTCCCAGTTATGGCTCCTATGTACCTGGAGATGTTTTGCATGTTCAAGGCTCAGAAGTGAGGGCGCGATATGGGCAACACTAATACACATCCCTAGCACCTCATAGTTCCAGCGCGCAAAACGTGCAGTGTTTCCATTGATGCGCTACACAGTGCAGATTAGATCTATAACTGTAATAGTAGGACTTCATGAAAGCTCACAGATTAAACTATTCCTTTATAGTTGTACTTTTCTCGTACCGCTTAAGGAAGCTGCATAGGAAAACTCAAAAACCCAATTTATTTTGCAATTTTCACATTTTTTTTTTAATACACTTAACATAATAAAAGTAAAAAAAAAAAAAGAACTGCAGACTTAGATAATTTGTTGTTGTTGTTTTTTCTTTCAAAAATTGGTTTCCCCAAATAATTTATTTACTGAGATACACGTATTGGTACAAATAACGATTTCACAGAAAATATTTTATTACTTGGTTTTCTTAAGTTAGCAGAAATAAATAAAAATAGTTATTACATTTAATAGTGAGTGTAATTTTTAAATTTATGGGTGCTGAAATTAGTACTTCTTTTCTTATCATTAGATTATGAGTTGGTGTTGTTAGTAACATGTTTATATTTGTAAAAATTCCATGGTTTTACTTTGATGGTAGATGAATAAAGTGATTAGGCCCACGACAATGTTAATTTTACATGTAGTAGAAGAATAGAAAATAGGAAGTAAAAGTAGATATTAGGCTTTAAAATGTTCTCAGTTAATCATGAACAGCATATACGAGTAGAGCCATGCATACAGTTTAGTGATGTGGGTAGGAGGGTTGGTGGCCGAAATGCTTAGCATACACTGCTAGGTTTGTGTGTTTGTGTTTGCTGGCCCAGGTGAGGGAGAATGGGAGATGGAGCAGGAGATGGATGGTCCCACGCGGCCGGAAGGTGGCAGCATGCTAATGTTGGAGTCGGGCGCAGGGCCTGCTGCCAGCATAGACGTGGGAGAGGCAGGTGCAAGGGCAGTGCTGGCCCTGGAGCCAGCTGGGGAGACCCCGCAGCATGCCATGATGCTGGAGGAGGAGGAGATGCTCGCTGTCAACGTCCTCACCAACATGGCTGCAGCTGAAGGTACGTGGCAGCAGTTGGTTACAGTGGAACTTCATTAATAAAAAGTAAACTTTTTTTAATACAAAGTTGTTATTAATACAATTAATTTTAATAACAAGTCCTCCAATTTCCCAGTAAGATGCTACTGAAAATGGGCTTCACAGTGGGTAAAACTNCCCCAAACTTTGCTAGAATGCTCTCATAAGCAGTTGGTTACAGTGGAACTTCATTAATAAAAAGTAAACTTTTTTAATACAAAGTTGTTATTAATACAATTAATTTTCATAACAAGTCCTCCAATTTCCCAGTAAGATGCTACTGAAAATGGGCTTCACAGTGGGTAAAACTTATGCACCGTTCATTATTTGTAAATATTTTTGATGACAAGGGGAGGTCAAGTTTTTTTAAGATATTTTATTCGGAAGATGTCTGCCTATTGAATTACATTCATATTTTGATTAAAAAAATTCAGATATTTTGCAAGAAGAGGAATTCTATTACCGTGAGACCTCAATAATAAACCCCTTTTTTAATGCAAAATTTTCATTAATATGAAGTTGTCTTCTTTCCCCTTGTAGTGGTAGCTGGGTGTATTCCAGGTCTGGACTCCCCATCTGTGGCAGGCATTCTCCCATGCTGCTCCGATAAACTGGGGACCATTGTCAGTTAGGATGCAGTGGGGATATCTCCAGTGTGGGAAAAATTCAATTTCCATGGTGGCTATGATAGTCCTGGTGTCATTCTTGGTTAGTGGGTAGGCCTCAACCCACCTAGAAAACAGGTCAGTGACCACCAAGATGNCACCTAGAAAACAGGTCAGTGACCACCAAGATGTATTGCTTACCCTTCTGGGTTCGCGGATATGGTGTCATCAGGTCGACGGCGATTTGGGTACATACTTGAGTGGTTGTTGTGCAAGACCTGTAGTGCGTAAGGCCCCATGTGCCTTGGTGCTAGCGCTGATCTGACATTTTCTGACGTAAGCTTCCACGTCTCAGCTTACACCATCCCAGGTATATCTCTGGCCAACTTAACTGAGTGTTTTCCTTTATTCCTGGGTGTCCCGCATAGGTAGGGCCATGGACTTTTCGCGATCACGAATAAACGACGACAAATGCGAAATCGTCACAAAATTTAGTTTTTACGCGAAATATGGCATATTTTACTTAAATGCGCTAAATATAGCCACGTTTACCAGTAAAATTTTGTTTGCAGTATTGCAAAGCAAACACGCACTCACATTTTAACACTAGGTGGCGAAATACCGTATTTCGCCAGGTATAGGCTGTACATTTTTACAAAAAAAAACTGCTACAGAAAGTTGGTTGCAACTTATTTACGAGATATTGACATTTAAAAAAAATTTTGACCCCCAAAACATGTTCAGAAATTTGTCTACAGACAGTACATTTTAATGTTTTATCTTAGTTTGGAAGAAGGTAAAAAAAAAAATGTGAACATATGAATAGCTTTTCAATCGTGCAATAATTTGTTCACTCATGTTCGTAAACAAAATATCCTTTATCGTGCATGCGTAGAAAGTAATCATGGTGGAGCTCGGTCATAGATGCCGTACATGAGAAAATAATTTTGCTGCTGTACAAGAGAAAGATATCTTACGTAGTTCGCATGCCTGCCACCGCACCACAAATGCACATTGATAGACGTCATTTTGTGTAACATGTTGCAGTGTTTTTGCTTTCTCAAGTCNTATCCTTTATCGTGCATGCGTAGAAAGTAATCATGGTGGAGCTCGGTCATAGATGCCGTACATGAGAAAATAATTTCGCTGCTGTACAAGAGAAAGATATCTTACGTAGTTCGCATGCCCGCCACCGCACCACAAATGCACATTGATAGACGTCATTTTGTGTAACATGTTGCAGTGTTTTTGCTTTCTCAAGTCACGATACTATACGCGGGACGTATACTTGTAAACCGTGATAATAAAATGTTCAATTTTTCTGTTGTGTAAGGTAGAAAACATTACTATTTTGTATTTAAAAAAAAGGATAGTTCCTGGTGCTTCTTAATTCTTTGCCTAGTATAGATTATACACCTAAGTTGACAACAATAGTTTCCACTTTTTTTATTTGGTATTTACTTTACTATTGGTTTTTGCGTGGGTTCCTGTAACGTGTGTTAACGTATTTTAATACTCAGACATTGTTTAATATACCATGGACGGGAACGGGATTTTAAAATTGATGGTTTCTTTATATTTCATGAACGAAACAAAACTATGATGTGTAAATACTGAGACAGCCGTGTTGAATGGCAACGCAAAGACACATGCAAAAAAACATGTACAAGGTGATTCCCACAAATGAACAAAATAATTCTACCTAAAAAACAATAGCACCCCAAACAACTGATCATTGTTAGCGCAATTGATAGAAGTCAGACACCGAAACAAAATAAACAAGATTTTTTAATAGACTTCACAAAAATGTTGTTCGCAGTCAACATGCCTATTGAAAAGGCAGATGATGAGTTCTTGAAAAATTGTCTTCGAAAATATATACCAGGTAAGCATGTTAATGCAGGGTTTTCTTCTATCTGTGTTTTTTGTTTATATATTTGCACAGTGATGCACAGAGAATGTCTTCCCACTTGATGAAAAAATATAGATCTTCATAGGTTACTATAAAATCAACATATTCTAAATGTCATAAACCGACAATTTTTATTAGTTCTTTGAAATCACGTTTTCAATGTAGGCCTACATGTCAAATTTTTAGGTTCCATTTTTTATTGCTATAAAATATTTATTACAAATATAAACCAAAAAATACAGCAATTTGTCTGAATTTTTCTTACAAGCTTGTGTTAATTAGATGGAATTAATAAGTTTTAAAAATAAACAAAGAAGTAGGTCTACCCAATTTCTCACTTTTATTTCAGGTTCGGGAGATATTCCAACGGCCCAGGTCCTGAGGGAAAATTATGTCCCAAACATCGGAGAGGATCATTTCACTCAATTAAAGGATGCTTTAAAAAACAAGAAAATTTGTATAATGTGTGATGGAACCACAAACAGAATGGGGTGCTGCGTATTTTCTGTTTTGATACATGTTCTTTCAGACTTAGTGAACATGTGTTTGTTGCATAAAAGAACTGGAGAATGCTAATGGCACAGAGTGTTCACGAGCAATTTTGTCTGTGGTAGCACAGCATGAAATTAAACATGAAATTGTTGTAGCAGTGGTTAGTGACTCTGCACACTACATGACTAAATATATGGACTCTTTGAGAGTGATATTTTACAAAAGCATGGTTCATGTTCAGTGCTGGACACATAAATTTAACATTGTAGCTAGTGTGTGGAGTGTTGCACTGCCACAATTGAATTTGTGTGTTCAAAATGTCAAACAAGCAGTTCTCAATGCTCGTAAGAGAAAACACAGTTATGTATCTTTCCTGAAGGAAAAGTATCCTGGTGGGGAAAAGAAAGCCACCCTCTTCCCAATACCAGTGATGACCAGGTGGAACTCTTTGTTTCATTCTGTTGAGTACATTGCAGAATATCTTGAAGATCTGATTGAATTCTTTCAGCAAACAGAAGCTGAGAGTAGTGCTACAAACTATTTCAGCAACTTAAGTATCACCGAGCGTGACACTGTGAAGTGCTATGCACTTTTTTTAGTAGAACACTGCACTGCACTTATTGAGAACATTGTGGAACTTGAGGGCTCACAATACATCCTATGTCACAAATTATACTCGTTATCAGAGCTAGAGAACACCTTTTGGTTAGTTAGCAGAGGTATATTTATAGAAAAAACCTCTGCTGCTATTACTCAACTGCCAACAGAGGTTAAGCAGTGTGCAATGAAGGAAGACCTACAAAATGTGGGTTTGAAGTGTCACTCCAAAATACACAGTCGTANGAGGTTAAGCAGTGTGCAATGAAGGAAGACCTACAAAATGTGGGTTTGAAGTGTCACTCCAAAATACACAGTCGTAAGGATAAAGACACTGCAGAACAATTTTTTGCAACTACTGACCAATTGTTTGGTGTTAGAAATATAACAAACAACATCGTTGATGAAAAATTGTTTGCGTCTGTAGGAAGTTTTCCTTTGCTGAACACACTCACGCAGACAGAATTCCTGCAAGGCTATCTTGCTTTTCAGCAGCAAGTTTCAGGAATTTTCAAAGAAGGGCAAACTACTGATATCCTCAATGTGTTGCATGGTCTGCGTGAGCAACATTCATTCAACTTTCGTGTCACAAGCTGTGTCCATGCTGGGGATTCCCACATCAAATACAGACAGCGAGCGGGCTTTCTCTGCAAATGGACACATTTTAACCGATTTGCGGACGGGTCTAAGACCGAACAACATTGAGCTAATGCTTGCCATATACTTTGGTGCTAGCATGTAAATTGACACTGCTCTAAACAAGATATATTTTTTCTTGTAATAGGATTTGGTATTTTCATTTTCAAAACGTAGTGGTGAATTATTGTGTGTGTTCTTAAGTTAGAAGTATTAATTTTTTGTCTCTACATATATTGGCATTTATCAATTTGACACTTGTTTCGTTAGGTAACTCTGTTTGTGCAAATATATATATGTTTTTCTGTACTGTATATTTTACATTTTGTAGTGCTGTGTTAAATATAATCATTAAATAATATTTTTAATGTGATTTTATATATCATTGTTTAGTAGCCAATAATGTGAAATGTGAAAATCCTGTTTTTTTTTTACGAATTATATCCAGTTTATTTACCTACAAGACACAATTCCATAGTTTTATAGTTTTTTGCGCTGGATTTTCAAACATTCATGACGAACAGTAAAGTTTTTATTTNTCAAATAATATTTTTAATGTGATTTTATATATCATCGTTTAGTAGCCAATAATGTGAAATGTGAAAATCCTGTTTTTTTTTACGAATTGTATCCAGTTTATTTACCTACAAGACACAATTCCATAGTTTTATAGTTTTTTGCGCTGGATTTTCAAACATTCATGANTATCCAGTTTATTTACCTACAAGACACAATTCCATAGTTTTATAGTTTTTTGCGCTGGATTTTCAAACATTCATGACGAACAGTAAAGTTTTTATTTGCCACTTTAATGTTTTTATTTACCGCCTTAATGTTTTTAAGTGAATTTTTGTACCGCTTTTAACAGTTTTTTATGACGAAATTTGGAAATTTTATTTACCACTTTTAGGGGGCTTTACGCATAGGGTATTGGTGGCAGTTATAGCAGATATCTGCCCGGAGGCTGTGCGGCATTCACAATTTCCAGTCTTCAGTGTTCCTATGGGGACGGGCCCATACAAACCCCTGTTCTTCTTTGAAGCGCTTCGGGTATTTGGCGAGTAGGTTACGTACTTCAGGGTCGGCCTGCTGTTCGGCGAACAGGGCAAGACTGGTTTGTGCATCCAGTAACCGTACATAAACCTCATTTTTCGTTCTCTTGCCGTGGAGCGTACTTCAGTGGGAGCAACCTTTCTTAGTCTTCTAGGTTCTCTGTCACTTGGTGGGGGTTGGGAGCTCGTGACAATGCGTCAGGTAGATCATTCACTCCCACCTGCTCTAACACCCGACCAGTGATACGTCCAGTACCACCAAAAGTTCAAAGGGCTGTTTTGAGCCTCAACTATACAAAGACTACCCCTGCACAAACTCTCCCCACCAATAGGACTCCAACACCCCTGTTTCTGGTGGTGAAGGGGAAGCTGCGACAAGATCTGAGGCCTACCTGCTGAAGGCAACCTGAACAGGTTATTGTGTCATTGTTATTGTGTATTCAGCATGACTAGTGGGACTGTAAAGTTCGGGATCACCAGGAGCAACAATGGCTACAAACAAATGGTACATTGCCATACAGGTGAGGAGAGATTAATAGCTGACACTGGGTATAAGCGTAAGACACATGCAACACCCTACTTGATGCTAGATATTGCATTTTACAATGTCCAGGAAAATGCACACAGGTAGTTTGTTAACTCATCTATCAGTATACGGTGTGTGCCATTGACACATAGCAACTGGAGACAATGTTCGCTGTGGTGTCAGGAACACAAGAACTTGGATGCTCAGCAGTGGGGTCAGATGGTCTTTACAGATGAGATCAAATTTAGTCTCGCTAGCCATTCCGGATGTCTATAAATTTGGGAAAGAAGGAAACATGCAATAACCTGTCCAACATCATCGAAAGGCTCCAGTTTGCAAGTGGAAAAGTTCTCATTTGGGGAGGCAGAATACTTGGTGGCCACATGAAGCTCTACATCTTCCAAGGAGGTTCAGTCATGCGTGACCACTATCATTCTGAGGTCCTCCTTTCTCACTTTCATCTTTTCTGGGCTGCTATTAGCCTTAGTTCCTCATCATGAATGACAATGCTAAACTCATCATACAGTGGCTGTCACTGATCTTTTGGAGACTGAATTTTGCAGCATGAATTGGCCTGCATGGTTCCTGGACCTAAATCCAATTAATTATGTGTGTGTCGTTATTGGGAGATGCCTGGTAGCATGTTGTCAGCCACCTGCATCTACAATGATTATGCAGCTGTAATTTTTGCCACAAAAGAACAGGGCCAGAATACATCAAGAATTCATTGACAACCTCGTACTGTGTATGAACAGCAGGTGCACATCATGCATCACATTCAANAATTCATTGACAACCTCGTACTGAGTATGAACAGCAGGTGCACATCATGCATCACATTCAAGAGTAATCATATCCCCTATTGAGAACTGCATTTATTTTTCTTGCTGCCTGTCACATGGTTGTTTCTTTCTTCTGTACTCGGAATCGACTTAAAGGTCTTTTGCATCCTTTGGATAAGTGCTGGTCACCATTCTCAAATTCTTGCATCTCAGTGATGTTATGGTATGTACCTATTTGAACCACTGCCGTGCAATGTTACATGTAAAAACCTGTCCCGTCCTTAATTTTTGCAATTTTTGTAAGCAGAGTAAATCGCTGCAGTAAAATATTTAGACTATTAAAATATTTCCCAGTCCTTTTAATGTTTAACCAGTGATCAAGAATTTCTGATAATTTGAGCTGACTTGAGTCCTGACTGCTTTATGTTGACTTCCTAGGGGGTGTGTCTACAGTTGTGGGATTTTGGTTGTGGATATTCACTGAAGTATTTCTGTTTTTGTGTGGCAGGCCCAACTACAACTCAGCCAGCCCTGCCAATGACATCTGAATATGCAGCACCAGCTCCTGCACCTGAAGGCTATGAAATAGTTCTAGCCAACTCCATGCCAGGTTTGTTGAGCTTGTTGTTGGTACCATAGACTAAAGATGAGATAGATCTCGCTTGCTGTGCACAACCAATCTTCGTGTCTCAACATTGAACTGCTTTTCTGCCAACACATCTAGCAAAAACGGCACAGTTTGGATTTTAGGTTAGAACATCAATTTGTAAACAAGTGCTTTGAGATTTATGTATATTTCCTCTAACCAATTTATTATGCAGTTTGATTAAATTAAAATTGGCAGAAGTATCTTATTATTATAATAGTACTCGTCATTTTAAAATGAAGATATAAATAAACACATTATTCACTGTCGACCATGTGACTTTTACAGTTGTGTTCTGTTGGGGTAGGTCAATGTTGGGTACATACACAGAAGACAAATAAGGGGTCTACCTCATCTTAAGTCTATGGTTAGTACTCCATTTCTGTTATCAGCACATTTTGCAGGCAAAAGAAAGCAAAGTGAATATGGTGAGTGATTTCTCAAGTGTACTTTTGAGTTTCTTGTTCCCTCTTGTAATCTTACTCTCGTACAAAATATTTCCCACTTTACTCTGTACTACATTTTTTGCAGAATTTTTTTGTTGATCCTTTGCAAAATGAGAAACATTGAGGAACTNCCCACTTTACTCTGTACTACATTTTTTGCAGAATTTTTTTGTTGATCCTTTGCAAAATGAGAAACATTGAGGAACTGGTAAAATTCTTGTATGCAAAATATTTAAAGATTTGTGCAAAATTCAGAAAAAAAATGCAAAAAAAATGCATTTGAAAATTTAGATTAAAAGTAACTGGTAAACATGCATCACAAATGTGATTGCCTTCAGTTTAAAACATCTTCACTTGGTTTTCATNTGATTAAAAGTAACTGGTAAACATGCATCACAAATGTGATTGCCTTCAGTTTAAAACATCTTCACTTGGTTTTCATATTAGGAAGAAACAAGCATCAATGGTCATTTGCATTTTTAAAAATTAAATACTTTAAAACTTTAATAGTGAACCGCTTTATAACAAAAACCTCTCTATAACAAAATTTATGTTTTGTCCGGTCAAAACTGTTTATGATACAGTGCATTTTCAACTCTTTATAACAAATTATTTTGCCCTCTTTGGTGCAAAACCTTTTGAAAAGTCTGATCATATTTACTTTCCTTTTATATTTCTCCTTTTTTACAAAATTTTATTTAAAACTGTAAAAAAAAACCTCCATTTGTCACATATTTCAGAGAATAAANATTTCTCCTTTTTTACAAAATTTTATTTAAAACTGTAAAAAAAAACCTCCATTTGTCACATATTTCAGAGAATAAATTCAATATACGAAAGCCATAAGTTATTTTAAGTTCTGTAGAAGCTGTATTGTCTCACTTCGTGTGAACCAAGTTTTTTTTACCATAAGAGTTTTTATTTATTATAATTTGAGAATTTTANGTGTATTGTCTCACTTCGTGTGAACCAAGTTTTTTTTACCATAAGAGTTTTTATTTATTATAATTTGAGAATTTTACAAAATTTTGTTTACATAATTTAGCTCTAAACAAAATTGTCTGCATATTTTTTTGTATGGCAATGGTAATTTCTTAACCCTTTGAGTAGTATATTTAATTGATGTAGTTGGTATCCCAGGACTGGGATTTTTTTTGCCTTACTTGATTCACATAACAAATACTTTTGGAAGTTTCTTTAAATAACTTGAAATTTAATATTTATAAGACCATACAGTCAGGAAATTAGTATAATATTAAATAATACACAATACAGTATCTTTCATAATAAATTATACATGGTCTGAGTTCAACTTATCTCGNATTTCTCCTTTTTTACAAAATTTTATTTAAAACTGTAAAAAAAAACCTCCATTTGTCACATATTTCAGAGAATAAACTCAATATACGAAAGCCATAAGTTATTTTAAGTTCTGTAGAAGCTGTATTGTCTCACTTCGTGTGAACCAAGTTTTTTTTACCATAAGAGTTTTTATTTATTATAATTTGAGAATTTTACAAAATTTTGTTTACATAATTTAGCTCTAAACAAAATTGTCTGCATATTTTTTTGTATGGCAATGGTAATTTCTTAACCCTTTGAGTAGTATATTTAATTGATGTAGTTGGTATCCCAGGACTGGGATTTTTTTTGCCTTACTTGATTCACATAACAAATACTTTTGGAAGTTTCTTTAAATAACTTGAAATTTAATATTTATAAGACCATACAGTCAGGAAATTAGTATAATATTAAATAATACACAATACAGTATCTTTCATAATAAATTATACATGGTCTGAGTTCAACTTATCTCGTGCATGTAAAAAAAAACCCCTAATTTTTTTTTTTAATTTTTTAAATTTTTTTTTTTTAAGTAACATAAAAACATAGCACTGAAATATACATTACAAAACATTAAATTGAAANTTTTTTTAAATTTTTTTTTTTTAAGTAACATAAAAACATAGCACTGAAATATACATTACAAAACATTAAATTGAAAAAATATCTTGAAAGAATTGTTTTAGTTTTCTAAGCATGTAACATAAAAATATAGCACCACTATATGTTTTGTTTGGGCTTGGTTGATGTATGAGAATGACGCATTCAAAACTTACTTACAAAACATATGAAAGCAGCTGCAACAATAATATATGTGGAATAAACAAAAACACTTAAAAGTACATTTCTAACACTACACCAGCTGCAATAATAAAATTATGTGGCATAAATGTAAGAATGACTAACATTTTTCACTGTGATGTGATCAGACTAATTTGTAATGTAAGCTTTCTTTTTTGAGGTTGTTGATGGGACTGGTGTCTGTAAATGATGTGCTGAGAGTCGTAATGGATTTTGTGTGGAAATTGCAGAGCGTTGTCCTGCTTTTGTGATTTTTCATGACTTGGAGAATTCTTGAAGCAGTTGTCTTATTAGGTTGGTTCTGATTTTGAATAACTTGCATTTTTTCCCTGTCTTTTCTTGAAAAATGATGTATGAATTTAGCACACACAAACAACTAAATGAAAGAATAACCATTTGACTGACTTGTGGCAGCTGTCATTGAAACTAAGTTGCATGTTACTAGACCCACTTGCAGGCTTCTCTTTGTAATTTCCAGTCAAATGGTTCAGTTTGGAAGTTGTTTTCATTTCATGTTTATGAATTGTGGACAACATATACACCTCTCTTTTATCGTGCCATTTTTCAGCTAGTAGTGTGTTTGTATGTTGTACTGTACACTCACCTTTCCAAATATTTTTAGGGAAATGTGGCATATGTTTTCTGTTTTTCGGTTCGTTCTGACAATTCCACAAGCCCCAGTATTGTTGTCAAAAAGGAATTGAAAAGAGACTTGCACTGGTGCACCAATTGCCCGTAAATACACAATGACCGTTATCAAGATACGAGTTCATAAGTGATTTCCCAACAGAGCCTGAATAGCCTAAGTTCTTGCCTAATTCAATATTGCTGTCTTTGCCAGTATACACAATACAATTTTGACCCAATTTGCATTCGCAAAGAACAAAGAGTTTTACTCCAAACCTATGCCTTTTATTTGGAATCAACTGCTTGAATGAAAGACGTTCTTACCAAGGCACTATACTTTAATCTATGCAGATATTCTGGAATGGCTTGAAATGTTTTTTTAAACTGGTTCTCAATGTCTCATTAACAGCACTTATTTTGCAAAGTCGACTTTTTATCTGGGCCTCATTGTCACAAAAATGAAGTAACCACAGCAGCAGACAAAACCTATCCAGCGAAGTATTTTTCTGAACATGGTGGTGNCATTGTCACAAAAATGAAGTAACCACAGCAGCAGACAAAACCTATCCAGCGAAGTATTTTTCTGAACATGGTGGTGGAAATCAATGGGTCAGTAGACCAATAGTTCTCGAGTCTATTTTTTGTGTGTGTGAGCCCTTAGCAATACTGTAGCAAGAAATGTGTATAATTCCGCCACATGCGTAAATTTTTTTAGCTTTTGAGTTTTCCTTTGCAGGTATATGTGTNGCTTTTGAGTTTTCCTTTGCAGGTATATGTGTAGAAATATACGTAAAATATGTGTTTGTTTCGCAAGCGATGTGATCTACGAGATCCGAATGTAGTACTTGCTTGGAAATATCTGCCTCTGTAGGATTTGGTGGCAGATCAATATTGCCTGCAATACCTGATTCAGAAGAATCAAATACAAAATTCTTTGGTGAAAATTGTACATTTGAAAACTAGTTGAAAATGTTGTTACTTGCAGTATTACTAACGTGACCATACGTCCTGCTTTGAGCGGGACAGTCCCGCTTTGAAGCTGTGTGTCCCGCTGTCCCCACAATTCGTAAAAATGTCTTGCTTTGACAAAACAAAAGCAGCAGGCAATTAGTCTTGTTGCCCGCGCCGCGCCATGTTGCAGGTTTCTTACTGCGCATGCGCGGGGGAATGGAGCGGGTGGCGCGATGTGCGGGGCGATGGGACGGACGGGGGTAGGTGGCGAATCAGTGAATGTTTCAACTGTCAGTAAGTAACTGATTAGTATTTGACTTATCATTANTAGGTGGCGAATCAGTGAATGTTTCAACTGTCAGTAAGTAACTGATTAGTATTTGACTTATCATTATGCAATCGCCGCGAGACATATCTTTGCATTTTATGTGATTATAGCAGTTTTAAAATGCCTCAACGCAAGTGCTTTTTTAATATTAATTTGCAAACCAAGTATCCGTTGATAAAACAAAAAAGTAGGGATGGGTCAAATAACGAAAAATATCGGTTCCGGTACCGATTCTACAATTTAAATATTGATTCCAGTATTCGGTTCCATTTTGAATACTTGCATTTTGCTTGCAACTTCATTCAACCAATGCAGGTAAAATTCATTAAATGTTTTATTTAACCTACCAAAGAATAGAACAATAACAAAGTGTGAAGATAAGATTTAGTGTATACAGATAAACTTGTATTAAATTTATTTAAAGTTAGTAAATGTGTAACAAATTATTCTTTTTTTTTACATTAATAGGTGGTGATTGTGATATGTTTGGAAAATACTTTAACTAAATAACTCGCAGTGCTAAAAGCCTAAACATTGTGGCTCTGCTTTCACCTATGGTCATTAAAAGAATGTCAACAACTCCAGAGGGTGACCTGCTTCCTTTTTCTTTTTGCTTCTTTTACCTGCCAGCTTCCTTTTTCTTTTTGCTTCTTTTAGGTAGTGACAGGGTGGCCCACTTCCTTTTTTTTTTTTTTTGCTTCTTTTGTGTGGTGACCTGCTGGTTTTTTTTTTGCTGTGTTGGAATGCCACACCTCTAAAAAAAACCATTGCTTCTTCCCTTCTCCAGCCCCCTTGTCAAGGCTATTTTCTGCCTTACATGGAGACAAAGAAGGCATAGAGAAATGTATTGATCAGCTAGCAGTGTTGCTTACAGGGGCCGGCTGAGTGATAGACAGAGAAGGGAGAGGACAGTTTAAGACTACCACTCCTTAATTTTTTTTTTTTCGTGTATTGCTTCCATCCCAGAATTTTTTTCGGTTATTTATTGCTTTTCAGAAACGAGAACCAAGTAGTTGTCGAGAACCAAGTAGTTGTCGTTAACCTGGTTCCCAGTCAAAACTCAAGAACCAGTATAAATTGGAACCAAAGAACCGAACGGACCCATCCCTACAAAAAAGTGTTCCCACAGATGTCACATGTGAAAAGTGTTGCACATGGTGGTGCTAGTGATATTGAGAAACATTTGCGTTCAGAAAAACACAGATTATCCTATTATGCTGCCACTTCAAACTCATTGATGCTTAATTTCTTTAAGAAAACCGATTCACCGTCTTCCAAAGATCTTGAAGTTGCCGCGGCAGAAGGTGCTTGGACTTTTCACACTGTGTGAGAAAATCATAGCTTTCGCTCAAATGATTGTGCTTCTAACCTAATACATACATGTTTCAAACAAAAATTTAGGTGCACTCGTACAAAATCTGAGGCTATTGTTGTGAATGTGTTGGCTCCTATGGCAACACGTGAGTTAAAGGAGCACCTGCATGAAGCTAATTGCATAACTTTATTAACAGATGCTTCAAATCGTGGCTCCACAAAATTATTTCCGATCTTAGTCCGCTATTTTTTACCACATGAAGGAGTACAAGTCAAGATTTTAGAATTTGAAGAGCAACCAGGAGAAACATAGGATATTATTGTAAGTTATTTGATGCAAGTAATAACAAAAAATGAACTTAAACCAAAAGTTGTGGCATTTTGTGGAGACAACACAAATTTTAATTTTGGAGGACGAAATAGAAAAGGAGTTAATAATGTTTACCCCAAATTGAACCAGTCTCTTGGAAGGAAACTCAGAGGAATTGGATGTGGAACTCACATAATCCACAATGCGATTAAAACAGCTGCAGATTGTCTTCCTTTTGATTTTGAATGTATTATTGTAAAATTTTATTCATTATTTTTACATTTATAGCATTAATGTTGAAGCTCTTAAAGAATTCTGTAATGCAGCTGACACAGAATATCAGAAACTTCTAGGCTNATTTATAGCATTAATGTTGAAGCTCTTAAAGAATTCTGTAATGCAGCTGACACAGAATATCAGAAACTTCTAGGCTGCAGTAAAACTAGATGGCTTGTGTTATGCCCGCGCTGGAGAGAGTTTTAAAAATGTTTCAGCCTCTAAAAAACTATNGCAGGTAAAATTCATTAAATGTTTTATTTAACCTACCAAAGAATAGAACAATAACAAAGTGTGAAGATAAGATTTAGTGTATACAGATAAACTTGTATTAAATTTATTTAAAGTTAGTAAATGTGTAACAAATTATTCTTTTTTTTTACATTAATAGGTGGTGATTGTGATATGTTTGGAAAATACTTTAACTAAATAACTCACAGTGCTAAAACCTTTTTTTTTTTTTTTATTAGCCTTTCCAAGCATAATGCAAAGCTTAAACATTGTGACCTGGCTTTAACCTATGGTCATTAAAAGAATGTCAACTCCTCCAGAGGGCGACCTGCTTCCTTTTTCTTTTTGCTTCTTTTACCTGCCTGCTTCCTTTTTCTTTTTGCTTCTTTTACCTGCCTGCTTCCTTTTTCTTTTTGCTTCTTTTAGGTAGTGACAGGGTGGCCCACTTCCTTTTTTTTTTTTGCTTCTTTTGTGTGGTGACCTGCTGGTTTTTTTTTTTGCTGTGTTGGAATGCCACACCTCTAAAAAAAACCATTGCTTCTTCCCTTCTCCAGCCCCCTTGTCAAGGCTATTTTCTGCCTTACATGGAGACAAAGAAGGCATAGAGAAATGTATTGATCAGCTAGCAGTGTTGCTTACAGGGGCAGGCTGAGTGATAGACAGAGAAGGGAGAGGACAGTTTAAGACTACCACTCCTTAATTTTTTTTTTTTCGTGTATTGCTTCCATCCCAGAATTTTTTTCTGTTATTTTTTGGAAAAGGGAGCGCTATACAGGAGGTAGTTATTTTTGTAAGGACAGAGTTTTGCAGTAAATTTATTGCTTTTCAGAAACGAGAACCAAGTAGTTGTCGAGAACCAAGTAGTTGTCGTTAACCTGGTTCCCAGTCAAAACTCAAGAACCAGTATAAATTGGAACCAAAGAACCGAACCGACCCATCCCTACAAAAAAGTGTTCTCACAGATGTCACATGTGAAAAGTGTTGCACATGGTGGTGCTAGTGATATTGAGAAACATTTACGTTCAGAAAAACACCGATTATCCTATTATGCTGCCACTTCAAACTCATTGATGCTTAATTTCTTTAAGAAAACCGATTCACCGTCTTCCAAAGATCTTGAAGTTGCCGCGGCAGAAGGTGCTTGGACTTTTCACACTGTGTGAGAAAATCATAGCTTTCGCTCAAATGATTGTGCTTCTAACCTAATACATACATGTTTCAAACAAAAATTTAGGTGCACTCGTACAAAATCTGAGGCTATTGTTGTGAATGTGTTGGCTCCTATGGCAACACGTGAGTTAAAGGAGCACCTGCATGAAGCTAATTGCATAACTTTATTAACAGATGCTTCAAATCGTGGCTCCACAAAATTATTTCCGATCTTAGTCCGCTATTTTTTACCACATGAAGGAGTACAAGTCAAGATTTTAGAATTTGAAGAGCAACCAGGAGAAACATAGGATATTATTGTAAGTTATTTGATGCAAGTAATAACAAAAAATGAACTTAAACCAAAAATTGTGGCATTTTGTGGAGACAACACAAATTTTAATTTTGGAGGACGAAATAGAAAAGGAGTTAATAATGTTTACCCCAAATTGAACCAATCTCTTGGAAGGAAACTCATAGGAATTGGATGTGGAACTCACATAATCCACAATGCGATTAAAACAGCTGCAGATTGTCTTCCTTTTGATTTTGAATGTATTATTGTAAAATTTTATTAATTATTTTTACATTTATAGCATTAATGTTGAAGCTCTTAAAGAATTCTGTAAAGCAGCTGACACAGAATATCAGAAACTTCTAGGCTACAGTAAAACTAGATGGCTTGTGTTATGCCCGCGCTGGAGAGAGTTTTAAAAATGTTTCAGCCTCTAAAAAACTATTTTCTGAGCATCGATAAATGCCCAAATATATTAAAAGCATTTTTTCAGAATGAAAGTTCTGAATTGTGGTTATTTTTTATGCATGCACAGGCAGCTACTTTTCATCAAGCTGTGTTAAAGATCGAGGGACAAACCGTGTCTGCAATAGAGACCGCGAAAGAAATTAATCAGCTCAAAGACAATGTGACACTGAAACAAAATTCATTCTTTCTTCCCTACATTGCCCGTGGTATATTATTGAAATTACAAGAAACTGGTGTTGTCAGTGAGGAAGATGTGAAAACAATGGCAGCAGAATTTTACAAGACAAGTAAAGAATACTTGGAGCAGTGGTGTCAGTTTAACACAGAATTAGAAGTGTTTGAATGGGCGAACCTGACCAGGGTCCCCACGTGGGAGCAGATTCAAAGTGTGATGGATTTGCTTATAGAAAAGGGATTTCTCAGTAGCAGTCAAGATACAGGAGTGTTTGACGAGTTTTCGTTGATTTCCAATTATATTACAGCTGAGAAAGTAACAGAATGGAACGCTGAGAATATTGCTGCTGAAGATTGTTGGGTTGAAATATTCAAACACTTTCAAACAAATAATCTCAATTATGCGAATTTTCCTATAATAATCTAGTACATTTTATGTCTGCCTGGCAGTAACGCTCCAGTCGAAAGAGTGTTTTCCCATATGATTAAAATATGGACGAGTGAAGAAACACAATTAGGAGTCCCAATGTTACAAGCCATTCTGATAATAAAGGTTAACATAAACAAGTCATGCCAACAGTTCCATTCCTACTTAAAAACTAAACCTGATATGTTAAAGCAAATTTGCTCATCCAAAAAATGTAAGAAGCCAACCCACCAGACTGCACAAGATTAGTTCTTATTTTAATTTTTGAACAATAAACCGTAACTATATTATAAACATGTTTTTTATTAATTAATTAATTTTGGAAAAAAGGGCGTCCTGATTTGAGGGAAAAAATAAATGGTCACGTTAAGTATTACCAGCACCCAGCTCAGATACACGGTGTTCAGAGAGAGAGAGAGAGAGAGAGAGAGAGAGAGAGTGTGTGTGTGTGTGTGAGAGAGAGTGTGTGTGTGTGAGAGTGTGTGTGTGAGTGAGTGTTATTGTGGGTATTGTCCAAGTGATCAATTTCACTTTCACTGCTAGAAAAACCACTCGTGTCACTATCCGATTGCCAGTTGCTTATTTCACGTATTTCAAACTCGGAAAGTGCACATTGTTTTCTCTTTGTAGCCATTGTAAAAAAGTGTAGAGGCATGTTGCTGAAGGCTGGGACAAGTTGTTTAACCAGTGCTTGCTTGCCAGCTATGATGGCAGCTGCCTTCCTGTCGCTCCACTTACTACCCCTGTGGGTGAACGACGTGATAACAACTAAACCCTAACTGAAGCTGGTGGTGTCCTGAAGAGACTTCAGAGGGTTATGGGGTGTGGGTTTTTCAGAAAGTGTCAAATGTAAGGGGGGGAACAACGACTTTTCTGGAGCTGCAGCGGGTGATCAACTGTTGGTCTCTCGTGACTAGAGTGGACAGCAGAGAGCCTTGGCACGACGACATGCTGCTGGTATCAGCTGCCGTTCTGCTGCGGTGCAGGAACATATATTCTCCTGCGCTGGGGTAGTGTGTCTCGGGTAGCTTCGAGGGGGGTGGGGGCGCCCTTCTCCCTCGTAGATGGAGCCGTACTCTGCTGCCATCTCTCAGGGCGACTGGAAGCAGACCTTCCTGTTGTGCGGGTTGCATCGGCTGTGGGAGCTCAGCTGCAGCTTCACTGGCATGGTTTACTGGTATTTTCCCATTTCATGTGGTTTTATTTAAGGCGAGGGCGATTTAATATATCCTTCCCTCTGGTGCATTACAGTCTCCAGGCATCCACCTTGTTATAGGAGACGTAATGTTGGCTTGGGTAGCTGCCATTCAGGGTTGTATCACTTGTAGGGCACGTGGCACGCACGTGATGATTCGTAGTTGCCACGTGATGATTCGTAGTTGCCACAAAAAAGTAGTAGTATCTTCTACGCGTCAAGGTTAAGGTGCGGTTGTTGGACGAGTCCACTCATGGCGTACCAGACACACACCAAGAGGCCATACAGCACGAGACCATGGGAAATAAATGTTCGCAGCAAAAGACCCCTTACAACCCACAGCGGTAGAATTAAACCAAATAGCCACCACCCACGACTTACCCATCTACAAACGCCTGCGCGCCTACAGGTTTTGGGAGCAAAGTGTAATCCAGAAGCAGGTGAGCGAAATGCTGCAGGACAGAGTAGTGGAGCAGTTAGAAAGTGGGTATATTTTGCAGAACGTGATGGCAGAAAATAAGGGCATCACTCTACAGTTCTGCATAGACTTCAGACCAGTGAATGACATGACCATCAGTCAACCTCCACCCCCTAATCAGTGTGGACGAAGCTGTGACAGACCTGGGATGGGTGAACGTATTCAGTGAGTTTAACCTCCGATCAGGTTACTGGCATATCTGGTGTGCCTCTAAAACCGACTGATAACTGCCTTAACTGTCCCAGATGGATGGCGTTTCCAATTCCGAGCCATACTATTTGAGCTTAAAGAGGCATCCGCCACTTTCCAGGGCATGATGGTTAGAGCTTTAGAGGGGTACATAGGCCAATTTGCAATGGCATACCTGGACGACATAATCGTATAGTCGGAGAACTCAGACGACCACGTCCGGCACTTGGATTTAGTGTTAAGAGAGGCTGGACACCCACCATCTATCGTGTGCCCCCCATAAGACTCACATTGAAGTACCACAGCTAGAGTTCCTGGGCCATATGGTCGATCGACAGGATCACCAGCCAAATCCGAAGCAACTGCAAAAAATTGCTGAGGTGAGTCCTCCAAAGACTTGTAAACAGATGAAGTCCATAGGCCTCCTCAACTGGTCGTAACACTTCATACCAAACTTCGCATCGACTATTGCGCCATTAACCGACTTGCTCCTACTGACCAGGAATAGCGTGGGACATGCGCGAATACATGAAGGAACACCAGGTATGCCAGTAGTAAAAGGGCAGACGGGGCAGCAACACCTGTGCCTCCTGTCAGACCATTCCAGACCATTGTCCTGGACATTATGGGCCCGTTCGTACCCATGAACACCGAAAAGGAAAAGATTCCTGCTGGTGGTCATAGATGAGTGCATACATTGGGTAGGGGTATACACACTGAACAATATGTGCACAGCAACAGTAGAGGCCGTACTCGAGTGATAATTATTCACCAGGTAGCAGTACCCACGTTCCATCCTCTCAGGTAATGGGATGCAGTTTGCTGGCAGGAGGTAGAATGAGCTATGCCGGTGGTGGCAGGTGTAGCACCACATGATGCCAGCCTACTGCCTGAGGGCCAACTTCCACCAAGCGCCATAACCAAGAGGTGAAAGTACAACTACACATGTGCCTGCAAGAGGATCACACCCAGTGGGAGGAGTACCTAGTTAAGAGCCTGTACTACCTCCGAAGGCGAACTAATGAGGCCATGGGGAAGACACCAGCTGAACGGATTTTGGGGTGAAACCTCACCCTACTGGGCAAATGGCACACAAAAGGAGGACCCGGAGAAAACACCAGATGAGAGGGGAGCAAGGAGGGAAGGTGAGTTGCTGGAGGTGCTTCAACGACAAGCGCAGTACGTGCAACGAATCACCCTATTGACTGATTGGCCACTGAGGACACTGCAAGCGGGGACTGAGTGTACGCATGGATATATATCCTGTCGTTCGTACCCAACGACTACTGCACAGGACAGGGACAGTAGTGTTCCAAACAGTGCTTGCTACACAAGCAAGTGGGCACAACAGTATACCTGGTAAGAGACACGAAAGGCAAGGTGAGCAAGTACCACTGGGTCCACCTGAGAAGAGCGGTGAACATGCCCAAAGAGCCAGAAGCAGAGCGCCGGGAGGACCACCATGCAGCCACGATGATGGCCGAAATGCTGGGAAACGAAGAACATTTATGGGGCTTTCTGGACGCGGAGGCTGCGGAATCACCAGGCACACCCTTCAGAGGTTTCCAGGCGACAGGCAGCAGCATCATCCCAGCGGTGCTTAGGCGCCTGTTCAGCGATGCCCTAGCTGTCAAGCTCAACCCAGACGACAGCACGGGAGGACGAGCAGCTCGTAGAAATGTCATCCTGTGCGTGGAGGAGCCCAAGTAGGATGGGGAGGCAACCGTACCAATAACCTGGGGCAGCTGGGGTCATGCTGCTTCCCTTGCAGACGCCACTTTCAATGTCCAGGTGGAGGAGCCAGACGATGACCTACCACCATGGTGAAGGTGCAGATGGCACCCCTGCCACTTGGCAACGTGCTGCACACCACCAGGGGGAACCTCCAATGACGAGCTGACTGCAGACCAACGGCACACGGAAGGAGCCACCACTATGGTAAAACCTGCGGCCACAACTGGAGAGAGCGGTTGAGGCAGACAACCAGCAAAACCCAACCACGAACTCCAAGGCAACAAGCCATTAGGATGTAAGCTCCGTTTTCAAACCAACTTTGTCCCTAAAGATCAGGGTGGTGTGGGCCTCCCACAACCCCACCTTGAACCAGCAGCAGGCATACCGTTAGGACCGAACCCACCAGGGGTAGGAGGGGCATATTCATCGGCCTTAAGCTCAATCCTAGCGGCAGGAGCAGACTGAGAAAAACCCGGCAGTGTGAAATGTTGTGACCCCCCAATCTTGGTGTATAGCAGAGTAACCCCCAGTGAAACAAGTGTGGTGGTCATGCAAGAGACAGCAGCAAATAGGGATGGGGGCTTATCAGGGCAGGCTGGCCAGCTCACCAACCGAGGCCACAGTGACGGCAGAAGTGTAAGCCCAGCGAGCAATGACCGTGACATCACTCCGTCCATACTCTCAAACCCCTCAATGTTAAGACTCGCTGAGCATTAAAAACAATAGGGGGACATTACAGAACTAAACACCCGATGTAATAACTAAGGGAATAATTAATTGTAATTTCCAGCATTTGTGTAATAGTTTTTAATAAAGTGTTTGTAGGTTGATATGCAGCTGATGGAAGGAGCGCCACTGACCCTCCCTTGCACCGGCCATGACGGATTATCTGGAAGAAGCATTGGTTGAGGGAGGGAGGGAGGACCTGTACGTCATTTGGGCTTTCTACTTTGCAATTGTCTGATATAGTAGTGCTATCTTGGGTCCGTAAGTTATCTAAACCTTCTATCGTTTTGCCCCCATGTCCCTTGCACCGCAGTGGACTCGTGTAACTTAATATTTTATTTTAGTTCTTGCACCATGTGCGTGGGTGCAAGGACCTTTTACACTTATGGGACAGACTGACTCCAGTGGAGTTTTCAATCATTTTCTGACCAGCGAGGAGCTTTTAAGGACATCATAATATTCTTTTCCAAGCGTACAATTTCAATTACCTGCTTAATTTGTATTTGATGAAAGACTGCATTTTTTTCGTGTTTTTTCATTGTGTCACGTATTCCACTGTAACATGTAATTGTGAGGCAATAAAACCCACACTAATTGAAACTGTGTTCAAGAGAAGTTTCCCCTACCACATTTTTGCCCAATTAAATAAGAGGACGTGCAGTGTAATTTCAATTACAGTGGAAACTCTATCCCAACCTACTTGTAACCTTAACCAACTTCATTAAACTTTGTTGCCAACACACTGATAGGCCTATATAAGGTATTTGTCAAACTTAACTAAAATAAAACAAAGTGAATATTAAAGAAAACATTCATAATACAGTCGAACACTGTTGTAAAGTTCTCAAGGACCCAAGAGTGTTGACTTCATACGTAAATAAAACACTTCAATCCACTCTAATTTTTTTTTATATTCACACTCAAATGTAATAAAAGCTGTATTTAAAAACCTGTTTTGAAACCACATACACAGAAATAGCTACCGACGTAGCGGAAGTATTATCCATAGAGTAACTAACACAGTCGCAGTTACTAGCTAAGAAATAAAAATGTCTTGAATATTGTGATTGATAAAGTGCAGTGAATAGGGTTTCCTTAATTTTGTGTTGCTTCTTTCTTACTTTCCGGGCATATTTATTAGAGTTACATTTATACATAATGCATTCGTAATTTTCATAAAAAAATATTTAAATGAAAAACTTGCGAATGTTGTTGGCAACGTCGCATCACGAATGGATATATCGAAAATATGGAAAAACTGTTTCTTGTCGTTGCTTGTCGTTTCCAACATGGCTGCCGTCGTAAACATTGCAGTTGTTTGCTGAATGTCTAATAAAATTCTGCAGTACATATTTCATTGTACATATGTACTGTATTTCCACATTTTTTTAGTGTGTTTTTTTTTTGTATTTCGTGTTCTCTAAATACATGATGTTTAATCTGAAACATCTATTGTTATTATTTATTATTTTTGTTACAAAGTACGAGTTAAGTGCGACTCGTTATGAAAATAACAGGTTATTTCGGAAGTGGTAAATTACATAAATATGACTAAATGCAGGGCAGTGAGACGTAAGCAAAATCAATGAATGTTGAAAATTTATTTTATTTGCGTTATCTAGAAGTATTACTTGTGCATGTGTACATAATGCGCTGTATACAAACTTTGTATGCCTTGGTGAGTACAGTTGATACTTAATACTTTTTTGTTATTACTTCATTGTTTAATGATAAGAGCATGTAATTTTCGGCGATGCTACAGACATTTTTGTTTGATAAATGTGGTAAAAATTAAATTTTGAGTTTGGAAAAAACTGACTTTTTTTTAACATTATTTACATAGGAATTTCGTCGGGACCACAGAAAATTTTCTGTGGACACGGACTTTCGGTTCAACCATGTTTGATGGTTTGAGTTTCCATTGTATAATGCAGCAGTTGTGCGGGCCTAGTCGCCATGTGGTCAGACTGCGGTCGACGGTGCTCACCGCCGCCAGGCAGGCAGTTAGAACTCCACCCTGATTCATCCTCTCATCAATGTTAACCCTGTGGCCAGCTGATACCCATGAGTACATTACCTCTTGGACAGCATTCTTTACTGGCGGTGAGCACCTTACCAGGCAGGGTCTTAAACTTCTGATGGTGACAGTACATAGTACCTTCCTGATGACTTGCTGAACTGCACTGTGCCATCACTCACTATCTGAGGAAGGTGGTTCAGCCAGTAAATATCACTATCATGGATTAACAGAAGAAAATGTGATGTTCAACTATAGTCCATTTGTGATTAGTACTTCCAACTTTTCTGTAGCCTTGCTAAAGCTCTACTTTCAGTCTTTTCCTCTGCCTCATTCAAATAAATCTTAACTAAATCTAGAAAATTACACCAAAGGGACAGCGCACTGCTTTTAAGTGCACTCACTTTAATAAAATTTTGCATGAGAACTATATCTTACCAGGCATTATCAACACACCTGTTTTCTGTCAGTTTTTATTCGTATTAACTGAAAAGGAAATATTATAATTTATAGATAACATATATGTAAAAATTCAGTTTAACCAAAAATAAGACTCAGTGGCTTCTTGCAGAAAAATCAGCCAATTTATTGGTGAAATATTAATTAAAGTAAGTAGACAGAGGTCTTTAAAATAAAAGTATACTCCAAAATGGTATATTATACAATTTCCACTTGTCCTAAAAAAATATGTTAACACTGGGCGCTGATTCACATTTAGCGAGTGCGAGTTACTTCTGGCAGGAAAGTTAACGGTTTTATTGCAAATATATAAATTTAGTTTAATATGCAGAAGTCTCAATAAAATAATACCTAAGAAAGTTGTACGACCACTCATTGATCCCAAAAATTAAGTTTGTAAACAGGGTACATCGTAATTTTCAACAATCACAAATTCCTTTTTCAATTGCATCTAGTGGGAAAATAAGCTATTTTATTAAAAATATATAAAATTATATTAGTATTCAGACTTCTTCAGAATCAAATAATACCCAGAGAAAGTATCATACTGACGCGTGACGTGCAGATATAATTTTTTTTTTTTTTTTTTCTGCAACTCCGTGTCANATGTGGCCCAGAAGTGATACAAACCCAGAATGGCATCCACCCAGGCCAGCATTCCATCTTCATAGATAAGGTGGATGCCTGTAGAGCGGAAGAGAATATTATAATTGCCCCTGCAAACAAAACCCAGTGAGAAGGGAGACCAGTCAACCAAGTCAGCGAAGCTGCTCCTAAGCTTGCGCAGCTGATACCGTCCGCACACCAGGAAGACCTGCTTCCAGCCACCCCCGAGAGATGGCAGCAAGTGCAGCTCCGCCTATGAAGGGAAGAGCCACCCCGCCGAAGCTGTCCGAAGGAACTAGACACCCCTAGCCCAGGAGGATATATGGCCCTGCACCGCCGCAGAATGGCAGTTGATACCAGCAGCTCGCCTCAGCACCAGTTGTACTAAGGCTCGCTGCTCTGTCTGCTCTCTTCCGTCTCGTGAAGAAACACCCAGTGATCACCAGTTACCAACGCTGGACTTCTTCAAGCACGTGGTGCAGCCCTGTAGTCGTCGTCCCCCCGCCCCCTTAAGCTTGACACTTGCCGTCAACCTCACACCCTATACTCCCCCTTTAAGTCCCTTCAGGACAACAAAACTTCAGTTGGGGTTTAGTTGTGCTGATGGCTATCTAATTTGTTACTCTTGCTCTTATAGCATGCCCTTCAGGCAAGGTTTTTCAAGCAGACAGGCCCTTTCTCCGGTCTTTTGTTTTTACCTTCCATAAGTTAATCAGTGCATTGATTTACAGCAGGAAAGTACGGGTCACCGTATTCTATTCTGGACAGAATAGAACACGTTATTAGTCTAACCACCATCTGTTCTTTCTTGTGTGAACTGTGCTTAGTCCTTCCTGGTGTCACCCCGCAAAGGAGAAGCAGGGAACTGCAGTTTGAGAACTATTTTGCCAAATCTAGAGTAGGACTGCGGCCTGTTCCCTAAAAAGGACTTAGCATACGTCACTCAAACACAGTTAATTCGATGGCCACCCATACTGTGGACCAGGTACACAAAGGTACCTGGTGGGCACGTACGGTAGAGCTATGTCCACTAGCAAGAGACACAACGAATAGGCTAGATCACCCTTTTCAGTTAACCCACTCTGTCTACCACGTATAAACCCACCAGGAGTGCCAGGAGTGACAAGCAGGGAGCCACCCCCCCTGGGCTAAACTTTAGCTAGGGATATCACTGCCTGCCACCCCAGTGCAGACGTGAATCGTAGTTCCTCATCCCTGGTAAATGCAGTTCACCCACATAAGGGGAAGTAAGTGGAGCAATAGGAAGGGAGCAGCCATCCTTACCGAGAAACAAGCACTGCTTGACAAACCGGCTCCAGCAAGTTACTTGACCCCCTGGGAACGAGCTCACACCGCGCGCCAACTGT
>NQII01002474.1:224526-350398 GCA_002778355.1 Clitarchus hookeri | reverse complement strand
CGTCGCCGTGCTCGACATGAGAGCGAGAGACACTGAGCTTCTACCCCTTACAGACACATTCGGCCATTTAATGCGCATTGTGCAGAACGCCGCATGATAAAATTACCTAAAGGCTCCTATAGGCTCCTTTAGGCTGTTCACGGTAAAGTGAGCACTTTAAAAATTGACCTTTGAAAATGCCACTGCCCCTACCTTGCATATAAATTAACGGGCACACTGACTGGCATGCGCCCAGTAAAGTTCGTAATGCCGGGGAGAAAGTAGTCCTTTGTTTTAACGTTGAACTAAAAGTGTAACGTAAACTTTTGTGAATACTTGAAATAATTACTTTTTGCTTCCTGTTTTTCTTAATGTACTTAAGTGCCATAATTAACAAATATGTTAAATATTTACTTTCGAAACATTTTCACAGTTTCACTTGACCGACGCATGGATAAAGTAATCAGACACACAGCAATGTTAATTTAACACATGGCTTAGGATACAATATGTACATACACGTAGATCTTAAGCCGGGCTTCCAGAAGTGTTCAGTTTACCGTGAACGGCCTATATGTACGTGGAGGTGTTTTGCGCGTTCGAGGTTCAGAAACGAAGGAGCGCTGAGCGCCACGTCCCTCCTACATGCAAGGCGTGCATATGTTTCCGTCGTGATGTTGCACTGCGCAAATTAGATCTGTAACAAAGGGACTTCATCACACGAGATCAAAGTCCACAGATTTAACTACGTCTTTATATTTGAACTGTTCTCCTACGTATTAAGGAAACTAAGCATTCAAGCTCTTAAATATACGTTTTTTTAAAACCATTTTCACGATCACTTTCTATTTAATTCATTTAAAATATGATAAAAGTAAAAAAAAAAATACGGGCTGAAATAATTTATTGGTTTTTACTTTTTTCTGGCATGAAGTCGTATTTCCAGATCATTTATTTTCTGAGACACGCTTATTCACGCAAACAATGATTTTACAGAAAATATTTTAGTACATGGTCCTAATAAGGGGGATTTACAATGTTTCCTTCATAAAGTAAATTACAAATTAATTAAAAAAACCAAGCTTATCGAAACCGAGTGAACCTCCTCAACAGTAATTTAAAAGTCCAACTTCTTTTTCTCCCGAATTTTTGTCTTATGTGGGAAAATAAGTTGGTATATAGCAGATACAATACTATTACATGCCACCACTCTGCGTCGTCTTTCTGGCCTTCCCCTTCACGCATGCGAAGAGCAGTGCTTCAAGGGCATCACCAGTCACCGTAAAAATGCACACACGGATTGCGGGCGGCGGCTTTTGTCTTCGTGCCGTTCATCTTCTCCTCCTCCGGCGCGTACTGATATAGGTAATCGGAAACCAGCTAGGCAGAATCACAAACGGGCGGCGATTTATTGACGCACGCCCGATCAGGCTATCGGGACTCGTGCCACCTCCTTCCTTAGGACATTGAATTACTGGGGTTATCTTGCAAGAATATTCTAGTTATAGCCCTCGGGTCGGCTAGTCTATATAAATTGAGGTAGGCCTCAAAGTCGACAGTATGGTTTCTGCAACCTTGTGCGGCCTTAAGCGCTAGGTGTGCGATGACAGTGAAGCCACGAGCGGTGGCGGCGACGACGACAGTGACCAGTGACAGTGAAGTCTGCGGACTGCGAGAATCGCTACAGTGGAGAGCGAGGCTGATGGGCGTGAGTATTGAACTGGATGCGTGTGTGAGACAATTGAAATGATGGCAACAGGCAGTTGAATTGAATATGTGTAAATAATAAGGGTGACTTAAGTGACTGTAGCCAATATAAAGACAGTGAAATATACTTTAATTAGGATTGAGATTGACATTAAATATTGCGCTCACTGAGGATAACAAGTGTTAATGTAGAGATAGGTAGTTTGATGTGAATATTTTTATAGCATTTAATATAAATTAAAAGCTTAATTTAGTTTTTACTTTTATCAGGACCCCCATCTCTCATGAACTCGGTTACGTCCCTGGCAACTTGTGAGAGTACAAACTTAAAAAATTACTCTAAGTAGTCTTCAATGTCACGTGAAGAAGCTTTGAGATTTAATGTTCGGCCATAAAGTTTACTTACAAAGATTCGTAAAAAAAAAAAAAAAATTAAAACACATGCAATCTCTCCATCTATAGGCTCCCATTTGTTAAGTTGTTTTTCTAAGGATGCCAATACATGCACACGATGGATGTGATGTTTTAAAAGTTACATACGTACCAAACCATGACATAGTGTGTGCTATATATATTCCTCGTGGGGTATACACGACGTTCCCAAATATGTGGAAAGTAATCAGAGAATGGATAATACACTAAAAAACAACACACCATGTCCCTGGGAATATATGTCCTAAAAGTTGATAGTTTCAGAGTTACAAACTTTCTAATGTTGTACTGGGTGTAGGTATTAGTAATAGTCTTCCTGACACATTCCACTTCGAGTAGCTGTAGCCATGTTCGTGTACCAGCAGTGCTACGTCACTCTACAAGAAGTGCTCAAAATGTCCATCCTGTGCCTGAATGCACGCCTGAACACGCCGCGTCATTGGTTGCCTGACAGTTCAAATACTCCAGGAGTTGTAAGTTTCTGCTGGCAACCTTGTTCCACTGCTAATTCCAGAACTGTAGTTGCATAAACAGTGGCCTTGAGATGCCCCCACAGTGGATTGAGATCCGGGGTTCTAAGCTCATGGCATTCGAAGTGAGTCAACAGTGCAATAGGACAGACATGTAATAACATTAATACCATTCCAGCTGATCACATGAACAGGCACTCCTCGTAAAAGATCAACTATTACCAATATGTGCGGTACAAGGTTGGAAACTATCGACTTTAAGACATACGTTCATTGGAACATTTTGGCCGTGTCTGAATTCCCGTGCCAAGGGCCCTTAACTGGCTTCGTGCCCTGGAAAAGTGTACCTAGGGCGCGACGTCAAATAGTCGCTGTCGGAATTCTCGGCTAGAGCACGAATGCACCCTAGAACATCCCCTTCAGCCAAGGGAACATGTCTCGTGCCCTAGATCGTTTTTCGATGCTCTACCGTTCGTTGCTGTTTCGTCACTGTGTATCTTTGGGTGACGAGAACGGTCTTCGAAAAAACTGAAACCTAGTAATATTTGTATATAATACATGGGTTGACGTTTTATGGCCGTTTAACCCGTTGTATCTCCTATTTTTATCTGTGGAAGGGTCGGCGGATGAAACTGTTTGCTTGCAAATGAAAACGTAAACAAACACGCGGAATTCTCGTCCTGGCTTCCGGCGTAAACAACAGAAACTCGCACATCGATCGGTCAATAATCGAGATACATACGAACAAGGATGCCCGAATTCGGAGATGCACACTACTTCACGAAGGGGACAAGGGGAAGTGGACAAGGGCGCAAGGCAGTGAATTCAGACACAGCCTTTGTGTTGTTTTGGGGTGTACTATCCTCCCTGATTACTTCCTGCATATTTGGGGACATCCGGTGTGTAAGTATACGCGTGTGTATGTGTGTTTGTGTGTGTGTGTGTGTGTGTGTGTGCGAGTGTGCACGCGGACGTACATATAACATTTTTGTAAAAAAACGCTAAACGTAGTCCAACCTATCATTGAAAACCCAGTTCACACGCAAACAGCATGTACAACTATTAGCAAAAATTACAAGAGATTTTATCAGCGTGTAGCAGCGCCTATGAAGATGAAAAGAGCTGAAGATGGAGCAGCGGCGGAATGCAAAGGTGGGGGGACGAGAGTGCCCCGAGAAAAGCCGCCGGCCAACGGCAACGTCCGCTACGTTTCCCGCGTTCACAAAATCCGGGTGACTCCGCCGGGAATCGAAATATGTTTGTTTTGGCAGGAGCCGCAACACCGCGGCTCCCTGTTCTAGCAGAAAACAAAACTTATGTTGTACATTAGTACGTTCTGCGTGTTCGAAATGCCTTCAAGGCAATATGACAATACTTTTATTATAATTCAGAAAATGATATTAAAAACAGAGACAATTAACGTCTGCCAAACAGTTCACATTCACATAGAACAGAGAGCTACATAAGACAGCTGGCCGGCATCTCTAAGTCAATACACATTGGTAGGTAGCTAGTCAGGTGGGTAGTCTTTAATATAACCACCACCTGCATAGTGAAAATGTACTCTGCATCACACGCATCCAAGAACCCGATGGCTTTTCAGTTCTCGAATTCAAGTTTGTCCTGGGCAGAAGAAATTTCACTAGTATCTGTCAGCATCTCCGGATATATAATTTATGACAATCGGCATACATTCCAGTTTAGTTTCTACTCCAAGTTTAGCAGTAAATACATTTTTTCGAGATTTACGATACACGGTGGACTCTTGCGCCACCGCGCCGTTTAAATACGTACGACAGTCTATTTAACAGATAACGGTTTTAGACTGCGGGTACACGAGTGGTAAATGTCGCAGCGGGACACAAATACGATAGTTCTTGGACTTCACTAGCTAGTTGTCATTTGCCCCCTCCGCGGCTTTAGATCCTCATACACCAATGTCCTATTCAGAGCCAGCCACTTTGTGATTCGCCCTACATTAGTAAAGCAAATGACTGTGTCCTCGTCGTCCTCTTTGCGAAATAAGACAAAAGTTAAGGAAACGTCACGCGAGAAAAAACAACTGTCAGTGGTGTTTTCCGTGCGCTGGAGAACACGAGGTGATATTCCACATGCAATCATCGGAAGAAGATGGAACGAAGAAGGCGGCGAATGTTGGAATCGGCGGACACAGCTTGCCGACACGTCTTACGCGTGCTCCCTTCGTATAGTCTGTTTCACAAATGAGTGCATTTATTTGACAGTTATTACTATAGCAAAATACTTTTGTTGACGTGTACTGGGCACGATGATAGTCTTCTTGGCGTGTTTATGTAACGTCATCTTTGGCGTGGGGGGAAGGAGACACCGTTGTATCCATGGAAACAGCTGTAAACAGGACTGCCTTCAGATTACTAGTAATGTTGGAAAAACATCGGCATATCGAAATGGCTATATTATTTCAACGATACATCGATATAACTCGTCGATATATTTTAACGATATTTTTTTAAATTCTCTTTTAATGAGCATTGTTTTGAATACAAAAATCGAATTAAAAATTACTATGTGTACTTTGGCAACATGCGCTAATAACAGGCGCTACAATTTTCTTAAATGCATCGTGTCCTCAAAAGGTAATATTCCAAGCAATTTTACATTTGGCTGGTCCTTTAATACATAAAATGTCTCATTCCGATGTACCGAAAATCGATATTTTTCTTTCAATATATCGTTCGTAAGACGATACTTTCATTAATAACCAATATAAAATATACAGATTTTATTCCCCTATATCAACATCGCTATTCGGAACTGTCAAAGTGCACTGGTTCGTGAGACAGACTATCTTCCATGCCGTTCGGTCGGCGACTCGACAAATTCCAGCTGCTCATCCTCTGTTCTCGCATTGCACATCGGCTATATGCCAGCCAGCCTCCCTCCCGACTAGCTACAGCGGAGATATCGCGTCGCGGGAAAGTGCTTCGTATTTATTAGCCATTCCATCCACTCGCGCCGCCATCGCCAGTTGCCTTCCCACTCCCAATTCTCTTTTATATTAAATTTCTCGTTCTTCAACCGTAATCATTTCCGATCCAGTGCCCTGTCGCAAGATGAAAACTTTACATCCGAATGATCGGAACGCATATGTATATTTGATATCCGAATTTCGTGCGTATGCCTTGCGTACGTTTTCTGCAGACGAGCAGAGGATCGGAGGTTGTACACTTTATTTCTTTCCATATATTCGCCAGCACTGTAGACCACAGATCGTTATGTTAAGTTAGGGTTTTAATCAAACCTAGGGTTGTTGGGTTTTAATCTAACCTATGATTGTAGGGTGTTAACCTAACCTAGGATTGTAGGGTGTTAACCTAACCTAGGATTGTAGGGTGTTAATCTAACATAGGATTGTAGAGTTTTAATCTAGCATAAGGTTGTAGGGTTTTAATCTAACCTACGATTTCAGTCTAATCTAAGATTTTAGGGTTTTAAAGTAACAGTGAAACACACCGGTAGTTTATGAATTAACTAGCCTAGGTAGGTGGAGGGTACAATTCCACTGTCCTCGGCCAATTCAACTACTGCCGTGCGTGCACCGGTGTTACGGTTTGGATGGCATCCGTAATTCTCGTTTTGCGGTCGTCAATACTAGCCGGCAATGGTGGACGAAACACTTGATCCTTTATGTACCCACATAGAAAAAAATCGCACGGTGTAAGATCCGGGCTTCTTGGGGCCAGTGATGAAGAGCCTGGTCACCAGCTGCTCCTCGACCAATCGATCGTTGCGGGAATGTCTCGTTCTGGTATCCGCGAACAGCTAGGTGCCAATGGGGTGGTGCACCATCCTGCTGGAAAATAAAGTCCCCCGCCGCCTATTTTAACTGAGGAAATAACCACTATGTAGGCATGTCTAAATAAGGGATTCCAGTAACAGTGGGTTCGTGAAAAAATAAAGGGCCGAAAACAGTGTCTTTGTATACAGTGCAAAACACGTTCACTTTGTCGGAAGCACGTTCGTGTTCGGTTGTTTCATGTGGAGGCTCCTGACCCCATATCCATACGTTGTGCCGGTTCACCTTACCATTTGTAAGGAACGTCGCTTCATCGCTAAAAACCAGCCTAGACACGCAGACATCGTCTACCTCATTCTGGGCAAGAACGAATGCGTACAAATCACGCCTCAGTTCTTTATACCTTTCGGCAAGAGCCTGTACAAGCTGTAACCTGTGAGGTTTATACAGCCATCGCTTACGCATCACTGTCCATACCGTCGATTGAGGGATTTGCATTTCCCGGCTAGCTTGTCGAGTTGATTTTCTCGGACTGCGAACGAACGCTTGTTGAATCCATTGCACATTCTCTTTGGACACACGCGGCCGCCCGGAACTTTTGCCTTTGCAAAGTCACCCTGTGTCACGGAACTGACGAAACCAACGTACGATACCACACCTATCGGGAGGACGACGTCCGTATTTGCGACGGAATTCACGTTGAACAGTCGTAACCGATTCACATTTAGCAAACTGAACAACACATATTGCCTTCTGTTGTTCCGTCGCCATCGTGATGCGGACTAACACACAACACCCGCTCATAGTGTGACGAAAGACGCTCCCAGTGTCATCTCTCGGCACATAAAGAAAACATCAGACCATCCCCTTTACATTGACGTGTCGAATGCGAGCTCGCTTCCCACTTCACCACTTCAAACCAGAAGGTTACGAACTCCATCCAAACCGTAACACCGGACATGCTGACAAGAGCGTGGAACGAGTTTGATTATCGCGTAGATGTCGTTCGGGCCGCGCATGGTGTTCACATTGAACATTTATGAATGTACTAGCTTTTACCCGCGGCTTCGCTCGCGTGGTTATAGTAACAAACTTATAGGGAGAAATAACCGTTTTTGTTAGTAGACAGACACTGATCATAAACACAGAACAGAACACTATTTTAGGGCGCTATTGTACACGATGTTATAAGTCTTGCCATCTGGCGCTAAGATGTGGAGATTTTGGACATTGGGTACACGTGAACAAGCGACATAGAGCTGGCCATGAGAGAAGCATGGTTTTTCCAAGTGCACCTCCACTACCTGTAATTTTTGCCCATGCGCTTTGTTTATTGAAATAGCAAACCTAAGCTTGAGAGGGAATTGCAGCCTTTTGAATTGGAACGGGAGGTCTGTGGGGATTAAAGGGATCCGGGGGAACATTACGTTCTCACCCTTTCCTACTCCTGTCAGAATGGTGGCAACAAATATGTTCCACCCAAGTTGTGTGACGCGAAGCCTCTGACATAACGCCCTGCTTGAAATGTCTGAACTTCATTAACGGGCTGCACCCCACCTTCATTTCTGAGATTGAATATCTGTAGATCATTTCGAATTTATTTATATTTAATAGCGCAGATAGAGCTGCAAGCTTCTACATTAATGTGAGCATTTAACATTTTACATATAATGGACGAATATGGCACAACCCAGTCATTTTCTAAGGTTACGAACGCCTCGCTGAGTACCTTGACAGTGACTTTCCTAGCACCCATTTTTGTGCTCTGCCTCTGCCTTTGTCATTGTGCACCGTTTCTTTTAGTAGCGTTCGTAGATATTTTTTTTGTACATTTCCCACCTTTCATTCAATGCGATGCTGGGTTATGCACGCCACATGGACCGTGAACCATGTTTCGGACTATGGTGTCGTACAAATATTTATCTTGTGCTGGATCCGGAATCTCAGCACTTATTAAGTCGTTTATTTGGTTGGGGCGCAGTTTCTCGTTGAGCCATATTAGAATGTGCACATGTAGCAAACTCGTTTTTGCCACTCAATGGAATACACGTGGGCACTGTACGTCTCCGAATATTTTGCCTTTGGTAATAACATTCATTATATTTTTTACTTTTAAACGAAAGACTCTGGCAACTAAATCGTGTCTGTCTGTAGCTGTTTGTCCGGCCATTAGCTCCTCCGTAATTTCGTTCCATGAGGGATTGCAAGTGATAGTGACAAAAAGATCGGGTCTACCGTAACTCCGTACATAGGCGAATGCATCCTGGGTGTATTCGTGCAGGTAGCGGGGACTGTCGACTAATGAAGACGGGAGAATTACCGTTTTACCGAAATCACTGGGGTTTACATTAGCATCGCTATTAATAGTATCTTGCAGATGTCTGTAATTCTCAACTCGCAGCTTTTTTTGATTTAAAGTAACGTAGCGAAGGCGTTCGCTTTCTACACTGAAGATCCAAAAAAATTGGTACACCTGCCAAATATCGTGTAGGGCCCCCTCCCCCACCCCCCTCAAGCCCACAGAAGTGTCGCAAGACGACGTGGCATGGACTCGATGAATGTCTGAAAGTATGCAGGAGTCAATTCACACCATGATTCCTGCAGGGCAGTACACAAATCCAATCTGCGCCAATTGGAGAAAGGGTTGCACGTCTGTCACCTTTTAATGATTCTCGTCAGTCGTCGTTTGTTCCATTCTTTCACGATCTTTTTCCGGCTGCAGCGATGTCGAAGATGTGATGTTTTACCGGATTCTCGATATTCACGGTACACTCGTGAAATGGTCGTACGCAAACATCCAAATGTTATCGCTACCTCGGAGATGTTGTGTCCCATCTCTCGTGCGCCGACTATAATACCACATTCAAACTCACTTTAATCTTAATAACCTGCCATTGTAGCAGCGGGAACCGATCTAGCTGCCGACCGCATCGCGTTACTCTGATTGGTTCCATACCTCTGCTATATGCATACGCACGCATATACCAGTTTTTTTGGCTCTTCAGTGTACTTTGATATACATGTCGACCAGAAATTGATGAAAAAGTTGTCTGCATCGCGCGAAGAGGTTGAAATCATTCTCGGAACACGCTGTTTTGTTATAGGTTTAATGAGTGGAATTTCAAATTGATGTCCCTCTTGTCCCTTGCCATAAATCAGCGGATATTGCAGGGCGTCATAAAACTTATTAATGTCAGCTACCCGTATTGTCATGAGCTCGCAGGGCAATGTCTTGTGATGAGAACTGGTCGCCGCTCACCACTGCAGCGATTTCATTAATTAAAGGTGCATTGTAGCGCCTCTCATGCTCTCCACGCGGAGTCCGATCAGCATGGATGACTACCTTAAAATCCTCTTAAGGCATGTTCTCTAAAGCGAGTTTTAATGTGTTTATCAAGATGATGTGTTCATACAACATACTTTGAATTTTCAACTCTGCGTCTCTTTCGTCTTTCTTGAATAAATTGGCAGCCACGGTTTGTTTCAATTCCTTCGTTACAAATGAAATATACCTGCAAGAATCTATGCTGTTCATTGAAAGATGGAAAAAGCGGACATATTCTATGATAAACTTGCTCTTGAACAGTAAACGTTGGCGAAAATCCAGGCATTATTATATCTCTGTCAACTCCAAAAGATGTCATTTGGAAACATGAGTTGTACTTTCTGATCCTATTTAAAAAGCACCGTGATTCATCAACGTCATACAAAAAGAGAATTTTCAGAGTCTCTTCTGGCTCACCAAGTAAAGGAAGGGAAACTTTCCCGCTGGAACAGCACATCCCTGCGGTCTCATCTTTCCATTTCAAAGCGTTACAAAACCGGCACGAAATGTCTACGAGTTCGATAACAATAAGCCTGTAATTCTTATAATCAGTTAAGGGATCGTAATGAAATGCCACGTCATTAAATACAGACCACGTGTTTCTTCTAAAAGTTCGCGATTCTTCTCGCCTATGTTTGTTCAGGTGTTTCGGATGCCCTTAAAGCAGCCTCTGTCGTTCTGCATGTTCTTCCAATCGTAGTTGGGTCTGAACAGGCGTTTCGGAGACTCTTAATAGGGCTGGACGCTCAGCCTGTTTATCTAAATGCAGCTGCGTTTGTTCACGCATTTCTGAGGCTCTAATAGCGTCTTGACGCTCTGCCCGTCACCTCGACGGAGTTGAGTATCGGCAGGAGTCTCTAATATCCTGAGATGTTCCTGGTGTGCGGCCTGTTCTTCAAGCCTTTGCTGAATCTGAGCAGGGGATTCAGCGGCTCTCAAAGCAGCTTGTCGCTGTGCTTGCTCTTGTCTTCTCAGTTCGGCATCTTCTGAAGACTCTTGCGATCGAACACATCTTTTCGCTCGTGCTTGAGAAAATGCTCTTGAAAGACTTGATTTTTGTTTGCGAGGCATTATTTATTTAATAGACTATGAAGAACTAAACAAAAAAAAAAGTCGAAAAAGTAAACAAAGCAAATAACCAAACCAACAAATCCAATTTAAAGTGCAAATCAGTACCAAAGGTCAATCCAGTCTAATAAATTTAACAATATTCGAATATTCCAAAACAACAAAACCAAACCGAAAAGCGAATCAGAGGAAACCAAAAGCAAATGCAGTCAATTGAAACTATTTTAACGCCATCTATTGTCAATTTTTAAAACTACAATTGATATGTCGTTTAACATAGAATGAAGAAAATTACATATTGAGTAAATTTTTTGAGATATTTTCTCGCGATATAAAGTAGTCAATATAACCTTTCCGCTCTCCAACTATTTCTGTGCAAAAAATCACGTCGATCTGTTGCTCCGTTGCGACGTGAAAGGACAAACAAACAAACACACTTTCGCATATATAATATTACTATAGACAGTATACAAACTTCACGGTTCCACGGTTCATTTGATTGGTAAATCAAGGTTGTAGGTTATTTGGTTTTGATATTATAGACCTTTAAAGTTGGGATATTCTTTTATACTCATTATGTATTATGTGACGTTCTCTTAAACTGAGACTTGTAATACGTAATACGCTACCAATGAGCGCTAGGAAAAAAAACAAATGCCTTATTCAAGGACCTATAATTTTTCCTGCACATAAAAATATTAGATTCTTGATAATTGTTGTACTGCAAATGTTTTGGGCAAAAAAGAGGGGAGAGGTTGGGTGACCAAACCTGATAATGTTGAACGAAAATGAGGAAACTAATTACTGCTGGACTTCGCAGGCATTCTAACTATTCGAGCCTGATATTAGTTGAGTGGTCTGGATAGTTGGTGGACGTGGATGGATAAGTTCTGCCAAATATCTGGGGCCCGCCATTTCAGAGACCCATACATCTTGTATTATGATACCTCAACAAATTTCGTTTTTTTTTTGTTTTGTTGGTCTCACTTCAGCATGGTAGAATATTCAAATTCGGGTCCCCCGAAAATAAAACAACTAATGTTGAATATTTCGTAAGTTGGGAGGGGGAATGGGAATAGCATTTCCTTATACCATAAAAATCAATTCATTAATCCGAAGACAAAGGGAAAATGCATGAGCTAGGTAACCAATAGGCTAAATTTTTAAACCCATATGTATTCCCGAACAGATGCCATTCGTTAATTGGCCGGAGCAATTTGGAAACAAACTCTCACCAGGGTTGCCGACCATATCTCATCACAGAGGCTGAGAACGGAGAATCGGAAATCGGGCTGTAGTACAAAAAATGCATGAGTGGTACGAGGCCGAAAGAGAGTCGATAAAGGCACTTAGAAGAGTGAACTTTGCGGGATATGGCAGCCTAAGACAATGTTTTCTTTGAAGCTCTAACGACCTACGGCCAAGCATGATTAAAATCATTAACGTTCAAGACAAGAGTTTCACGGCAAAGTTGGCTCTAAATACGACAACTTTGAATAACATTGTCAACGAAAACGTCGAAATACTACAGTTATAAATGTACTATGTTTTAATTACAAGCTCTTTAACCTATATACTCGTCCAGTATTTAGTTGGCACAACTCCCTTGTTAGTTAGTGTGTTTGAATTTTACATCCATAATGCTTGAGTCCCATACCAGCGACAAGCACGACACGATACGATACAACAAAAGCATTTTCACTGTGACTGCTTGAATCTACAGCACGACAGTTTACGAGAATAGTTGGGATTTTTGGACATCACGTACAAGGCGTCGAATAAATTAGTTTTAAAATAAGTATGTATACAGAAGAGTGCAGATAATACGCTTAAAGCAATACTACGTATTGATGTTAATTTTGTGAGTTTAATCCAGTAAGTGACACATTTGTTTTCCTTTGTAAGATGCAAATTTTCTACAGGAGGAAAATTGTTGTACAACTATTTAGTTTTTCAACTTTGCACACCTCTTTTGCTGAGCTGCACAACACGACAGAAATAGAAGCAGTTTCTTATCCAAAAATACTGGTCGTGCGACAGTTTTTGCCATGCTGGTGTCAGAAGTGTCTTGTACTTGATTGTCTGTTCGGTTTCAATTTTTAGTCGGACGCGTCGTGCTTGCTTGTTGGAGCCAGTATATTATTTCGGAATTTGTGTATTTTTCCATAAAGTAAAACATACGCGAATTCTCAGCTCCTGCGGTGATTCTCGTCAGCAAGGAGTGTTAACAAAAATATATTTCATGTCCAAGCAATAGACAATTGTAGAAGGGGGGAGGGGGTTTCCTTCTGTCAGTAAACACAAATAGAGGCAGAAACGGATATAGACTTTCGATTCGTGGCATGGAAGGGGGCCACGTCTCAATTTTAGGAAACAATGTCAAATTAATGAAATATAATAAGTATTTTTAACAATTCTGATATTCGTTTACTTATGTTTTAAAACGTGCACAAGACATGTTTGTCTCAATGTGAGGGTTTTAGGGGTAGGACGGTCATGTTTTCTGCGGAACCCCCCCTCCACCACTACTGCCTTCTGAATCTGCCCTGGATTCGAAGTTTGTCGACCGTTGGTCGCTTGCCATGTGAGAGCCGTAACCGGTGACGCAAAGGAAGGAGAGGGGGTGGAGGATGGGGGTTCAATCACCATTACCCGGGCGAGTGGCGTCGACAGTCAGTGTTATAGGTTGGGGGTGGGTAGGACTGGAGGGGAGGTTCGTGACGACACAGTGATCGCCCGACAGCTTTACGGCTGAAAGACCCGTTTACACCGACACGATCAGAAGCGAACAGTGCCAACGCTCATAAGCTAATCATTCGCTATAGAACGTCTCTCTCTTAAGGTTCCCGCGCACTAGACACGTCACCCGACACTCGGCTAGCAAATTAATGCTGAGCAAGAAGCAGCATTTTGGTACTTAATGAGAACATAGCGAAAGAAAAAAAATGTGTTGGGTGCACCCTATACTAAAATGAGTGAAAATAAGGGCTTGTTTGCAACGTTTTATCAAGATCTCAGGCAATACGAAGACAAATTTTGTAAATACACAAGAATGTCTGTTAAGTCTTTTGGGGAACTTTTACATGCATTTGAAGACTCACTGGAAGGTTGCGATACACCAATGAGGAAGGCTATCACACCAGAAATGAAACTGGTTGCGACTTTAAGGTAAGTGAAAAAAGCAGTACAATTGTAAAAAAAAAAAATACAAAATTTATTGTCAAGTACAATAGAAAAGAGGTATAAAATATACAATCTCAAATTGTAGAAAAAATGTACAATCTCAAATTGTAGAAAAAGTGTTATTTAAATTTATGAAAAACGATTAAAGAGCAAGATTCTATAAAAATTACATGGTAACATTCTTAAAATATCACTGTGAATTAAAAAGTGTCAGTACTTCCAGACTGTTCAAAATCCAGTGAAATGTCTGACAGGGGAGAATGTGTTCGCTGACCGGTGCTGGATTCTACCCGAGAATGGTTCTTGGCCGACTTGAGTTGAAGAGTACCCTGAAGTGCCTGGGTTTTGATGCTGATTTAGTTTACCGACAGGAATTGGAATGCATTATCTGTATGGTGGTGGCATTGGTGATCCATATTCTAACACCAGAGAAGTTTGGTGGTTGCCAAATCTATGGTACGGTGTGTCATCTCTTTGAGTGTAGCCTGTATTCGTCATTATCACATCCATTACTTCTATGAGTGTCATAAGCTTCCGAGACTCTGGAACCTTCTTCATATGGGGTACCAAAGACAACACGTACTGTCTGTAAGCATCGGTCACTAAAGGTTTCTGGGTTTCGTATATAAGTCTTTAATACAGCTGTTAAGTCTGCATCACCATCCGCATATTTCCTCTTATACTTTTTTTGCCTTGTAGAATCGTCTACCTCATACGGTCATTGCATGTCATTTTCGGGGTTGCCAATTATTGTTTCGGCAATTTCTTAAGTAGTTTACCCTGTTGTATTCAAACCAGAGGAACATGTACTTAAAAAAGATAACTTGAGTTGAGTAGACATACGGACTCTGACGATTTGCAGCTGATCCACTTTTGACGTTCTTCTGCAGTCTCTGCTCTCTGCCTTTTTTCAAGACTTGCACCTAAAACAAATCAAAGAATAAAATCACTGACAGACAAACTTATGGTTCAATACCAGCCGTTAACTGTTATACTTCACCAACTTGTTTTATTATTGTTAGTATTAATTCACTTAAATAACTTTCACCGTCTTTATTTTATTTTTCCCATGGCTTCACCAGTATAATTCCGATTATGGGTGTTAATAAATTGCATTATATTGTAATACATTGTTCTTCTGAGCTGTCTGTTATGTTAAAAGTTTGAATTGTAAAATAATCTATTATTTTAATTCAACACAATGTTTGGTTTTAAAATGTAAAGTGTCTGCACTTTTACATTAGAATGTGGATATTTGCAAAAAAAATTATCATCGAATTATTTTGGGCTGTTTTCAAGTAATGCTGATAGTTTTGTTTCGTCACAGCTTTACTTTAAATATATTTATTGACATCGACTTTATTATTGGGCAGAAGCTATAGTATTACAAGATATGACTACGACCGAAATCATAGGCATTTCTGTGTTTAATAACTTTTTACAGGCTGCTCTTTTGTGGATTTGCATTATGGCTACCGAATTAGATATACTACCGCCAGATACATAGTTTCGAGAAGTTTGTGAAGCAATTTGGAAAGTTCTTAAGGATGATTATTTACTAGAGCCCACACGAGAGAAATGGTTGCAGATAGCTGAAGGATTCGAGGCCCATGAAAACTTGCATAATTGCATTGGTGCTGTCGATGGGAAGCACATGCGAATAATATAACCAAATCATTTCGGTTCAGTGAACTATAACTACAAGCTCTTTTTTTTATAGTTTTAATGGCAGTGTGTGATGCCAGTTACAATTTTGTGGCAGTTAATATTGATGCAGATGTTAAAGAAAGTGACTGCTATTTTTAAAGACTCTCTATTTTACAAAGCTCTAATGAACAATGAATTGGAACTCTCGGAAAACTGTCCGATTTCTGCAACCAGGGAAGAACCCATGCCGTATATTATCGTGGGTGACGAGGCTTTCCAGTTAACAGAGCACCAGATGCGCACTTATGGCGGCAAGTGTTGAAGTGTTAGAAAAAGGATCTTTAACTACAGACTTTCCCGAGTAAGACGTTTTATCGAGTGTATTTTTGGGATACTGTCCAAAAAATGGCGCACCTTTCACGACCCACACAATCTATCGAGACCATTCGCCATTAAAATCGTTAAAGCTTGCTGAATTCTTCATAATTTTGTACGCAGAAGAGATGGCTACATATTTGAGGACACACTGGCAGTACCTCAAGGACTCAGGGTTGTGCAACTAGGTTATGTGGGACGAGGAAATAGACCATAATCGAAATATAGGGACCTGTTTGCTGAGTTTTTTTAAAATGAGGGAAAAGTTGACTGGCAGGACAATTACATTTAAAACGGTTTGTCCTAATTTTTCCATTTACATTGTTTACAATTTGCAACAATTGCTAAATGTAACATAACATATTCAATTAAGTTTGTGTGTCATACTGAATTATGCTCAATAATTTTTATCTAAGTTATATTTATATTTTAATTGAGGCCTTCTTACCTAGAATTTGTTTTTCACTGACTGGAAGATCTGCTCCGCCAAACAATTTGACTAGCTCTTCCCAGCACTATTTTCGCATCTTGTTGCTATACTCTTCACATGCTACATTCCAAACTGCTGGACGGTTTTCAATCTCCACGATAAAACGTTCAGTATCAAAGTTCTGAGTTTGTTCCATATTGAATAATAATGTTAAGGTTCGAAACACGGAAGCACAGTGCACAACAAATCTGTATGACTAGGAGCGGTGCCTGAAGACGACTGGCCGCTGCGCTGCCTATCATTGAATAGCAGGTGACATTTGGCCGCGGCGACAGCTCGGGATCCCAGTGGGCGCGGCAACCAGCCGGACGCCATGAACACGCGCGCGGTGCTCCATAAACAAGCATTCTCGCTGGCCGCGGCGACCGGGTCGCCTAGTGCGCAGGCGCATTTTAAGATTGCAGTGTGTGGTGTAATGGACATTCACTCTCTCTTTCCAATACACGATTTATGTCGTTAACGTTGTCCTTGTTCCTGCGTGCGCTGTTGCCTGATAAGTTATCTTCTTGCACCCTCGAAAAAAAAAAAAAAACAATCAATTTTGCTTGTGCGCCGTCCAATTACAATGATAGGGTTTCTCACAGGTATCGTTTCAAAGGAGCCGCTTAGCTTTGCGCCGCAGGATTGGATTCTCTTACGAGTTGTCAGATTCCTTCGCCAACCATTTGTTACTCAGCATGCCATTTACGTCGCAAAGCTGAAGTAATCTGGCAACACTGCACGCCATTCACGCTGTACAGCAGGAGCGAGCAACCGAACATGAGCCAACACGCACATCCTTCAGTGATCCGACGAAAGCACGACAACGAACGGATCGTCAGCGAATGCGAACAGAAGGCGAAGAAACACGAACGAAGGGTGCCTTGTTGGCGCCCGCATGTCGTTTACGCCCGCGAGAATGCTCGATACGTCGATGCTGGTTCGCTCCGTTGTTAACGGGGCTTGACGGCGCAAATAGAACAGGCGAGCAGCGAAGGCCCTAACTCCCCACTCCCCGCCCCNTGTTAACGGGGCTTGACGGCGCAAATAGAACAGGCGAGCAGCGAAGGCCCTAACTCCCCACTCCCCGCCCCGCCGCCACCCAATGGCTGTAAAAAGTCAGGCTGGTCCTGGCCTCCTCGCCTGTAAACAAACCATATTCTTAGTTTGTGGGAGGAGGTGTTGGAGAATACCGTAAAAGTAGGCGAGTTGCAGTTGTGCCTTTTACAGCATGAATTACTGCTGCGTTGTCATCCCCCCCCCCCNGGGGGGGGGGAGGTATATGTTTCTCAGCAGCCAGGACATCCTCAACATGAACATACACACTTGTCAAGTCTAGTTTTATAAAAACTTCTTCCCAGCAAGTGTTATGAAAAAATTCTAACATCAGTCAGAGGCAACACAACACGTTTAAACTCCTAGAATTCTTGACCATAAACACACAGACATTCCCACTCCATTAAAACTTCTTTCAGTTCTATAGTACTGCTTTCGTGTCATCCAAATAAAATAAACCCTGCAGTGTGCAAAAAAAAAATTAAACTAGGAGATTTGAATAGGCACTGCCTTAATTCATTTCTCATGACATTCTTACAATCAAGTAAGTTACCTTAAAAAAATAATGGATAGCNAATAGGCACTGCCTTAATTCATTTCTCATGACATTCTTACAATCAAGTAAGTTACCTTAAAAAAATAATGGATAGCATAAAGAGAATAAATGCTAATATTTCTTACATTATACAACTATTTTAAAAAACGAAGAAACTTTTACATGTATTGGGAATTTTTCTACAGAGTTAATTTTCNAATAGGCACTGCCTTAATTCATTTCTCATGACATTCTTACAATCAAGTAAGTTACCTTAAAAAAATAATGGATAGCCATAAAGAGAATAAATGCTAATATTTTTTACATTATACAACTATTTTAAAAAACGAAGAAACTTTTACATGTATTGGGAATTTTTCTACAGAGTTAATTTTCTTACTATTTAAATCATTTATTTTACTATTATAAAAAAATACATATACGAAAAAAAATTATTTCTTGGAATAATGTTATAGTTTATATTTGCAACTTAAACAATCCTTGCAAAAGAAACTTCTAAAAAATAGCGATTTTTTTATTTTGCTATCCAATGCTTAATTCGCCAAATGATGCGCATATCTTCAGTAATACAGCCTTTAGCCCTGTTAAAAATATATATTTACATATTCTGAAAGGAGTTTACTTACAATGCCATTTTACTAATATCTTCGATTCATTTTACAAAAAAAAAACAGCATATTTGCAAACTTCTGACGCAAAAGTGTCTAAAACGCGCATTTCGAGTAACGTTTAAGTTCCAAAATTCCGTTACAGAAACTTTGCAGATGTACAGGGAGGTCGAGAACGCGTCTGTTTTTATTGTCATGGCACAAATAATATTCAGAGACCGCAATATGATGCAGCACCGGAATGCAAGGGGAGGAGGAAACGGACCAGTGGCATCGTCAGGTACAACTCTCACGTGCGAAAATATGGGAACAACCCCGCCGGGAATCGAGCCCGGTTAGCGTTGGTGGGATGCGAGTAGTCTAACCATTACNTTCACTAAACAATCAACAATACGCTTATGTACAAAAATAAATACTGGTTAAGAACACAACTTTCAAGCCATCGCCCTTTTTTTAGACAACATTATTGTGCCCTTCAAAATGACCGAAAAGGGGTTTTTCACGCTGCTATATCCGCAGGAAACGGGGCGAACCGGTTTATATGTAGGTATATCGGTTCAACAGATGTATCAAACTTCTACAAGAGATTTTTCAAAGTTTAAACAGTAGTGTTACGACCTTTATATGCCACAGTTTTTACGGTGAATCACAGCACTGCTCGCTATTTCACGGTCTTACATACAAAGGTGATGTCACAATTGGTGCACCAGCCAGAAACTACCTTGAACTCCAATTCTGTGCCCCACTTAAACGAACGAAATAATCTCGGCCCCACCATCCAGCTTCATCCTCTCAGTACGGCCTTCGTGAGAACTACGAAGTAATAGGAGGCATGTAATGTGCTCTTTCAGCAATCTATGCCTCGGGGAAATTGGAATAAGACGCAAACTCACTTTTCTCTCGCATCAAGTCAGTAGATACAAAATTGAGTTCTGGCGCAGGGGCTTGAGCTTAGGAGGGTAAGAGCCAAATGGCATCTCGCAGTGGACCAGTAAAGGTAATTGGGAGAGGAACAGTGGTGGCATCTACCAGTGGACCAAAGGACTGGCTCCCAATATGGCGGCCATAACCGCGACCCGAACCTTCACATCAAAATTTCCCATTTTCCCTGAAAAAAAAAAGCACTTACAATTTCTAGAATTTCCCTTAAAATCTTCCTCCAAATCTGCAAAATTTCCTGCAAAAAGTTTTCTTATACAAATTTGTATAAGTCTTTCAGTCTAAAAATAGCATGACCTTGTTTCAAGAATCTTCTAGTTAATTTCCCTGTCATTACACCTCATGCTCTGCCATTCTGCCCATCAAGCTCTATCGTTCCTTCCTGCCTCTGACATCATCTAAGTCGACGACTAAGCCATCGGGACATGGGTGCCAGCACAGGTTGAAATGATGTATACATAAAATATATATGGAAATTATTATTTTCCCAAATGTTATAGGTATTGGTATGTCTATACGAGATGCATGTGTCCATTATGTTAACTCCTGCAGCAGGAATGTTGGCAAGACCCTGACAATATTTTTTCATTTATTTTTTATAATTATAACCTGTGCTCTGAATTTTTATTAATATAAATTAGAAACAGTATAGGCATGGGCACGTCTATTATGCCTCGGGCCAGGAAGTATACATGCAGCCAAGAGTATGTAATAATCCTAAAAAATAAAACAATTATATTCTGAGAAAAATTTTATTAAATAAATTTTTGTTTGTAAACGATAACACATTTTTGCTGTGGTTAGTTTTTCGCAAAATAATCTTCTGTCCGCTCACCAATTCCAGGCTGAAGTGCAATATTCTGTTTTTTTCCATATTATTAAGACTAGCAAACACTTGCTGTAAAAAAATACATTATTATTTATCTGTAATTGCATCGCTGTCAATCCAACTATTCTTTTGGTCTGGAAATCCCATCCAACGAACATAGATTTTATTGCCTTTACAGAAAAAAACTTTTTCTACAAGATAAGTGTCGGGAAATTTTGTGTGGTGTATTTCTTCGCTGTAAAAGCCGCCCCGAATAACTTGATCATCCAGGTCTTTGAAATAGTAGATACGAGGTTCATAATGTCGAATTTTGACAACTCTGACATGTCATAATGCTTTCTACTCTTTTAAAGTGCATATCATTGTAAAAAAAATCTCCCCAACTACGTGAGAAAATTTTTAGCCAGAGGTTTTCCATTAGGCTGTCGACCAGATCTGGGAGAAAATATCACCTCACCGCTGCACTGCCCAGATCCTTTCAACTTGCCGAGCATAATATGAAGAAAAAGATTTACGTGCTACTTGTTTAAAACTTCCGTTGCAGGGTCTTTTAAAGGATTTTCCTTCGGGTAACGCCAAGATGACAGAAGCTTCACAATCGGTGACACAAAGCTGCAGCCTGTTCACGGTAAAGTGAGCACTTTTTGAGTCAGTGTCTACAGACAACCAATAAATACATTTCATTGTGACTTCTGACTTTTGGTTTTGAGTATGGTGGAATGTATACACAGTGTTTGTGTCTCGCATGGCAGTGTTTGTATTAACAAGTGACGGAAGGCTATAAATCGTCTGAAAGAAAAAAATAACCATGGCTATAAAAGTGTTCACTTGACCGTGACCGACCTATAGAAGTAAAGTTCTTTATTCACGATTCATAGCAGCAGTGCTTGAACTGAAAGGAGGAGAAGCAAACCAACTTTCCCGCTTCTGAATGGGTTTTCTTAACGTGGGCATTTCTGTGTACACTCCCAACTGGAGAAAGAAAATTTCCTCTCTTTGAATATATGATTTTATATCCTAAAATTACATTTCCGAGCATTGACTTAGATTTTCGGCGCGGCTTTATGATTCGTAATATATCGCTTTTATCAATAAATAGTGTAGTAAAGAATAAACATACACGTACCTACGTTTTTCTANTATGATTCGTAATATATCGCTTTTATCAATAAATAGTGTAGTAAAGAATAAACATACACGTACCTACGTTTTTCTAATATTCTTCCCGGTATGTCTACATTTAAATAAAACTTATAATCCTTTACATATTATTGTAAAACATTTTCTAATGAGTCTTTTAGAAAAACTATACCTAAGTTGTTTTTTATAATTGTATATTGCTAAGGTTGTATAACATTTGGGAAAACATTATTTCCATATATATTTTTTGTATAAATCATTTAAACCTGTGCTGGCACCCATGTCCCGATGACTTAGTCAACTTAGATAATGTCAGAGGCAGGAAGGAACGATAGAGCTTGATAGGTAGAATGACGGAGCATGAAAGATGGAATGACATAGCATGAAGTATCATGACAGGGCAATGAACTAGAACATTCTTGAAACAAGGTCATGCTATTTTCATAAAAATTCGAATAAGGAAACTTTTCGCAGGAAATTTTGCAGATTCGGAGGGGGATTTTGAAGGAGATTCTAGAAATGTTGAGTGTTTTTCAGGGAAAATGGGAAATTCTGACGTCAGGGTCAAGGTCATGGTCGCCATCTTGAGAGCCAGCCCTTTGGTCCACTGGTAGATGCCACCACTGGTCCACTGCCATATGCCATATGGATCCTACCCTCCTAAGCTCCAAGCCGCTGCGCCGGAACTCTCATTTTCTATTACTCAAATCCAAAAATAGAATTACACATTAATTCGCTTTCGTGTCAGTCTTCGAAAAGTTACACCATAACTTAACAAGGAGGTAAATCCCTTACCTACATAACATCGTTTATGCTGACTTAGCTCAAATCATTTCTCAAAACCAGACAATTTACTACAGGAGTTTCCGAAGTTAAATATTCTGGCGTGAACTTAACCCGCAAAATTTCAAAAGCGTAAACGTGTTAGTCAATAAATGCTTTAGAAATCGTTCAGAGAGCGAAAAAAACTCCGTATAAACATTTTTTAATTATAAGACACAAATTTCACAACAGAAATACCCCATAAATTTTCGGAAATTTTTTTAACTAATGATGGCGCTGTTGAAATGCCAATTCATGGATATGCTATTAAAGTGATATTAAAATGTTTGGTTTCGCCTGGGTACAAGGCTCAAATTCGTTGAAGTTGGAATAATTTCGAAATAGTTAGTGTTGTTGAACTCTATAACAAATATGGTGTTTANTATGATTCGTAATATATCGCTTTTATCAATAAATAGTGTAGTAAAGAATAAACATACACGTACCTACGTTTTTCTATTATTCTTCCCGGTATGTCTACATTTAAATAAAACTTATAATCCTTTACATATTATTGTAAAACATTTTCTAATGAGTCTTTTAGAAAAACTATACCTAAGTTGTTTTTTATAATTGTATATTGCTAAGGTTGTATAACATTTGGGAAAACATTATGTCCATATATATTTTTTGTATAAATCATTTAAACCTGTGCTGGCACCCATGTCCCGATGACTTAGTCAACTTAGATAATGTCAGAGGCAGGAAGGAACGATAGAGCTTGATAGGTAGAATGACGGAGCATGAAAGATGGAATGACATAGCATGAAGTATCATGACAGGGCAATGAACTAGAACATTCTTGAAACAAGGTCATGCTATTTTCATAAAAATTCGAATAAGGAAACTTTTCGCAGGAAATTTTGCAGATTCGGAGGGGGATTTTGAAGGAGATTCTAGAAATGTTGAGTGTTTTTCAGGGAAAATGGGAAATTCTGACGTCAGGGTCAAGGTCATGGTCGCCATCTTGAGAGCCAGCCCTTTGGTCCACTGGTAGATGCCACCACTGGTCCACTGCCATATGCCATATGGATTCTACCCTCCTAAGCTCCAAGCCGCTGCACCGGAACTCTCATTTTCTATTACTCAAATCCAAAAATAGAATTACACATTAATTCGCTTTCGTGTCAGTCTTCGAAAAGTTACACCGTAACTTAACAAGGAGGTAAATCCCTTACCTACATAACATCGCTTATGCTGACTTAGCTCAAATCATTTCTCAAAACCAGACAATTCACTACAGGAGTTTCCGAAGTTAAATATTCTGGCGTGAACTTAACTCGCTAAATTTCAAAAGCGTAAACGTGTTAGTCAATAAATGCTTTAGAAATCGTTCAGAGAGCGAAAAAAACTCCGTATAAACATTTTTTAATTATAAGACACAAATTTCACAACAGAAATACCCCATAAATGTTCGGAAATTTTTTTAACTAATGATGGCGCTGTTGAAATGCCAATTCATGGATATGCTATTAAAGTGATATTAAAATGTTTGGTTTCGCCTGGGTACAGGGCTCAAATTCGTTGAAGTTGGAATAATTTCGAAATAGTTAGTGTTGTTGAACTCTATAACAAATATGGTGTTTAACCTTGCGTGCCACAAGTATTAATTGAAAACAAAACAAAAAATGTAATTATGAAAACAAAAATGGGCATTTTCAAGAAGGCGGGATGAGATCATATACCACAAAGTATTAATGAGGTAAGAACTTATATCAATAAAAAAAACAATAATTCCTCTCGTGGTTAATGCTGTTATCCCGACGAGTCCAACAGGCGCCAGGCTACTACACAAGTATTTTTTCCCACAAGGGCACGAGCCAGCAACTGTCACGAGCAGTTTCATCTCCTAGTTATTGTAACCTATTGAAGAGCCGTCTTGTTAGCCCTATTATTGAAATGACCTTGTGTTAGACAACACGCCCAATGAGAGCGCGACAAGTCGCTGCGGAAGAGCAAAGGTTCCCGGAATCCTGCTGTAACTGAAACACGACGTACACAGTTCTACACATTATAGACTATTCACGGTAAGTGAGCACTTATTGAAGCCTTCTCATTCATAATAATAGTAAGTAAATATATTTTATCGTAGCCTTAGACGTTAACTTTCGAGTGCAGTGGAATACGCACAGGCTGTTTATTACTTACATGGTAATATTTTATTCAAAAATTGGNACGTTAACTTTCGAGTGCAGTGGAATACGCACAGGCTGTTTATTACTTACATGGTAATATTTTATTCAAAAATTGGAGGAAGGATACAAAATGGCTGATAGGAAAAAAGTAACTAGGGTCTCAAAAGTGTTGACTTTACCGTAAACAGCCTATATATAAACACACACACACGCAATATACATGCAAGATAAGGGGAGGGGGGTAATTCAACCGACAACCTTCGTGAGGTAATTCCTAATGCCAATCAAAAATATATGGGAAGAACAATTTCTACCTGAATTGAATACTAAGCGAGATGCGATATGTTTTAAATGGCGTTTGTCCATAATTGTTTAAACAATACACATAATGTACAGCTTGAAATTATGAATTACCGATGGTTCAGAAGCCACCACCAAATACAGCCAGTCCCATTGTTTCGGAAATGCTTTTAGCTGCTGGTAACACAACCGCGTTTTATAACTGACTCAATTTTGTAATTTATTATTCACATATTTATAGGCACTTGTCACATCAATTTTACTCCTATTGCACCATGTGAAAAAAAAAATTAATGACAAAGTTATGGGGTTTAAAAAGGCAAAACTTTCAGTGACGCATATTATTTGTATTTAACATAAACTTCACAAAGATTTTGCAGCCTGGATTGTTACCATGCAGTTTGCTTGATTTGCTCTTGTACGAGTTGTATGAATTAAAAAAGTAGTTAAATTTTATATTAGATATAGGTAATATCTTACTAATATTATAAATGCGAAAGTCTGTGTGTGAGAGAGAGTGCGAGTGTGTGTGTGTATGTTTGTTACCACTCTGCTCCATAACGGCTTAACGGATTTTTATGAAATTTGGTGTGTAGGTACTTGAGGTCCTGGAATAGGACATATGATACTTTTTGACGTGACGTCTTATAATTCGATAGAGCCGGCTGCACGCACGAAAAAACATGACTCATGCGGCGTTACCTCGCTCTGAGGCGTTCCATGTAAGGCTTGAAGTGCAAGCGAGAGCGCGGAACGAGCGAAAAAGAAGCACAATCGGCCTTTGCGTTCGGCAGCGTTCGACATCCGTCTCTCTCCTACTGACCGACGTTGTCACGTTCAACTATCGTCAGTAAACCGACTTTACAGACAACCAATTTTNAGTCTGTGTGTGAGAGAGAGTGCGAGTGTGTGTGTGTGTGTGTGTGTATGTTTGTTACCACTCTGCTCCATAACGGCTTAACGGATTTTTATGAAATTTGGTGTGTAGGTACTTGAGGTCCTGGAATAGGACATAGGATACTTTTTATCCCAGAAAATCGTACGGTACCTGTGTAACTACAACAAAACGTAATTCTGCAACGGCTGGGAACGTGACCGAAATATTTTTTCCTCTGGTGTCAGAGTTTATCAGGCCGCCCAAGGACCTCTGAAATGGCTTAACGACTGCTATCAGTCGAAAACAACCGGGACCGAATATTAAACGTGCCCTCCGAAGCCCGGAAGCGCTCAGATGTTATGCCACTAAACGGTCACNTGAACAAGGGTCTCTGAAATGGCTTAACGACTGCTATCAGTCGAAAACACCTGGGACCGAATATTAAACGTGCTCTCCGAAGCGCGGAAGCGCTCAGATGTTATGCCACTAAACGGTCACCCATCCAAATGTGTGCCGCTGGGAACGTTGCTTAACTTTGGTGATCGATTAATATCCCTCAGCCAAGCGCAAAAAGTAGTACCTAGGTACACTTATATCTAAAGCTACAACTTGATGAAAGTCAAGTTTTTTTTTTCATACATCGACACTGGAAAGCATAAATATGGTAAGTACGCGATAGTTGCACAGATACAATCCAAAAACAATACCCTATTTCTTGGCTATCGGGTAAAAAATATTTCCTTTCTTTTGGGTGTCCGTAATAAGTTAAAAACCTAGGCCAANTCATACATCGACGCTGGAAAGCATAAATATGGTAACTACGCGATAGTTGCACATGTACATTCCAAAAACAATACCCTATTTCTTGGCTATCGGGTAAAAAATATTTCCTTTCTTTTGGGTGTCCGTAATAAGTTAAAAACCTAGGCCAACATAGTATAATTTTATAATTCTGTTTTCACATAAATGAATTGTCTTTTCCCAAGTTATTTATTAGTGTATCACTGTAAAACTCAACTGTACCCGGGCGAAGCCAGGCCGGTTCGCTAGTATCACATGAAGTTCCTTGCTGGCATGACCTCAGAATTAAGCCCAGGCTGCTGAGTGCATCCACAATGTCTAACACTCAGAGATCCCCACAGGGTTTTCTGTATATTATGGGGTTTTACATCAAACTATTTATGCACAGTGATCATAGTGGGCTACGAGGTGCTTCACTGAGCCACTATAAGTATGTACATTTCCTGAGTTATGAACAAAGCACGAGTAACAGACGTTCCAATTTTTTTATATCAACACTCCAAGAAATTATTTGCAAATTTACTATATGAGTGTATCGTAGTATCAGAATGCGTGAATGGCAAAGTTATTTCCCATACATCCATGCTAGCGTCCTTACATTTGTTTATGAAACAGTCAAATGCGTAGGAAACTCCCCAACTTTGTACAGTAGGGACGCTAAACTAAACATTCCATATTTGTAGCCAGATGTGTGGTATTATAACCATCATACGATACATGGGTTAAAAACTTCCAATCCAGTTTAGGAAATCTACTAGAATTTTTTTTTTTTTTAGAAAGTTTGCCGAAACATTACTAGAGATATGTTACGCTCGTTGATAAATGTATCTAAAGAACCCCTATATTTTTACAATAATATGATTTTAAAAGGGTTTTCACGCTGAAACCGTGAACGAATTTTGTAAGCAAACGAAATCGCGGAGACTTGACGACACATACTGAGGAGCTGAACGTTTAAAACGAGCGCCATCAATGGACGGGTCCGTGCGCTTGTGTATGTAACACATTCACGTCATCCCAAGTATGTTTCTGAGCAAATATANCCATCAATGGACGGGTCCGTGCGCTTGTGTATGTAACACATTCACGTCATCCCAAGTATGTTTCTGAGCAAATATAAACTGCGTGGGATAATAAGGAAAATTATCCGTCTGCTACAGTCGAGCGATAAAGACTGCAGTGACACTTGTACAAAAAAAATACAAGATGAGAACTACGGAAGAGACACTTCACTGGAAAATTTACGGTCAAATAAAGGACTGAAGATAATTGTGCATTTAATACTGTCGATATTAGCAAATATGATGCAAAAACGCCACGAGACATCTCGTTTATTACGTTCGCGTTGTTACCTTTTGCGACAAGACGCGGATATCGCAACATATTTATTCATGCATGATGCGCTATTGTCTGGAATAAAGTGACAACACGCCTCGCGCCGTCTTCGGCTATGACGTCCCGAGCCTCTTCTCCGCCTCCGTACCACCGCCACACATCAGTCCCCTGTCCTGGAAGTGGAGTGTGAAATATCACAGAACCGCAGCGACGCCCATCGCGCGTTACATGGCGCACAAGTTATAAACTTCCGTAGCTGCCATGTCTGACACAGTATCATACAGCCTATAACAGACAGGCAGAAAATGTGAGAGATAAATAGGCTGCGACAAGAAACAAAATTGTTGTATATGGAGCGAAGAAGTTTTCGCTCGACAACAGTTTCGCTGCATCGGTCTGGACAGCGACATCACATATTTCATGTGGAATTTTGCTCTACAAAAATGGCAACATTTTCATTTTTGCCGTTCGCGTTAGGTGTACTCTTTTATACACAGAGGGAAAGGAAGGAATGCGCCCATATCCTATTGTTTAAACCACGGCCGTAAAAGACAGGTCTAGACAAATAGACTATAAAGATAAGGTAGACCTCTTATTCGTCTTCTGCGCATGTACCAATATTAACCTATCCCAAAGGAACACTACTGTCAAAGTTATATGGTCAATAGTGATGAAAGTGTTTGTTTATATCTTNCCATCAATGGACGGGTCCGTGCGCTTGTGTATGTAACACATTCACGTCATCCCAAGTATGTTTCTGAGCAAATATACACTGCGTGGGATAATAAGGAAAATTATCCGTCTGCTACAGTCGAGCAATAAAGAGTGCAGTGACACTTGTACAAAAAAAATACAAGATGAGAACTACGGAAGAGACACTTCACTGGAAAATTTACGGTCAAATAAAGGACTGAAGATAATTGTGCATTTAATACTGTCGATATTAGCAAATATGATGCAAAAACGCCACGAGACATCTCGTTTATTACGTTCGCGTTGTTACCTTTTGCGACAAGACGCGGATATCGCAACATATTTATTCATGCATGATGCGCTATTGTCTGGAATAAAGTGACAACACGCCTCGCGCCGTCTTCGGCTATGACGTCCCGAGCCTCTTCTCCGCCTCCGTACCACCGCCACACATCAGTCCCCTGTCCTGGAAGTGGAGTGTGAAATATCACAGAACCGCAGCGACGCCCATCGCGCGTTACATGGCGCACAAGTTATAAACTTCCGTAGCTGCCATGTCTGACACAGTATCATACAGCCTATAACAGACAGGCAGAAAATGTGAGAGATAAATAGGCTGCGACAAGAAACAAAATTGTTGTATATGGAGCGAAGAAGTTTTCGCTCGACAACCGTTTCGCTGCATCGGTCTGGACAGCGACATCACATATTTCATGTGGAATTTTGCTCTACAAAAATGGCAACATTTTCATTTTTGCCGTTCGCGTTAGGTGTACTCTTTTATACACAGAGGGAAAGGAAGGAATGCGCCCATATCCTATTGTTTAAACCACGGCCGTAAAATACAGGTCTAGACAAATAGACTATAAAGATAAGGTAGACCTCTTATTCGTATTCTGCGCATGTACCAATATTATTAACCTATCCCAAAGGAACACTACTGTCAAAGTTATATGGTCAATAGTGATGAAAGTGTTTGTTTATATCTTANTATTAACCTATCCCAAAGGAACACTACTGTCAAAGTTATATGGTCAATAGTGATGAAAGTGTTTGTTTATATCTTATTTTTTAAATGACAAGCACTATTATATGAATACAATACTTTTACCTGAGTTATTTAAATTTAATCAAACTACATAACAAATTGGTAAGAGGAAGTATACATACATCTCAAAGCATTTGATTACAAATCAGTTTTCTAACCTAAAATTCAAGCCATACTGTTTTCGCTAGACGTGTTGGCAGAAAAGTAGTTCAAAGTTGGGACACTGAGATTGGTTGTGCGCAGCCAGCGAGATCGGTCTACCTCATCTTTAGTCTGTGGTCTGGACACTAGTTTGAAAACTTGACGCCTTTGTTGACCCATTTAGTTCATGAACCCAACCACAGAGCGCGGCTACCAAAGTAGTGCTGTTTGACATGGCAAGCATAGCGATGGGAATTACAACTTTTTCTTAAAATGGGAAAATTACGTTCATAATTCTATAGTGTTGTCCCTATACCGGCAATGCTAACAGCACTAGTTTGGTATAGCGCTTTTGTGGACACTTCGTGAACCAAATGCGCCAATAGGCCTATAAGTAAAAATGTCTTAAAATCCATTCGTAGTTACTTTAAACTTTTCTGAAGACCTGCTTGAGTTCTACTTTCAAGCTATTCATTAGCCTCATCCAAAGAAAGCTTTAACTAAGTCTAGAAAATAACACCAAATGGACAACGCACGGCATTTGTGCGCACTCAGTTTAATAACATTCTGCATGAGAAATACATTTTACTAGGCATTATCAAAAAAAGCTTTGTTCTCCCCTTCTGTTATTCATATCAATTACAAATTAAATATTATTATTAATATATTAAATATGAGTACCAAATGTTCAATTTAACCAACAAATACGATACGAACATAGGTATAAAACGCTTGTGATACGTACCACATTTANGTACCAAATGTTCAATTTAACCAACAAATACGATACGAACATAGGTATAAAACGCTTGTGATACGTACCACATTTAGGAAACAACAAAAAAGTCATACATGGGGTGATATTTTTAATGGTTTGATTCAAAAAACGTTAAGATACTGTTAAGTAGGCTATACCTCTACNTTAGATTCAAAAAACGTTAAGATACTGTTAAGTAGGCTATACCTAAATGTGACTTAAAGAACACCAATGACAATTCCAACAGAAAACGAACACACCACGCCTCATCAAATGAGAGGTTTATAAAATAAGAAACTTGTTAAGATACGGTTATTACATAGTGTTAAAAGGAGTGCCGTAAATGAAAAGTGGCCTCGCATTTTGTATTACTGGAGTGGCTGATCAATCAGCTGACAGATATTTAATATACTTTCGCCTTCATGTGTGCTAGATGTAGGGTAAAAATAAAAATATATCTTCCAAAAACATTGTTGGCATTAAAGTCGACGAAATACAGTTGTCGCTTAGTGTGCCAGCATTAAATTCTACAGAATTGGGGTATTCAAGGTTTCATTTGTTTAACATTTTTTTAAACACTTATCTGAAAAGTCTACACACCGCATGCGTATATGGATATGCAATTTTTTTTAATTCGTACAAATCAAAATTGTAGAAATGAAGCNTGAAGTAAATTTCATGGCAAAACTTTAGTACTATAGAACGTTCATAAATTATTATTAAAATACAAACAATACGAGTTGTTAAAAATGTTGTCTTCTTTGAATCCTTATTTAAAAATTTATTTTTCGTTTCAGATAGATATTTGGTTTTAATTGGGCCACGAAGTCACACTATTGGCGAGCTAAAATAACATTCTTTAGATAGTTATAAAAAAAATAATACATAATTTTCTGACGTGTATCAGTGGGGCCCACGATTCTGTCGTAAGCATTCGTCAACCAGCACTTCATTTTGCAGCCCTTCAAGTACGGCAAATTAACTCTTGTGATGCACTAACAGGACATTGATGCAGCACCGCTTTTATTGCACATGATAACGTAGGACTGATGCCCAAATGTAGCTCTGTTTAGCACTCGTAGTTTTTCGACAAAATTGCATTCTTGATAATAAGAATGTTAGATTATGCAGAATATGTCGGTCTCTTCATAAGGCTTCGCATTTTCAGGTCACATTGATAGGCGGAACTAATTTCCAGCCTACACGTATCACAATACAGTATTTAATTTCGGGCTATAGTAACTTACTGCAGGCTGATCACGTTAAACTGAGCACGTTTGGAAGCCCTGCTTAAGATTTACTTGCATGCAGACTGTGTATTCTTCCACGAGTCAAATCACTTTATTCACGCGTCGGTCAAGTGAAACTGAAGTTATCAACAAAGTTAATGTTTTACAGATTCACTTATTCTTTCACTTATATGCATTAAAAAACCCTGAAAGCAAAATAAACAATTTCAGTGTTCACAAATGTTTTAATACTATTAGTGCAACGTTAAGACATGAAACTACTTCCCCTCCGTGGCTACCAACTTCACTGGGCACATGTCGTACTTATCCTGACTACTGGGATGGGTTTTATCTGGCTGTACTTGACTCGTCGCACAACCTGGCGTAAATAATACGAACTACTAGAAAATAAACACGTGTTCCGTCATTCTGAGCTAACAACTCTATGGTTTTTAAAAAAAAAAAAAAAAAGGAGGGGTATGTGTACTTATGCACGCGCGTTAGAAGTTGTACTTCTTTGGCGTGACTAAAATAAAATTTTCGCACATAACCTCAAATACTTTAAAAAAAATTAAAAAATTTTACTATACAATTTTTGTAACCAACAAATATTTTAAGGCACAATGTAAGCAACATTAATCAATAACATATATATATATATATACATTCACAATGGATTGCTAATAAAGATGAAATGTTTTTCAATTTGCTTATTACATGAACTAAATTTCTGTCAGCTTTAAATATAACCACGTGCTATGTTGTGTACCTTGCGTTTGTATATACACTGAAGAACCAAAATAACTGGTATAGGCGTGCGTATGCAAATAACAGAGGTATGGAACCAATCAGAGTAACGCGATGCGGTCGGCAGCGCCTATATCAGACAACAAGCGTCTGGCAAAGTTGCTAGATCGGTTACTGCTGCTACAATGGCAGGTTATCAAGGTTTATTTAAGTGAGTTTGAACGTGGTGTTATAGTTGGCGCACGAGAGATGGGACATAGTATGTCCGAGGTAGCGATAAAATTTGGATTTTCGCGTACGACCATTTCACGAGTGTACTGTGAATATCGGGAATCCAGTAAAACATCAAATCTTTGACATCGCTGCGGCCGGAAAAAGATCGTGAACGAACGGGACAAACGACGACTGACGAGAATCATTAAACGTGACAGACGTGCAACCCTTTCTCAAATTGGCACAGATTTCACTGTTGGGGCATCAACAAGTGCCAGCGCGTGAACTATTCAACGGACCATCATTTATATGGGCTTTCGGAGCCGAATACTGTTGTTGACTGTACGACACAAAGCTTTACGCCTCGCCTGGGCCCGCGAACACCGCCATTGGACTGTTGATGACTGGAAACATGTTGCCTGGTCTGACAAGTCTCGTTTCCAATTGTATCGGGCGGATGGACGTGCACGGATATGGAGACATCCTCATGAATCCATGGACCCTACATGTCAACAGGGAACTGTTCAAACTGGTGGAGGCTCTGTCATAGTATGAGGCGTGTGCAAATGGCGTGAAATGGGACCCCTGATACGTCTAGATACGACTATGACAGGTGACATATACGTAAGCATCCTGTCCGATCACCTGCACCCATTAATGTCCATTGTGTATTCTGACAGACGTGGACAATTCTAGCAGGACAATTCGACATCCCACACGTCGAGAGTTGCTACCGAGCGGCTCAAGGAACACTTTTCTGACTTTAGACACTTCCATTGGCCACCTAAATCACCAGACATGAACATTATTGAGCATATCTGGGATGCCTTGCAACGTGTTGTTCAGAAGAGATCTCCACCGCCTCGCACTCCTATGGATTTGTGGACTGCCCTGCAGGATTCATGGTGTGAAGTGCCTCCTGCATACTTTCAGACATTAGTCGAGTCCATGCCACGTCGTCTTGTGGCACTTCTGCGTGCTCGCGGGGGCCCTACACGATATTAGGCAGTTGTACCAGTTTTTTTGGCACTTCAGTGTAGTTAGACGATACGCGATGCGCGTTGGGTCATACCCCTACCACGTTCACTGTCGAATTTCGTTATACTGTGCACGCGCAACTTCCGTTGCACAATAAACCCTTAACGCGCCAAAAGAAGTATCAATTCAAAAATAGCAATAATGCTTTTGTCATGTGTAAGAGTTAGGTTATTATAAGCTAACCCCACAAGATAAAACGGGAATCGATGTGTTTGGGAACGCAAAACAGTTAGCGAGTGTTTGGAAATTATATGAACATGCAGCTTAAAATATGTTTTTTTTTAATGTACATTAAATATAAAATTGCTGGTGTTGGGAAAGCTAATATTGCAACTACTACAAACATTCGTGTGGGTGTATGCGCGCTCGTGCTACTCTTAGAAACACAAGCTAAAATATTAAACTAAACATTTTACGTACATTAGAACGACATTTTATGTATGGAATTTGTTGGTTTTCAATCCTAAGTCTGGCGATATCCAACGTGCAATTCAAACAACAGAGTAAACAAACATGGCGACCGCCGCAAGTACGCAAATTCACCCAGCAAGTAAGAAACATCGTGTACTTGGCAAGTACAGACGCTGTGTGTACTATACTAGGAATTGGGATAGCGCTAGTATATACTTAGTCACGTCACAGGCGGGGCGAAGTATGGACATGAAAGGAATTGGGACACAGCCTTAGTTAAGCTTTATTTGCATGGGGCAGAGGAATAACCTGTAAATAGAACTTAAGCAGGGCGTCAGAAAATTTAAAATCATGAATGGACTATACATACAACGAAAATACATATTTAATCACTGAGATAACAAATAAAAGTCTCAATATTTTTTGTCGAATCACCAAGAAATGTGAGTGCAGCTTACGACATTTCTCGGAGACGTCAGGGATCCGAAACCAAGCCCCTAATACAGTGCACATGTTTTCTGCAATCTCGTGCAGCGGTTGTTGTTCTCCAGAGTTCTCCCTCCTGTACCTGAGCCGCTACGGTATAACAGGAGACATCTTACAGTGCACAACGGGAACCAATGAGTATCAACACGCGACAACACCGTGAGCGAGAATAGTGTACAGGGCTCCGAACCAAGGGCGCGGGTGAAGTCGGCGTCTGGCAAGTCTCCGATCAGCGGTTCCTCCCTAACGGTGGCTGATTTGGGTTCGATTCTCGTACAGTCCCTTCCTCAGACACCTTGTTGTTCATCCTTGCCAACAATCAGGCTCTCTTAGGATCCCGTCTTAGAGAGGCCTCGAGTTTTGTTCAGGTACAAGTAAAGTTGTGTACCTTCAAAATAAACATCGGCATAATTTATAAGCTATGTGCGTATTTATGTGTACATATATATGTATAGGTATAAATAATTGGTTAAATTTATTTTGTTTGTAATCATGTTTCTTTGTGCAACTTTAACTTCTCGTTCCAGATTGATCCTATAAAAGATACCAGTATAACAGATATTTAATTGTAACCTAGACACTACTTGATTGTGTCACTTTTGTAACCATGGTAGTTACACTTTTGGCTTAAGCAGTTGGCAAAACTGAAAGAGAAAATGTTTTATATACCGGGAAAAAGAATTACGCTTCGTTCTTTGTCAACCTACACAAAAATCTTGTACGCACTACCACTAATTCAACGATGCTTTATTTACCGTAAATAACAGGTAGGCGCAGCATTATAGGCTACATTAATTCTGTAGGTTTTAGCAGTGGAAAAAAAATGTGTACTTAACCCTTTCAGTCACAGTGACCTCTATCTGGGACGTTGCAAATGAAGTGACAGTAACGGTCTGCACTGAATACAGTAGAACATACCGTCCAATGAGAAAGGTTCCGTAGATGTGGGGGATATCATTCGCTGCTGAGACTATGTTCTGTAGCCTCATAAACTACTTCTGCCAGAAACATAAAGCACGGATAGATTTATATTGGTCCCGATGTAAGGCGAAGCGTCGTCTGGATCACAGTACAGTTCCGAATAAAGATTTGTTTGTTGCAACGTTTAAAATTACATGTTTATTTTTGACTGAAAGGGTTAATGCAGTAACAACGGAAAAAAATTGTTTACTTAATCACAAATACCTATTAAAAATTGAAATAGTAAGTACAGCTGGGAAGTAGGTAGACGGGTAGGTAGGCCTTACGACGGTCGCCTAATGAGGGGCGTGTTTGTGTGAGGCAACATTTTATGAAGCACTACGACGACGCCAATCTGAGTATGTAAAGAGGGACTATTTGGGACTTCGGCACATCGGGACCTGGGACCGGAGCGTAGGAGCTGTTCATACTCAGTCATTCCGGTCGGCCATCGGCCATCTTTCAGGCTATTTTGGGTCCAGGTGACCTCGACCTTTGACCCCGGTGACCTGTTTGACCCCATAAATACATAAATATCTAAAAATTTAGGAAAAATTATATTAAAAATATTTAAAACATATAAATATTATTTTTAAGTTATTAAAAAATTAATCTAAAAAAGTATTTTAAAAACTTTAATTTCCAGAGGTCCCTCACACCCCCTCCAAACCATACTCACTGCACCATCTTGGTAGGTGCAATCCACCATCTTGGTAGGCGTCACAGACACCGCCCGCCACATTCGCCTGTGCAGTCCGCAATATTGGCAGGTGCAGTCCGCCATCTCGGTCGGTGCATGTCTTCTGTTTATCGTACAGCGTGTGACTAGTCTGGCTCTCCTGCGCCTGATCCCTTGGGTATTACAAGAGAGAACTTCCAGAGCCATATTTGGCGTGCGCAAGCCAGGCTTGTATTATTTTGTAATTCAGATCATAAAGCTACTTCAGGCATTATTTTTGTCACATCAGTTAGTTCTTATAGTGTTGCTGCACACACCGTCCAGTTCCTTTGCTTTAATTTCAGAAAACATGATGAGAGATTACGCTCCTTACAATCGCAGTGGGTAGGCGTGGTTACCACCTCACCTGTACGCAGCTTCGCACAGAGTTGAATCTGCAAGCGCCACATTGATGGGACCGAGAATCAAACCTCTACGAACGCGAGTCCTCTTACTAGGCGGACCAGACCAACGACCCTTCATTAGCGAGCATCAACCCTTCGAAACTGCTACCCGGGGCTGCCTACACGCCACTTTTTAAAGGCAGCTAATGCCGACATCCAACATACAGGAGCTGCCCTCCAGGCAAATACCAGCTTCCAGGTCTCCTCCCAGCAGGAGGATTCAACCAATGCCACCCAGAGTCCGACCTGCGATCAGCACGGCCAATGGCTGGGGCTTCACACTGATCCCCTGGGTCCCCACGAATATACAGTGTACACTGAGTTTCACCCAGGAGAAGCCCAACTCCTCCAGGACGCTAGACAGTCCCTTCTGTGGAGCTCCAGTGCACTCGGCTCGCGGGTCATCATCACTGGCGACACACATATACAGCCTCTGAAAAGCCGCACATGACCTCGCCATGGCTAGTCGCCAGTGCACTGGCAGGGCCGCCACTAGCCCATTATCGTCCTCAATCCGTCAGCCACGGTGTGACCACCGTGTTTCCAATCCTAACCTAACGAGGTGGTGATGGACTTGAGCTGCGCTAGGCTATGCATTCGCATCGCTGCCCCATTTCAGGGACCAAGTCTCGGTCCACGCAGTGGTAGGGGCAATCCCAATCAACAATGAGAAGACCTCACCGGAGCTCGTCAGCCGGGATGAAACAACTCCGCTGTTACCATCGGGGCTCCAATCTGTGGGCTAGCAGGAGAGTCACGCCGCTTCACGCCAATCTGCCCTTACACATTAGCCGGGTACCACTTCTAGGGCCTGCACCAGAGGATGGCCGAACTAGGATAGTCATTCCAGTAGTTACTACTACCCAACCAAGCACTCTGGGCACTGAATACTTGCACTCCCTACACACCGGGATCTGCTACCGGCTTTCACCAAGTACACTTTCAGCCCTCCCATCGCCTTACACTCATGACAGGTTGGTTGCTCGACAACAGCTCAGCTCCAACCCAGCCCCCCCTCCCCCAGGACCATTTTGGTCGGTGCATGTTTTCCGGAACATGTCCGGCTCTCCGCACCTCCTCCCCTCCTGTACCAGATCCACCAAGGTATCACAGGAGACAACTTTCAGAGCCTAATTTCTTATGGACAGTCCGGTATTTCTACCTTAGAGTCATCTAGGAAAACATGCCCCTCCACTTGACTGCCCAACAGTCAAGCTTCATGGGACTGAACGCCTTGCACCTATCATGCAAGACGGTTGACCGTGCCATGGAATCAGTCTCATTTGTTACCACGTCCCGACAGTCTCAAGTGATTCACCGAACAGAGCCCCGGAGCTACATGCAGATGCTCACTTGCATGGCCACCTACATAACCCGGCCGACTCCCCAGGATTGCTCCTGAGTGGCAGCTTACAGGGTTTACCCTCGGGCGCTTTCATCAAGGGTGTCGAACGACTTACTCACAAGAGACCGCTTACTAGTTCGTGATTTCGTGCGTTCATCCACAGCATATCAACACTCAGTATAATCGGAAATTACTTTCATAAGTAAGACCCCAGCAAGGGTAAAGTTGTTGTACCCCAGCAAGGGTTTGAGACTCTTCGCACAGCCCTTCCCCGAGCTGAGTAGGATCTCGTGCCTAGTCAGCTTGCAAGGGGAGATTGGGCAACCGTACGGCCTGATCACGATTTCTCGCAGCCAGCCGACGCATGACTTTGCTGGCAAATTCCGACAGCGATGCTCTCGCGCTGCTGTCGGCAGCCATTACAGCAGCCAGTCCAAAATCGTAACCGAGAAGAGAGAGTCTCCATTTTAGGAGTTCTCGGAGATCTTCAAATATCACACAATCATTCCAAACATGTTCCATGGTGTGTGGCACCTGGCAATCATTGCAGAGCGGATTCTCCACTAGCCCAAACGAGTGGAGTTTAGCTTGGAAGTTGCCATGTCCGGAGAGAAATTGTATTAGAGATGGCACCGGAAAGATGTTACTTTGCAGTCTTTCCAGGACACTAGGAAAGACTGCGTAGGTCGTTCGCCCCTTTTCAGAGGCAGACCATCGGTGTTGCCATTCCTCCACGACATTCTCTCGAGCAACTTTCCAGCTGTCCGGATCAAGTAGGCCCATGATCTTTTTCTCCGCGACTAAGCCCAGCTCAGCTACACGGAGATCCAGTGGGACGACTCCAGCTATTACTGTCAGGGCATCCGTCGAAGTTGTACGGTATGCCTTTGTCATCGCTAACAGCGCCACACGCTGCGCGCTTAGCAGCTTTCGCCGCACATGTGAAAGTCCCGCACGCTTATGCCATAGGATGGAACCATATGTCATGACGGGCTCAAAGACCCCTTTATACAGACATAATAAAGTTTTCCAGTTCAGTCCTCGGTCGCCCGGGGACATCGCCTTCAACTTATGGAAGAGTACCACTGCTTTTCGTGACACGTATTCCACATGTGGGACATATGTCATACGGTCATCCAAGAGAACGCCTAAGTACTTATAGGTCTTGACAAATTCCAATCGAATGCCATTCAACTCCACCTTGGGGTAATGTCCATGAACACCCCTGAACCGCCCCTTTAGCAACATACACTTAGACTTACGAGCTGAAAAGTCTAGCTTCACAGTTCGGGCCCAAGCTGCAACAGAACTCAGGGTTGCCTGTGCCTTTACCTCCAACTCCCTGCGGGAGTTACCGGAGATGAGGACGAGGCCATCATCCGCATACCCGAAGAGCCGAGACCCCTCTGGCAGCGGCAGGCGCATAAAGCTATCAAAGAGGATGTTCCAGAACAACGGTCCGAGGACCGACTCCTGTGGGCATCCCTTTGTCAATCGTTTCTCCACCGTGGAGGTTTGCAAAACCATTACCCCTTTCCTGTCCGTGAAATAGTCACAAATCAGGTGAAAGAGATTGCGAGGACACTGCATGCGTCTCAGAGCACACAGTATCTCTGGCCACCAAGCGTTGTCAAAGGCACCGCTGATGTCCAAAAACACTCCCATTACATACTTGGCTGTGGCCGACTGCAGTCCACCATTTTGGTCGGTAAAGCCGTCCGCCATCTTGGATGGCGCAGTCCATCATATTGGTAGGCATCACAGCTACCGTCCGCCATTTTGGTTTTTTCGTTTGTCATTTATTTATACATGTCTCTCACCTTCGTTCGGCCGCTATATTGATTTTTTTCGTTTGTCATTTATTCTATATTGCTGGTACTGTCCCCAGCACTGCACCCAGCAGACGACTGACCCCCTCCACTCCACCCTTACAATATAATTAATTGACCAATTGCCTCACCCCTGATTCTCATCGGTTAATTGCCCACCCCCTTCCAATATATTTAATTGCTCCACCATTGTTTCTCATTGGCTAGTTACTCGAGTGTTTTCGGAAACCTTCATTCCGACCAATAGGTGGCCTACTTTAATAGCGAGTGCGGACGATTTTATTTCCCTTAAAAACTCTTCATAAGACGCACTTTGAGCCCCTTCGGGAAATCAGTCATTTTTCTTGTTCTTAGAAATGTATGCATGTTGTCCGAGCGGCCATAATATAATTTTGGTATTTGGAAGGGTGCGTTTGCCTAGTGCGTTGGACAAACGGGACGAGTTACCGTACCTGCCGAAAGTATTTCTCCTGGTCTACGCACCTTACGAAATTTCGACCATATTCAAGTAATTGCCGGCCTACCTGCAGCAGGACGAAGACATACGGGACTGCCTCCCGTGCAAGGAGTGTTTTGAGGGCTGCACCACCTCGGTTCCCCCGACACGCCGCATCACAGGGGTTGGAACAAGGCCCACCGAGCAGCCCTCGTGACGTCTGCGCCCGTTCAAGACGACTTCCCCGTTGAAAATGACGTCCCCGAATAAGAGGCCCACCTCGTAGAAGACGCCCTCCCCGTAGAAGACTACGTCCGCGTACAAGTTATCTACTCGCGAACTATACCCGTGGAAGATGCTCCCCTTCAAGAAATATACTGGCAAGCACTACCCGGCATGGAAACCAACCCAGAACACAGGTGCCCGGTGTGTAAGAACCTCAATGAGGTTTGAAATGACTTTGTAAAAAAATTTTGAAACTCTCTGTGTGTACGAGAACCTAAAATTTTTTTATATAACAAAAAAGCATCTAGTGAAAATAAATGTGTTAAAACATCCAAGGTTTTCGCTAGTTCGACTCGTACCCCATCAAGCAGATTGCCATCTCGCACAATGACGAAGACGAGAAAGAGAAAACCAAAGTTTTCACTTTTTTACCGCTTTGTCCATGGCAGCACCATGCAACAGGCAACCGCGCCCCATCCCACCTCGCTAAGTTTTGTAAAGTAAACTGCCTTACAATTTTAACATTTTTCAGTAAATAAATTAACAAATATACGTGGTCGAAACATTTGCGTGCTCATAAAACTGTAGGTTCGATTTATGAGCTTAGTTGGAAGCGCACCAATCATGCAATTCATGTTCCGTGATTTCAATTTGACGAAGGCAATTTGAATATAAATCCTTCCGTTCCCCAATCCTGCTCACCCCCGTCACGTAATTTCACTGATGATACCATCACTTCGTTTTTAAACTCTCCTTTTCCCTACCCTTAATCCTGGATGAAATGTAAAACAAATTTAATTATAAAAAAAGTGTATGGGAAAACGGTCCAGAACAGTAAACTAAAAAGAACCCTCTCCTGCGAAGGGAGGTGCAAAAAAAATTGTGAGGAAACATTGTTGGTGCTATCTGATAGGCCGTACGTCCTCAAAGTCTTATCAGTTGCTGACTATTACCTCTTAAAAAACTGTCCGCTTACTTGACTCGACCATTGAGTTTACTGACCTACGAATCTGGGATCTCCACATGCATCTCTCAATTTTTTGTCTACACGCATTATCTTACTTCCCTGTTTTACGTAACTCGCTTATGATTGATCGTCATCCTTCAACAAATATGATAAAATATGTTTATTTTCCTATGGTATACATATTCAGAGAGTATATATCATTAAACGAGCGACATATCAGGATAATTGGGGNCTTGCATACAATTACATGATGAGTAGTTGCCTAATAATTCACCGATCCAATTTATATCTAACCGCTTCTGGTGCATAACTGAGCAGATAAAATTGGAAGCTATAGAAGGCGTTTATGCGACTGTAGCATTTAACGATGCTCGTTAGCCAATGAGCCCTGATACGTTGCTATTGTGTCTTCATTAAGTGTCGGCATACTTTCTTAACATTCAACAGTATTAAGTGGGAGATCTAAAGTGGTTTACCGCTGTACCTGAAAAATTATGGTTGGATAAAAAGAGTATCTGCCAGAGACAAAATGTTTCCTCGACAAAGCTCTGGAAACAGACATCTCGACAATACACAACTTTGTATTTGGTGAAAGTCATTTAGAATTTAATACATCTATGAGAACGCTACTGCCACTACGAGTAGCATTGCAGCCATACACGAATTAAAGACAGCGTGTTAGTAATAAAACTATGAAAGGAAAATTTAAACTTTTCAAACCTACCACTACCTGTTGAAAACCTTGGGGAAAGTATATTCCTGTAGTTGTCACCCTCAATAGCCATTCACGCAAAAAATGTCAATCTCGAACCTGAAACCTGCCGTCACCTAGGCGCTACGGGATAGTAATGCAACGAGTCGAGTAGACACGGCGGCAGACTGGATTCTCTAAGGTAATCGACTGACTCGAATAGTAATCGCAGCAGATTCGAGTCTGCAGATAGAGAGTCAAGAAACTTCAATAATGACTGTTGTTGTGATTATAAGTTGTGAAAAATTTAATAAATATTATTTGATGCTAAAGTTAAGTTAATAAAATTGTATAGCACTAATATTATACTTATTTTTTGTGATCTCGTCACTTGCATCTCTCCTTCAACATTTAGATGCGACAATTAAAACATCCAAGTTTGCTAGTAAAGTACTCTAGTATTCGGACTCGACTTCGAACTCGATTATCTTATTGAAATACTCGAGTGTACTCGATTTTTAAAAACATTAACTCATCGCATTACTACTACGGGGCACTTTTTTTAAATTAATGATAGCATAATATTTGAAATGTGTTGGGACGGAGCTCTCTAGCCGCTGCGAGACTTTTCCTTAACAAATGCAGGATACGGACGCATGAGAAAAAATAATTCTTTCTTCTTATTCGTATGTACTTGTGTAGTAAATACACAAACAATTTCTTAGTGTACTTTTCTTTCCTCTGCAAAGTCGAAGAAAGAGCTCCGATAACTCTCAAGTAATGCGTAATGATCAAGGCTTCCCACTTTATGACATTTCCGCATGCACATTTTTTGCCATAAATCTTAATTTCTACACGCAATTCAGCATATTAACTGAAAGAAGTGCACTCGCATTTGCGAAGTAAGAAGTTATTATTTAAAATTCTTTTGCGCTAAAAATGGCGAAAATGTTTTAAGCGAAAATGTTTGGTGGAGTGTAGAATTGCCCGGCGCCATAACTCAGCGGAGAGTTAATGATGTGGGTCTTTCGGTCGACGGCCCAGGGGGCCCTGGATGCCTCCTTCAGTTTGAAGATGTAGTTGTCAAGCACTTAATATTACACTTCTTACACACGTTGACCTTGTGTCGAGACTGTAGGCCAATGGCCCGTGCGCCCAACGGCTGTGTCTTTGGGGTAAACACCTTTTCGGATCGCCCTCTAATTTATTACAAGAGTTACGTCTTGTAATAAACAAAGTAGAAGGGTCTCTTGAGTCGCATAGTACCTGTTGGCAAGAAGGTGCAAGTTCCGTTCTTGTCAACCTGCACTACGCACTCTTGGCCTGGTGTTGATAATGCGACCCGGTGCAGTTGATGTGACTGCGGCGGTCAAGAGTGAGCCCAAGGAGCTCGAGGGCGCGTGGTTCAAGTAATATATTTTCTGTACTATTTATGTACCTTTAATACGGACAGAAGTATATACCTTCCTTAGAGCACGACATTTAGTAGGCCTACAAAAGCATATCAAAACACATTTTCTGTACTTCGTAATTTAGTGATGGGAGTGTTCGAGTTCAAAATGTCGAAGAATTCAATTCCTTGGAGTTCTCGAAACACCTCAAATGGTAGCCAAAGTATTCGAATACTTTTATCCGAGTGATCTAGCAGAGTGATTCGTCATTACTCAGTACTCACGTCTCGCACGAGTACTCGAGTTCTAGGAAATGTTACGTCGTTCGTTCCACGCTTGTTCTCGAATGTTTGGAGACGTGATTTAATAGTGACTTTACTGAATTCGAAGTATTCCCGTGTGGTTTGTGGTCAATTTATGTTACTTAATATAGTTATGAAATATATTTGTTTAGTATTATTGAATAATTTCACTATTTCGTGTAGTAAACGTAGTATATTGTTGACTTCTAAGATATTGTTTCCTGTTTTATTGCTTTATAATTTTATCTTGTAATCAGCATTTGCCGCCCCTCGCCTGTATCTCAATCGAATGGTGGCCAAGGTATTCGAATACTTTTATCCGAGCGATTCATTCAGTACTCTTTTCTCACGCACATTATGAGTACTCGAGTTCTCATGCAACTGTTACGTCGCGCCATTCTATTCAGTTCTCGCTTCTCACACATTCTTGGTCTATGAGTTCAGGAGTTCTCGTTACGTCACGTCGAATATGTAAATATTTTACATATTTCAAAATAAAAGTAATCAAAACAAATACCGCAGATGATAAATAGTTGCGAGACACTTTTTATAATAGTGTTAGTTTTTTTTTGTACACAGTACTTACGCTCTATAATATTCGAGTCCAAATAAAAATTTAACTCCGTAGTTTTGCAATTGTTTTTTTTTGTAAAATTTTATGCAATGTGCTTACAAAATAAGCGAGAGAAGAAATTTAAAAAAATCTGAGAAAAAGTCTATTGACATGAGCTTTTGTGTTTTAAAAATGTATATGTTTCACTTATTTTCTATATAGTCTATAAAACCGTCGATTGCGTCTTGTTATCATCAAGCGAATTAAAACAGATCGTCCGAGGCGGAGAAGGAAGGGGGTGGGGGTTAACATTCAAATTACGTATTCGAATAGATGAATATCATCACTGGTACTTGTCAGTTCACGAATTCAAACTGCGAGTAAAAGCTCTCGATTCTTGTAAGTATTCGAATATGTACACAGTATTCGGTTCCTGGAATCACTAGATTCTGCCTATCACTACTTTATATGTAACAAGAGTATCATCTTATATTCGAATTTGTTCGTCAAGTTTTACTTTCCTATAACAATTGTAGTCATATAGCAGCAAACGCAGTTCTTCCGTTTCCTGAAAACTGGTGTTTCATAAATAAATGTATGAAAATTTAAGCTTTGCTTTTAAATGGTTTTAATGAATACAGCAAATAACTGAAAGTATTGTCGGATGCTATCGTACAAGTCACTGATATTATCATCGCATTTGGAAGATTACCTGCATTTTTGTAGCATTTCTTTCTGGGACGCCTGCTTAGAAGTATGCAAATTTTTAAATTTAATATATTCAGTTGTCGGCGCTCCAAGGTAAGCTCATGAATTTTTATTAAAATACGTGCCTTGGTCCTGTTTTCGGAACTAATTTGTTTATATACTTGCTAGGCCTTTCTTATGCAAGAGTGCTACTTCGTAACTGCTATTATTTTCTGTGAAATTCGTTGCATTTCAGGTTATTTGATGATGCCCAAGGTGACGTTAATAATTTACTTTTTTTCTCGTTTCTCACAAAGCAAGCACACTTGTACAGGCATTTTGGGGCTTGAAAAGGGTAATAGATATCATTGTGGTTATACCGATAGTGTGTCACATTCGAACTAATAAGTATTACACTTTCCAAAGTGTACACAACAGAAATAATTACTAATGAGCAGAAATACATTTATCCCACCTAAACAGAACTATTCATTTCGCCTATATGAGGAAAACATTCAATGTGCAATTTATATAAAGATGTTACACGGGTTATGTGGTAAATTATTTACTGTAAGTTACGAAGATCAAAATTTCGATATTAAAAGATGACATCGTAATGTTTCCTTGTAATGAAACGCTAGATATAGCTAGTTCAGTTCTATAATCAGATATCGGTGGTAAAGTTAACTTAAGTCCCAGATCCTTTACTGTTTACCATAGTTATTTCAAATACTAAAGGGCATAGAAAATTTTTACACGCAAAAAAGATAGACGATACAAGCAACCTCTAACGAGACAACGTTTAATTGCTGGTACACTGTAACAAAATTTGTAATTTTTACTGAGAAATTGTTTGTAATTTTACAAATGCTTAAAACAGTACAAAGATTCCTCTTGTAAAACTACAAGTGCCGTGTTTGTAATAGACCTCAATAAACATTTGTAATATACTGACCCGTATCCACGAGCTTCAGCAAAATGGCGGACACTCAACAACGTAAAACTGTACATAGCTGTTCGTGCAAAAACTATTAGTGATATAAAGTGTAGTTGCGTGCAAAAATAAATGTATTGCAACTTTGAATAACGTAAAACACTTAAAACAACTCTAATAATCATAATAAAACAACAATTTTAATCAAACGTGACCGTATTAATCATTAACTTTTAATGTTTCCTAGCCACGCAGATCTCTTAAATCAGCTCTCAAGACGTTGCTAAGAGCCGTTCAAATCTCTCAACTCAACAACAGAACTCTTAAAATGAAATAAATGTTTTCTTCTTAATCAAGTAACTTCCTTAATATTTTGTAGGTACCTACAGCTATATTTGCTATAAAAATAAACTTAAGGCTCGTATGTCAAGCTGGTCTTGTGGTACAAAGGTTGTGGGTTCTAATCCCTGTGCTGGCAAAGTGTACTTTTTTATTTCGTACATTATATTTTGAAACATATATTTTTTAGTTAGTCATCACATTTGTTTTTAGAGAAAAAAAAAATTATTTTATGTGCACTTCTCAATAATGTAATTTGTAATACAAGGCTCTCATTTGTAATATTAAAAACATATATTTTGCAGATTTTGCAAGGAAACTCTTTGTAGTTTTACAAAGTATTTTCTTGGCAACTGGGTTTCCAAATATTTTTCTCGTAAATGTACAAAAAAAAGTTTTATAGTGTAGCAATTACTGTACATTTTTGATGTGATACATGAACCAGTAGCGTAGTGTAGGGGGTGGGCCCACACTTAAGAAAACAGTAGTCGATTGTGTCTGTTGCAATTATGTATTTTAGATAAAACCACACTCTGTAAAAAATGTAAATAATTTTAGTTTCCAACTCTAAGGGAATTTTCATGAAAGTAGAACAGGAAACCTATTTGCCCTTACTTCTGGTTGAAAATTACGGTAATGTACAGGAAGAACCGAGTTCACGACGGTACAATAACTTAATGCGTAAGGGAATATTCCCGTATTGGTAAATAAGGGAAGGTGCGCAGAAAACTTTTGCGCATCTGCTTAGTGTTGCCAAGTACATAGATACCAAGTATGACTGAATGGTTAATGTTTTATCATTCATAATTGCAGATGAAATCAAAGCCTGTCTCAAGTCGTCAAGCTTATGGGCAAATGTCAAGAAATTCATCTTGATGACAAATATGAGAGTGCACCTCTACAATGACGTTGATAGAGGACATTATACTGATACAGTATCAAAAATTGGAGATGGGCGGTTAGAAACAGATGCCGAGGGCTGTTAATGAAATTCTTCATCATTTACTCCTGAAATAGTGCATTGGGTAAATGACTTTGAAAAAGTACGTTCTGATTGGCTACCAACTTGCAGTCGGCAGTCCAAGATTCAAGTTCACTGATCAGCGACTGTGGGCAGCCGACTGCATGTTTGCTAATTGTGGAAACCCATTGGAAAACACATATATTAATATCCGGCTGTTTACCCTGGCAATCAGTTTTATGGACATTGATTGGTATGCCCTCTATAAAGTTGGTGGCGATATAGGAACATTATTTTAATATCTTAATATGATATTAAAAGTGTACTGTTTGAATATGTGAACATTGAAATTAATTTTCTTAATTTCTGTTAGTTTTATGCGCACAGTGGTTAGAATATGCATGTTACTAGTGTAGGGGCCAATCTACGTTCTTAACAATTTCATAGTTTCACTTGATTGATACACGAGTATTGTAAACAGGAATGACAGTGCTAACTTTGCATGTTGTGGTAGGGGCAAAACAGGTAGTAAAATAGATCTTATGCAGGGCTTTCATACGAGCTCAGTTAACTGCATTTCATGAGAGCTCAGTTAACCACATTTTATGAGAGCTCAGGTAACCATATTTCATGAGAGTTCAGTTAACTACGAACAACTTATACTTAGACCCATTTGTAATGTGTATCAACCTTGGTCAAATACAATTTATTTGTAAGTTTGTTTACATTTATTTTGCTAAACAAATGCATTTTATAATATGTACATGGTTCTTCAGCAGAATTTCTGTCTATATTTCCACGTGTTGCCCATGCTGATATGAGATTATCTTTATTTTTGTCATTAGCTAACGTTTGCACATTTAGCTGGTACTGGTAAGCTGTTTGCTTGGATGAATTTGTTTTGGACCTTATATTTTCAATTAGGCAATACCCCGGTCTTATAGATCCACAGTTGTTCTTCATACGTGTAATATGGATAGATTACAACAGCCGCGCAAAAATGCAAGCATGGCTCATATTGTCGTAAATAAGGGGTTTTTGGGTGTCGGAGACGTTCTAAGCAATTTCCAGCTAGTATAAAACAAGTTCAAAACTAGATCGTAGGTTGAAGTAGTGTATTTTCGTGGTTGCTAAAGGAACTGTGGCCTCAGCTATGGTGTTGCTAACTTAAACGTATATCTCAGAATGTCATATAAGTTATATAAATTAACTGTCGTGCATCCGTTCACTCCAGCCTTCTGTGCGTATTTCGCTGGATGAAGCGCATTGCAGCCCAAGCTCCCAAATCCATTTCCTGTTATATGTAAAGACATTGACGATAAAATCTACGTATTTGTCATATATATGTGAATATATATTACATATTACAGTACACACACATCACTGATTTGTCATACAAATCACTGAATTTTTCATTATTGTTTTCAGGATGTTAAGTGGCAGAATGCAATGCCCACTGCTACTAAATCAATGTTGCATATAATCTGATACTTTATATTCATGGACTTTTTTTTACCCCGTGATAAATTTAGATGTGTGGCCTTTATGTTCATTTACATAAACAATTTACACGAGATTGCTCTAATGGTGGTGGTTTCCATACTTTACCAGTTTTAAGTGCAGTTCTGACATTGACTGTACATATTTGGTGATATAGTGTAAAAAAAACCTTTCTTCCTTCAAACAATAATAAAATGCTTGTTTCCCATGGTTATCAATCTGTGATAAACAAGCCATCTTTGCTGTACTATAAGAGTGCCTTCCTTGAGCAAACCAATAACTTGGAAGGATCTTCCTTCACATTTTTAGTACACTATGGTATGTATATGGATTTTATTACCCACGGCAAAGTGAGCACATTTGAGGCCCTAGTTAGCCTACTTTTTCCTTTCAGCTGGTTTTTTTTATAATTTAACCATCTTTTAAAATACCTAAATATTTCTATGTAAGTAATAAACCCACCGCACTCGGAAGTTAAAGTCTAAGGCTAAAATAAAATATATTTGTTGACTATTATTCCAAACGAGAGGGGTTTCAAAAGTGCTCACTTTACCATTAATAGCCTATATTCACTCACTTTTTTTTAGTTTGTTACCCCCTTCCCACCCTTTGTTTGTACCGATTCAATTTCTGTTAAGGAGGTAATAACTAAGAATCACATGACCTTTTCATACCCACTTCAATTAATCGTTTTTCATGTTGCAAGTAAGATATTTTTGGATTTGAGCTTTACTTTAGCCAACAGAGCGCTTGTTTAGTTATCAGAGCCAATTATCTGTAGGCCTTGTGTTGAACACCATTTATCCTTGCAGATTACAATGCCAAACAAAAAATAACAGTCCTGTACAGTGTACACAATATTGTGTGTTGGATCTAAATGGGTTAACAGGATAATAAGCTAGGCCTACACTGTATAGTAATTATAGGTTATGATTGCAGTTGGAAACCAAAGTTGTGGTTGTCTTGGCACCTGTACATTTTATTTAAAATTTACTATGTTTATATGTTGCCCATTCTTTCTGTACGAGTCTATTAAGCAATTGGTTAAAGTACTGGCAAAAACAAAAAACTTCACAGTTACATTTGACCTTTCTTGAATGTTACTAACGCTTACTTGCATTTTGCTACTCAAGAATTTCCCTAAATTTCAATGTTTGGCATTTATTGAGTATAAATTGAGTATACATATACACGACAGGGTTTTTTTTGCTGTTATTAAAGTAACACAAATGACTTAAATTTTTTTACACCGCAGTGAAATAATTAAAGTATTTAAATTTACCTGACAACTACAACTAATTGAAAACTAGGATTTAATCTTAATTTCACACTTCAATGTACAATTAATTTGTATTATATTGCATACATGTTTAATTATGAGGCAGTGGTACAGTAAACGACGTTAAATTAAATAAGTATTAATTCTAGCACACTGATATCAGGATTGTTGGAGGAGCTAAATTTGTACATAAACTATTGATGTTTCATAAATAACAGTGAGAGCAGGCAGTTTACTGGAAGTACGATACAGAGTAAATTTCATTACAGTTATACGAAAAGCTTGGGCAGATAATATCGGTAGGTAACTAGCTACCTCAGTTACATTTCTGGGGGTGAAATCACATTCTGACTAAAGCACATGAATTTAACTTAATAAAACAGTGGCTGTGAGCTGGATATCAAGTTGTTCATAACCTGATCCAGTAATATCCACATTGGTATAGGTGTTTTCATTGAAAATAGGAACTGTGCGAATGCATAATGCTTTCACAATAATTACTCTGTTTTCATGGAACTTATTTTAAACAGTAAAATAATTTAGATACAGTCCTAAACTTTGCACAGCCTCAATGGCTGTACAAATTTTCTTTATTTCTTAGCTTCATCTTTGAATTGGCTCCGATGAGCAAGGAAGCAGTGAATTAAACAGGTGGTATGGGCATCGTTATTATAACATTACAGTTTTAATATTATGTGAAACTGCTTTTCAAGCTTTGCTGCCAACTTATCCTATGTATTTTCGCCAGTACATGAAAACATATACTGTAATGGGCAGTAATTTTTTTTTTCCAAAGGTTGATTCAGAAGTCCTCAACTGGGACCAGCCTGTACAAAGAGAAAGTAATTGAAACCCTAGAGCTATAAGTCTACTTTCTCTTGTAGGAAGCAGTCTCTGATTGTATGTTCTGTATTCAGTTGTTTTGTGTGCTCTGTGTATTGTTTTCCCTCAGATATTCTATTTTCTCTTAATGCACGTAATTTCCTACTATACATTTTCCTGATTTTTTGCAGACAATTTTTTTCCAAAAATATGGACACAAACGTGGCAGAACTGGAAAAAGAAAGGCATAGAAGTAAGATGGAAGAATAAAGAAGTTGAACTAGGATTTTTTTCCATAGTTTTAACTAAATTTTTAAAACATTACATTGAAAAGTGGAACTTACAAGTGAGAAAGTTTGCAAGCATAAAATATATGTTTAATTTACTTAATAAAATAGTTTCACTTTATACGCTGTTTGTGATGTCTTTACCTCTCCATTCCTATGATTTATGCTTTAGTAATCTAATTACAAAACTTCGTTGATCACATAAAATACATGTTTAATGTTGTAGTTAAAATTTAATGTGCAGTGTATATTGGTTTTATGTGGTTATTTAATTTGGATTTAATTACATAATCTGCATATACACAGGGCACTAGGGAAGTTATTTTGTGCTACTTACATAAAGCAAATCCACAAAAGAAATTATTGCGTTTAGGTACATAAATAGTATGAAATGATGTTTTAGCATTTGAGAGTATATTTTTGTATAGTTGAAATACTTGGTTACAGGAATGTCATTCCACGTGTTTTGGATATATGTTTTGGATATATGCATGTTCTAGAAGTTACATACATGTGCTAAAACTATACTTGTGAGTGGGAAAACACACATCTTAAAAAAGGAGTTTTGCCATGATCCATAACAACGAATAATACACTATCTAGTTTTTTTAATAACAATTGGTAACATTTGTATTAGTAATTAAAAATCACAAAATTCATAAATAAGAAATACGTTAGGCTTGCATTGCACATAATATTGTATAAATCTCCATAAAAGTCAAAAGTTCAAAAAGAATAACATTTGAGTTTTAAAAGAACTTTAAGGTGCCAAGCAGAAGCGTTTGTGAAGTTAAACCACTTTAAAACTTTTCATGTCATTTGTTTTAAACCTTCGTTTTTATACAGACCGAGATAATGTTTTGTGAAGTGCAAGGCAAACTTTTTTGTACGTTTGTTTATTTTGTAGCTTCTGTTCCTTATTTTTGACTTTTGGCAAGTAGTTAAAAAATGTTTATACGAAATCAATATGATGTGTTGACTGTTTCGAGTACGTATGGTCTGGCAGATCAAATATATAGGCTACAAACAAACCGCATCTGAATATGTAAAGTACCAGTAGATCACATTTTGTTCTTGATTGTATATTCCATTTATTCGAGTACTGTTTGAGCTTGCCATGCTCCTTGACCTAGTGGTCACTATCTTATGTACACCTAATCACTTCAATACAGTGAACCCCTATTTTACACTGTTCAAGAGACTGGGAAAATACGTTTCAAAATGCAGGAAAGTGTAAGAAGAGGGAAACTTATGCTGTAAAAACAGACATTGGGACCAAAAAAAGTGTGTGTAAAATCAGGGGGTGTAACACATAATACCACTATTTCGTTATAGATTTTAACTTTTTTTTTGTCAGGTTTTAGTGTAGGGTAAATTTATTTCTACTACCACATTGGTTTTTGTCATTTTGTCAGCAAACATTTTCAGTTTACATTAAAAAATGCAATAAAAACAAACATTTTGTAGTGGTTTTTTTTTTTTTTTTTTTAGTTGGTGAAACTAATAGAAGTGAGACCTGAGAGAATGACTTCTCAATGTACTGTATACCAACCATGTGAGCATTTCATAGAGCAGGGACAATATAGATGTTAGTATGTAACATGCAAACTTAATGAAAGGTGATATTTCTCTTGGGCAGTGGGAGTTAACTAAGAAAGAGCCATATCTGCCTGTGAATTTTTTGTGCACAGATTACAGTATTTTAGTGGTCATAAATTCCAGTCTCAGTATATTCTCTTGAGATAACAATCTAACTTGTAATGATTTCGTGTGTAATGTTCAGCTGAAGGGTTGAAGGTTTATAAAAAAATATATTTCATTAAAAAATTTAACATAGTCTCAATAATACATTTAACTCTGGCATCTTAAAATGACAGCAAACATTTTCTGAAACATGTTAAACATGATTTATCCCAAGCAAAATTACTTACAACACTGGCAGATACAACATTGTGATTAATGTTTGACATCGGGTTAAGCTTCCAGAAAAAGTGCTTGACAGAAAAATTATTTTGAGGTTACGGTCGTTTTCTTTAGGTTAGGCCTATTTTGTATTTAACTTTGCAATGCCCATAGTGATTACGTGAGTATTCGAGACAGTTTCGGATTTCTGCACCTCTTTAACGGATAACTGGTTTTTACGACGGGCCTGATTATTTCTGGCGAAACAGAACACTTTACAGGAGTGGACACATTCCTAAGACAAGCATTGGAGAAGATGTCAGTAGAGTTACGCGAAGAAAACTCTTTACAAACATTTTCATGGCCACTTTGAGTAGCCACAACCGGAATGTTTGTGACGGTTTCCTCAAATTCTGAAATGTGCTGTGAGGTGGAAGCAGGCTGTACTTATGCACTCGTGTGATTAGTACTGTAACCAGCAGGAGACGATTGAGTGTATTATTATTTGGGAGAGGCCTGTTAGTAAATTCAGAAGTAAGAAAGTCAACCTCAGAAAAAAAGACAGGTATCATTGGTAGTATGCCACTTGCCTGAATGCCATTGGCTGCAACTCCAATCGTAGCTGCATCTTCATAAGACAGTCTAAACAAATTGGCAACTTTAAATTGCGTTATGCATCTACCAGGATGTGCTGACGTACATTTACTACATACATTTTCATAATAAGCTTTATGGGGTCAAAGAAGGTTTTATCCAGCGGCTAAATTCTGTGTGAGCTGTGAGGTGGCAGGGAAAGGAGATGAATGTGGTTATCACGACAAAATTCGATGGTTGCTATCGAAATATGTGAAGAGTGATTGTCAAGGATTGACAGGACATGATAATCTCCTCATATGCTAAGTATTGTATTTCTTTAAATGTTAGCCCATTAAACATTTTGTCTATCTCTCCAAGGTAAGCCACCAGTTCCAGTTCCTTTTCTGCAGAAAAAGTAGAAGTAAAACGGCTACAGGATTTGGTTGGAGTTCCTGAACAAAAGAAAAAAATTGCTATAGTCATGTGAGGAGCACATTTCTTTTAATTTTTAGGTGAACGGGACGTACAAACACGAATTAAAAATATATATATTTGTTAACGTTTTTAGCCTTTTCGTGGAGTTGATTCTTTTATCCACATGTCTGGAGCAATGGCTCGAATTGATTCACAATCAACCCCTTCTTAATTTAGCTCTTTCTAGCATATCTGCATCAAGTGGCTTTCTTTTGGTCTTCCTCATCTTCCTGAAATAAAAGGAACAAGTTGGTTAAATATTTCACTCAAATCTGCTAGTATTATATTACTGTTTTACTGCTGCCAACAGACTACTTCTGACTAATACTTTTTTTGGTTTAACCAACATCTTTGTTTACTTCTGTAAACCACGGTTTTTGATTTTATTTATAATATGACATGTATCTAACTTAAAGTTCTGTCAAATAATCAAACTGTATAAGTTCTGCACATATTGAAAAAAAGGTTTGAAAGGTTTTAATAATGTTTGGTATTGTGGAGCGAGAGACCGCATAATCGTTTGTGCGGACTCTTGCCCCAGGAAACTTGCCCTAACAAATCGGAAAAATGTACTTCGTCAACTACATTTCAGAGTTGCATGATTAAAATTACACCCTCTTACGAATACAAGCAACCTGTTAAGTAAATACATTTATTCTTCGACAATTTTAATTCGTCGCAGTTCTGCAGGCACTTCTTTAACACAAAAAAAAAATTACATCAAACGAAACTGCCGACAGATAGTTGCGACCGTACTTCCACATTGGCGGCAGCTGGCAACCAGCGGTCGTGTCCAGTGCGTGGGAAGTATTTAGAAAATTCCCTGTATGAACGTTGATGCTACTATTTAACGGCAACTGCGAGAAATACGACGTCGTAGGACTCTTGCCCCGTGCGGACTCTTAACCCTGATATGAGTATTCCTCAAACGATACATATTGTGGCATCAGTGTACGTCCGGCTGTCTGAGTAGGAGGGCATGCACGAAATGCACTTTTACCGTTAAACAGTGACCCCTAAATCATGGGTAACCGCACAGCAAAATATAACTGCCGAATAAGGAAAACTTTACAAAAAAAAAANACAGTGACCCCTAAATCATGGGTAACCGCACAGCAAAATATAACTGCCGAATAAGGAAAACTTTACAAAAAAAAAAACTGGCATCTCGTTTAAGGTGTTAATATTATACTAATTTAGTCAAGTTTCCATTATTGTATAAAAGNAAAAAAAAAAACTGGCATCTCGTTTAAGGTGTTAATATTATACTAATTTAGTCAAGTTTCCATTATTGTATAAAAGTAAAATGAAAATAAACAAAATATACTTTAAAGTGAATTTTCGACCTATTTCTTCTCAATTTCGATCAGCAAAACAAAATCAAACAAGAAGGATGGCACATACCCTTAAACAGTTTTACCCCTAATATTTATTTGGTTATTTTCTTTCTTCATTTTGCCAAGATAAAAAGTAAGTAATAAGTTTTTAGAAAAATAAACACTGACTCTACTCTGCAGGTTTAGCCACGACAGCAAATGTGTGAACTGTTGGTAGTAATTAAGACTAATTAAACAAGCAGATTATTTTGCGAATGATCATTATACTGTATGCGAACATCAGACTTGTCATTTTAACAATAGTATTAATTTTTCACCGAAATACTTTGAAATTAAGAACACTACAGCAAGCTGTGACGTGTCTTTCACGATTGGAGAAAGATCTTTCGCGCACGAAGGAAGGAACTTTGGTGTCGAAGTTTCCTAACTGAGAATAGCCCAGTTGAAGAGAGAAATTGCTTCCCGTGCTTCCAGCTGCCAGCGTGTGCACGCCACATTCTGCGGAGGATCACTGTTCGCAACACGTATTCATCATATGTATTTGCCATGTGAGAAGAAATAAACAGTTCTTGATCAAGCCGTAGGATGTTGCAAGATGACAATTTCCTTCCTCTGTGTCCAACTGTGTAGGATGGGCGTAGTTGTTTTACTGCCAGGTGCTTTCGAAAGCTCTGATTAGTGTATACGTTTTAGACGCCGTACCGTATAACGTTCTTAAAATGAAAGTAGCTTTACGGTAGACCTATATTGCTGCATAATTAATAAATACACTGCAACTTTTTAGAAACATGAATTTAATTATTACTTTAATTCACATACCACATGGAACGAAAAAAAATCTCATTTGCTATCTGAAAAACATTAACACACAACATTAATTTTCCTAATTCATAGACGAGATTGCTGTTAAGTACTNCTCATTTGCTATCTGAAAAACATTAACACACAACATTAATTTTCCTAATTCATAGACGAGATTGCTGTTAAGTACTCGAAACAGTGCATACCATAAAAATATTTAGAGGTTACATGCTCGATTTTTTTTTCCAAAAGTATATTTCAAAAGTGGTCAGCGAACCGCAAATCAGGCGTGGGTGCTGGTAAAAGGCGAACCAGGTATTGATGGTGGTAAAAGGCAAGCCAGTTTAGGTGGTGGTAAAAGGCGAANCTCATTTGCTATCTGAAAAACATTAACACACAACATTAATTTTCCTAATTCATAGACGAGATTGCTGTTAAGTACTAGAAACAGTGCATACCATAAAAATATTTAGAGGTTACATGCTCGATTTTTTTTTCCAAAAGTATATTTCAAAAGTGGTCAGCGAACCGCAAATCAGGCGGGGGTGCTGGTAAAAGGCGAACCAGGTATTGATGGTGGTAAAAGGCAAGCCAGTTTAGGTGGTGGTAAAAGGCGAANTGGGTGCTGGTAAAAGGCGAACCAGGTATTGATGGTGGTAAAAGGCAAGCCAGTTTAGGTGGTGGTAAAAGGCGAACCAGGTACAGGTGCTGGTAGATAGTAAACAAAGTATCGGTGGGAGTAAGTGGTGAATAAAGTATCGGCGGTGGTAAGTGGCGAGCGAAGTATAGGCGGTGGTAAATGGCGAGCGAAGTATAGGTAGTGGTAGACGGCGAACCAAGTATAGATGGTGACATATGGTGAACCAGGTATAGGTGGCGATAGATGGTGAATCAGGTATAGATAGTGGTAGAGCTGCCTCTTCCTGCGATGGCTGGGCTGATTGGCGGTGTCGGGGCTGCGATTGTTTTCGTGCAGGCGGCCGGCCTTGTCTAAATGTAGAGGGAATTGCGGCCGACCCGACGAGGNGCGATTGTTTTCGTGCAGGCGGCCGGCCTTGTCTAAATGTAGAGGGAATTGCGGCCGACCCGACGAGGATGCTCTGGCGCAAGGTCGGGGGAATTCAATTACGGCATGCGTGTGTAGACTGCCGCGGGAGGAGGGCGGGTCTCTCCTGGGACACACGGAGGCTGCAGGGGTCCTGGGGGCCCCTCCTCCGATTGTTTTTCATTTCTGCGCTCCTTCCTCCCTCTAGTCTCCAGCGCTGTGAAAAAGTCCATCCTCGCCGCCCACCCATCCTTCTCCTTTCCCGGTAGGACAGCGGTTAGTCTGACTGCGAAGGTCCCGGGCGAAGAACTGCTCCCGCCAAAGGCACATGGCCCTCTGGAAGCAGCGTGTTCTTTTGTCCTGGCCGCCGACCACGCAGTCTTTTGAAGTGGCGCCGAGGGATGGGGAGTGCGCGCTCGGGAGAAATTAATTTCGCTTCTAGTTTCCAGAAGTGCGGCGTTCGAGAAAGAAAGACGGAGGTAACGCTGGCCAGAGAAATACCGGTGACGTTTCAAAGGCTGAGGAACAAGACGTTCCGAGATGTGCTGCCTCGTAAATTCTTGAGGTCAGTCCACGACGTCCCTCCTCCGAAAGAACTGGCCCTCTTCAAAGCTTCAATCTTCTGCGGGAAACTCTGTCCTGTGGCGAAAGTGCAACGATCAGAGTTGAAGATCGCCACTTGCTTCTTCGTGAGATTTCGCAATGTTTTCTGTACCCAGGAGCATGGGGGCTATAAGGACGACTATGACATGCGTGTCAGATACTCTGTCTTCATTATGCGCAAGCCCGCAAAAGGCAAGATGCACTGAATCAATGTAATTTGCAGCCGGTGTATGAGGGCTCTTAGGTCGACTATGGCTTACATGTCAAATTCTCCGTCGTCTTTATATGTAAGACCGCGAACTGGCGTGAAGCACGGAATCGATGCAATGTGCGGCCGTGAGGCTCTACACACCAATTCTTATCATGTAATGGCTTATAGATTAATAAACTCAACATAGTTAATTTATTTCATATTACTGTACTAGAATTACGGCACCTAGTAACTGCCCTGAAAACACTTCGTTCATCTACGACATCATTATTTAAATACACTTTTTAGATGAGAGTAAGAATCCAAATTACCGGATGTGAAGGCAGGATGGGATTCGTTAGCTAAGCAGATACCTTTATTCTAGAAATATTCTGATAACCTGACCACCACCAAATATGAGCAAGTCGTTGTGTCTTACTAAAAGGTCCCCAGAAGAAAGTTCGTGGCTGCTATGAATTTGCCAGCCAGTAACGCTTCAAACAAGAGTCTTAAAGGGGGCTCTACAATTAGAAAAAGCAAGTCATATTTGCCAATACGGTTTACATTTGATTATAGCACTACAGCAATCTTATAAATATTATCATACCAAGATATTTCCCAAGGGAAGGCATAGGAATTAGAAAAAGTTTCCTTCAGAGAAGTGCGAGATTTACAGCTGTGTTTTACCCTAAAGGCGTGCAACAAAAATCCACTGTTTGTAAAATGAATTAATTTGTTTATCATTAACAATATACTGCATAATATTAAATACAAATACACAAAAATATCGAAATAAAATAATGAATAAACAGGTAGAACTCAATTACTCCTCCCAGCAGGGACTTGCACTTTAAAGTAACGTCGCTAATAAGTAATTTATTTGTTATTAATACTGTTATGTCACATTTTATAGAAAAAAAAACAGTTTCCAGGGTAGGGCAAGTATCTCCCCCCTTGCTGATGCCCATGTCACTGGTTAAATCACTTGTCTCTCATTTCTTATGTGGGAAACACTTACGGTCTCCTCGACTGTTCTTCATTTGTGGTTACCGTCTAAACACTATTATTTTCGATTACTGTACTGCGTCTCGAAATATCGCCTCACATCAAGTTTACTCGTCACTCTTCCAAAACACTCCAGGAAGAATTCTCAATCTCAACAGGAAATGCCCGAAAGCAGTTACGTAATATTTCCGAGTATCTTACCAGGGGACTAATGTTATGTGATTTCTTCTAATAATAAAAAGAAAACAGCAGTATTGACACACAGACGCATGCCGCATAAGAAGTTGGCCCTCTTAAGAGATTACACACATCCCTATCGTTTTTAAGTGTGCAGTTGTCTGTATTAACATAATCGAATGTATTGATAAAATCTGTATTCGTCGCAGGCTTTTCTGCATCGTAAGTGTACATAACAAACAACACAAATGCCAGTAATTGTTCGTTGTCAGAATAATGGCTGTCATACATTGCAGTTAATCGACTAGAAAAATAATTAATTAATTATTTTGTTTAATGCATCCGAAGTTTTCTCACATTTTTAATAAGTTTTTAGCTCTATTTACTTGATGCGTTCTTCCGAACACAGGCGTGTTATAGTCAGCTTACTAATTCCAACCTGAAAAGAAACTATTGCTCGTGCTTGTGTTAAGATGTGTGTTTCAGGCTTAGTTTAGTATGCAATCCATCCCAGCTATAAATAAGTCCATCGGCGTAGAGTGGGGGATACACATCTAGCAAATCAGCGGTCAAAAGTTAGCATTTTCACAAGCTATGTAACGATGTAATCGAATGACGAATCCCACCCGAAATCGTTTTCTGTTCCTTACGAATGTGAACTTTCCGTCCAGTTATATATATGTTAACGTAATACCAACGCACGCACACGCACGCGCACACGCACGCGCACACGCCCACGCACAGTAGAGAGACGACGTACTCGCCTCCAATGCGACTGGATGCACCTGGATTGCAACCACCATTTTATCTGTTACAATTACTTATTATTTATTATATATTACTTATGTACACCGACAGTATATCCTGTGTATGCGTATGTTCATTTACTGGTAAACTACACTTACTTTCAGAGGTCTAAGTAAATTTGATCTCACGCTATTCGCAATAAACCTGTCGCTCATCTCCTTTACGGGCGTGTACCATCCTTAGGAAGCGAGTAGGGCTAAATGTCGTGTGTATACTTTCCGTATATATTTGTGCGAGGAATCACTTGACGGAGTTTGTCGGTGATTTCTGTGAACATACCGTACGTTTATCAGTTCAAAAATACGACAGGAAGTATGTACGCAGTACGCAGACAATTCTAATCAACGACACACAAGCTTCAGGCCGTAAAGGCTAATAGGAATTATGTTGTTGTTTCCACCAGTTCTACGGGCTGATCCAAAAACACTTCCGAATTATTACAGAAATTACGACTTAACACCCCTACAATTATAAAAATGTTATCACCTTTCAACTGAATCCGAATTTTATGCGATCCTCTTCTACTGTCCTATATCATTTTGTCGAGCTTGATTAATTGTTGGACTTTTTAGAAGGTTAGTTGTTGGTTTTGTTACCACCGCAAAAAGATAAATCGCGTAACATAATTGTAATAATTATAAAATCGCTAAACAAAGAATGTATATATGCCGAAGCAGTTCATTCTTCGTGCCAACAAATTTTTTTTTGTAAATAATAAGATGTCATCAATAGGGAAAATACACCAAAGACATACCAGAACAGGCATAAAACAAATCTTCCACGCCATGATCTTTCAGTTATATTTCTTGTAATTAATTGAATGCTATATTCTAGAAATATAATAAGTGCTGTTGCTTATAAAACAAAATGCAGTAACAATTTAATAACGATTTCTCGCACAATTTGGGCTTTTAATTTTACTTAAAGCTATAGGTAAACATATTTTGAATACACTTGAGGTTTTCTTCACAACAATTTTGTCCAACTTCTGAGAAAAAAAATAGGAACGTGTGGTAGCAACAAAATATCTTCATAATTACTCTTTTGAATACGACAAAAAAAAACTAAGCACTCGCATGTGATGTTTATAACGAGCTAGCAACCAAGTCAAGTAAGTACATTAAGCATAACTTACTTAAGTCTGAAAATTTGATTCGTATAACCAACTCATATCACCGCGAGCAAGGAGATGTATGATTTCGACTACGGCCTTCCTCGTTAGTCAACGAATGTCACAGGCCAGACCTCAGATTAAAAGAAGTTCAGTAAAGATGTGTCCTACAGCTCACAACACCAAGAGTTAATGTACATTCAATGACAAAAAATATGCGCGTCAAGAAGAAACTGTTGGATTCGAACGAAATGTTATCACTGTTTAGAGTTGAGAGATTTAAGCGGCTCTTAACAACGAGGTTTTGAGAACCGATGAGGGTGAAATGAGGTGAGAATGGAGTAGCACCGGAATGCAAGGGCGGGGGAAATCCGCCAACCAGCGGCATCGTCCGGCACGATGATACTGTTACAATTTTCTCTCAAAGTCGGTGGGCTAAACAAAGAGTTCGTTAAGGGACGGAGGTATTAATTAAATGAAAGAGTTAATTACAATTTCCTAATTTTATTTACAATATCAATAAACAAAATTCTCTCTACTCAACATCTCACAATAAATTGATATCACCTGCTGTTTAAAATTAATTACTTCAATCAATACAATTTACAATTACCTCAAAGAAATTAACGCAGTTAAATAATTAAAAATCAGTCCCAATAGACAGTGTATCAAAACCTATTCAAATATTTTACCAATTATATGTTCATATTTGGCAGTTCCAATATTTACAATAAAGCCCGTATCACACCCTTTTCCTCCTGGTGTTCACAATGACCACAGAGTGGTTCGCATGGTCTCCTGGAAAGTGCATCTGCATTGCTGTGGAGGCGCCCTGGCCTATGATATATTTCAAAGTCATACTTGCAGTTGCTGTATACACCAGGCTATTTGACCTTCGGAGTTCTTTAAATTTAGCAGCCAGCGTAATGAAGCATGGTCAGTTCTTAGGATGAAGTGTTCCATAAAGATACGGGTGAAAATGTGAAATTGCCTTCACCACTGCCAGAAGCTCCTTGCGTGTCGCACAGTATTTCCTCTCAGGATTGTGTAGCACCTTACTGAAGTATTCTAATGGCACCTCCTTTCCATCCTGAGTCCGAGATAACACAGATCCGATACCTACATCACTAGCATCAGTATCCAGAATGAATTCACCCTCTCTACTCGGGAAGCCCAGTACTGTGAGAGAAATCAGAATTTTCTTTAGTCTATTGAAAGCAATTTTGCACTCTGGGGTCCAATAAAATTCTCTTTTTGCTTCAGTCAGTTCATGCAGAGGTTTGGCGATCGCGGCGAATTCTGGCACAAATCGACAGTAGTAAGCACATAAGCCCAGGAAACTTCGCATTTCAGTTTTATAATTTGGTAGAGGCAAATATCTTATTGCTCTGGTCTTCTCAGGGCCTGTTTCAATCCCATGGGCCGACACAACATGGCCCAAGAAATTAATTTTCTTTTGGAAAAGCTGGCATTTCTTGGGAACTAATGTCTAGTTGGCTGCAGAGATTTTCTGAAACACAGAATCTAGGCATGTAAGGTGCTCTTCAAATGTTCTTCATGTGACCACAAAGTCGTCTACGTACACCTGACAAATGTCTAAGGGCAAATTATTTTCCATCAGTAGTTCGAAGGTGGCAGCAGGCGTTGCATAACCCAATGGGCATAACCTTTATAATTGCCAGGTTCCTTTCACTTGGACACTTTTTGGTTTGTCTTCTGGGGCCACCTCGCACTGCAAATACCTGCTCTTCATGTCTAAATTAGAAAACCACTCTGAACATGCTAGGCTAATCAGTGTGACATATATCCTAGGGAATGGATAAGAATCTTTCTTGGTCGCATTATTAAGTTGGCAGTAGTCAACCAAAATCTAATAGAGCCATCTTTCTTTTTAATAAGCACAATGGGTGAAGACCAAGGACTGACTGATGACTATTACATCTAACGCCCTCATCTCTTTCAAAATACCGTCAACCACCCCATATGAAGCTAGTGGTAGTCGCCTTGGTGGCTGCTTTATGGGCCTAGCATCTCCTATGTCGATGTGGTGGCATGCAACATTAGTTCTGCCAAAGTCATTGGGCTCACAGGAGAAAGCACCTTTATTTACCTGTAGAAATTCTGAAACTGTCCTCTCATGTCGCCAGTTGATGTTTTCTCCTGTTCTTGTCAGCAGTTCCCCCCAAAGTATCTGAAGATGACATTCGGTATTTTGTGGCATTGAAGCTTCTGGAGCATTTGGAAGCACCTGTGAGCCCTGCTTGCAAACCCCTATTGTGGCTTCCTCCTCAAGATGGATAGCCCAGTCAGATAAATTAATCATCCTAACAGGCAATCTGTCCGATTTTGAAGAAATCAAAGACCTTGCTACAATGACACAATCTGGTAAAATGCCACCTTTCTGGGCTGGTTCGATTATGCCCAACTGCCTGACAAATTTTCCCTGGCATCTGCCCGGAATAAAAACTTCGCAAGAAGCCGGGAGCACAGTCGACTGATTACGCACTACTGGGAAGCCCATTGGTGAAGATAAATCTCGTCGTGTTGACACTACTAACTGTATTACCGGAACGAAACACCCCCAGTCGAGTAACGATACAGCACCCCAGCTTTCGTATTACATCAATACCAAAATGCATTCGTCCTCTATATCTGCTATGTATATATCATGCTCTATGTTAAGGTTACCGAGCTGTTAGACTACCATTCTCTTGCCTCTGACTGATGTGGTCTCGTCCATTACTGTAGTTAAATAGCAGTGATACATGCTCTTATCGGATGATCGCTGGGGAAAAGGCCCGAGAATTTCCGGTCTTCCCACCATTATGATCACCCCTGTGTCAACGACCATCTGACAAGAAACATCATCTAAGCTCCCCTCCACCAATATGGTGTCCAAATCCTGTTTCATTGAACACAACTGAAAAATATTGGGGCCTTCCCTCCACAGCAATCACCGCCCTTTGCCCCTCAAGACCGGTGCTTACAAGTTTCCCGAAAATGTTGCACTCTTACCTGCCCCTTGCTGCCTGCTCCCTGGTTGCTGCTGCTGTTGTTGCTGAGGACAGTTGGCTCTCGGGTGCCCCAGCTGTCCACACGACCAACATTACAGCCATCTGGGTGGAGAACGGCGAATCTCTGTAGTGCGGACCCTGGAGGTGATGTCCCTCATGGTAGTCTGCGCATCCTTCAGCACCTCTTGAAGCTGTCGTCCTCCTCGTCATTCAGCATCACTTTCCGCACTGGACGAGGGGCACTGATACCTGCCATGCTGACTCCACCTCCAGTGCCCGGGCCAAGGTATCCTTCATGGTGTGAGGTGCAGCCAACCATACAGCTTGCCGCACCTCAGTATCAGCGATAGCATCGACGAAGAGGTCGACTACGATGACATCCCGTGCCTCTTCAGAGCATCCCTCCAGAGACAGATGTGACAGCCTAACGATATCCTGCCACAGCCTCTGCAGTGGCTCCCCTGGTTGCCGGGTGCGGCTTCGCAGTTGGGCATGGTGGGCATGTCGCAGGTATCGGTCGCCGAATCGCAGCTCCAAGGCCGAAACCAATGCGGAGTATCCAGTCGATGTCGTTCTGACAGGGACTGCAGTGCAGGTCCCCTCAGTGCAGCCGCCAAGTAGTACACCCACTGCTCCTCCGTACAGCTATTCAGGGCGGCAACAATTTCGAACTGGTGCCGATATTCGCGCCAAGGTGTCTGTCCATCGTAAGGGCGGGCTTTATTGTGACGCCTTTATCCACCCCTGGCTGAGGCGTACCCACACTGCAGAACGGCTGGTTCTCTCTTGCGACGGCTGTATTAGCGGCGATATATATCTTCTCCTCGCTGTCTACATTTGTAGACTCGGTGAGGGTCGATCTCAGTTCCTCCACAGACGCTGCATGTTTTCTCGCCTGCTGCTACAGAAATTCTTGCCATTCCTTCTTGAGGGCGCTCACCTCCTGGTCCACCTTACACTCGACGCTGTCTATTCTCTCGCTCACACTGTCAATTTTCTTGTCCATACAGTATATTATATTATTTACTAACTCACTAATACCTTCTATTTTTCTATCCACATTTTCGTTTACACTGTCCATTTTCTGTCTACAAGTTCACTAACACTACTAAATTGGCTATTTACAGATTCACTAACACTATCTATTATACTATTAACATTTTCATTAACACTGCTAATTTGGCTATTTACAGATGCACTAACACTATCTATTTTACTATTTACATTTTCATTAACACTGCTAATTTGGTTATTTACAGATTCCCTGACACTAATTATTTGGCTACTTACTCCTTCCATTAAAGCGAAGTGCTTCTATGTCTACCGACATTTTCCTAGTTAGCATTCATAAATGTCTAAAACATTCCTTGGCCTATTACTACAAATATTATTATATTTACAAATTCGCCCTATTTAATATTGTACCGTAATCTTAATACAATTTTTTTCTTAAATAAAATGCCTTCATCTCACTTCAGACACCAGTGCTACAATTATCTTTCAAAGACAGTAGGATGAACAAAGTTCGTTAAGGGATGGAGGTTTCAATTAAATCAAAGAGTTAATTATAATTTCCTAATTTTATTTACAATAACTACAAACACAAGTACCGATTTCCTTATGTTTTGTACACGACACCGAGTTGCAAGAATAATCATGTAACTTGTTATGATGGGTATTCTGTACATTAAATATGGTTATATGATAGCTCACGTCCTTCTCGGTGTTGCAATTTCAATGGCCAACAGTGTATTTATTATTATTCGTGTGTTGCTAAAACAGCAAAATTGTGATTTTGACAAGCGATTGTGCAGAAAACANTACCGATTTCCTTATGTTTTGTACACGACACCGAGTTGCAAGAATAATCATGTAACTTGTTATGATGGGTATTCTGTGCATTAAATATGGTTATAATAGCTCACGTCCTTCTCGGTGTTGCAATTTCAATGGCCAACAGTGTATTTATTATTATTCGTGTGTTCCTAAAACAGCAAAATTGTGATTTTGACAAGCGATTGTGCAGAAAACTAAGTAGTTTTTCAATTATTGAAAATGGCATCACATGTAATGAATTCCGTTGTGCTGGACACACACAAGTAATGTAGGATTTGAGCATTGAAAATTATACCTCAGTGATTAAAAATAAAACTGTAACAATTCAGCGTGCATCTGTACAAGTTTCACAAACTTCACCGAATTCATCCGGACAGCTCGGCGCACACGTGTAGATAAATAAATGCCGCAGAGAGATTGCTTGCATGATCTTAGATTTTGTAAAAGAATAACGTGTGTTGTATGAAATCATTTTTAACGGACTCGTTTGCNAATTGCTTGCATGATCTTAGATTTTGTAAAAGAATAACGTGTGTTGTATGAAATCATTTTTAACGGACTCGTTTGCTTAAAAACGTTAATTCGGGTGAATGAATCTTGGAGCTGCCTCATCATACGCGGCGCGCGATGTTAAGTTAATATGTAAAGTAATTAAAGATGGTTCAACAGAAGAGACATTAGTAAAATGCCTTGGTCCGGGTTGATGGCGTCAGGGTCGGGCAGGTCCACGGAAGTCGCCAGGGCAACGGCTGGCAGCGAAGCGGAAGTCGATCGCTCGCGCACTGTTTAGCGCAGCGCGCTAGCCTTTGTAGCCGCGCGGGCAGCCTCTGTGACAGAATTCGTTACAGTTGCCATTAGCGATATTGAGCGCCTCCCGCGCCGAGAGAGGCTGCGAGATGCTGCGAGATTCGCCTGACCGTTATGGCCTTTGCCCTCCCTATTCTCATTCTCCCTCTCCCCTCCCTCACACACTCTCTATCCCTCACCCTCTCCCCCTTTCNGCCTTTGCCCTCCCTATTCTCATTCTCCCTCTCCCCTCCCTCACACACTCTCTATCCCTCACCCTCTCCCCCTTTCTCTCTCTCGTTCATCTTACCCTATTCGTTACATGCAAAAGCTGCCCCTTGACGACTCTGCAACCCGTACGACACAGATAAAGTAAACAGATTTTTTTTATATGCGCATGTACCTATAGGCTATTCACGGTAAAGTGAGCACTTTTTGAAAGCAGTCTCATTTGTAAAAATAGCCAATAAATATTTTNACCTATAGGCTATTCACGGTAAAGTGAGCACTTTTTGAAAGCAGTCTCATTTGTAAAAATAGCCAATAAATATTTTTAATTTTAGCCTTACACGTAAACTTTAGATTGTGGTGGAATATACACACTGTGATTATTACTTACATGGCAATATTTATTCTAAAAAATTGGTTAAGGGATAACAAATGGCTGAAAGGAAAACGTAACCAGGGCCTCAAAAGTGCTCACTTTACCGTGAACAGCCTATAACAATACAACTGTCAAAGTCACGTGGTCAAAAGTGATGAACGTGTTCGTTCCATTTTAATTTTCAATACAGCTTCTCTATTACATATATAAAATACTTTCATTAAACTGAACATTTTCTATTTGCACTGAGCGGAGTGGAGAGACGTGAGCGGCTGGTGAAGCGAGGTGAGAATGGAGCAGCACCGGAATGCAAGGACGGGAACGGGAGATCCCCGAGAAAACCCGCTGACCAGCGGGACGTCGGCCGGCACAATTCCCACGTGCGAAAATCCGGGAGCGATCCCGCCGGGAATCGAACTTGGTTCGCCTTGGTGGGAGGCGATCGCTCTTGCCGCTGCGCCACCGCGGCCCCGCCAGTTGCATTAAAAAAAATAAGTTAGAAAAATACTACCAACATCTTAGAGCCCTTGTTCAAACAGTGTCCTACCATCAAATATTTTCCACGCTGTTTTTCATACTGCTATTGGCAGAATAATAGTCAAATGTTGGGGCACGGAGAGTGGCTCCCTCCCTTTACGTTACAACCATCAGGGACGTTTCTTTTCTTACGCCAGGGTTACAATCACTTCACGTTAAACGTGACACGCATCACGATATACATGCCTATTTTATAATTTATTTTAGGCAAGTAAAATTCAGTTATAAAAAGTGGTAACTTCTGTGACTGACATTACACACATTGCAAGCTGCGCTGTGGATTACCTACAATGTCATTTTTTTGTGTTTTAAAACAATTTTTGACAATCAGCTGCCATTAAAATTTTTAGTAGTTCTACAAAAAGCCTTCTATTGTAAATCAAGGCTTATATTTCAACTTGCATTATCGAAAAGTGGAAACAAAATCATTTGTATCGTGCTTTCGAAAACAAACTGTAATGAAAAAAATTATATAAGAGGAAAAATATTTCGGATTGTAATCACAAAAGAGAACTTGCTAGCACCGAGACTCGAACCCGCAACCTTCAGGTTACAATGTAAGCACTTTACCACACCACTACCACTTAATCTAAAAGGCCAACTTGTTACTGGTAATGATGGTAGGTTATTAACTCGGCGTAAGAAAATAATAATGTCACTTCTTGGGAAGGGTTAAAACTAGTGATCAAGGCAATTACTGCACATCAGGACATAAGGTTTGCATATAAATTGGGCGTTTGGACGGTTAGAGTTTTATAATAGTAGAATATATTGTTTTATGAACTTCGCGTGGGGATGACTGTTACTGGCATTGTAACCCAACAAATTATCAATGCACTCTGTTCGGCTGGTTATAAAAACAACTTGACAGGGGAAATAACACATAGCAGCGTGATCGCATGAACTCCTCTTTCCTGTAAAAGTGAAGTAAAAGGCAAAAAAGGGTTCTACACTCGAAAGAACATTAAAAAAGAAACATTTCCCCAATACAATTGTTATTACTCAAAAGCACGCCATTTGTAAACACGTTCACTTGTTTTAAATGAAATAATTATCACGTAATTTCTTTGTTCGTAAATTTGACTTCGTTACAAAGTAATTCCTGGTCATTAGTTTTTTTTTCCCTACGTGCAGGCCTATTACAATATACTGGGTTGTGTTGTACAACTTGACTTTCTGATGAACGGGATCTGGTGCTCTACGGCGCAGTTTTGGTAGTAGAAACTGATTTAAAACACAAGAAATTATTCGCAATTCCAGCACATCAGTGCATACGTATAGTAAGAAAGCGCGAATTGTATTTTATCTCTCATACAACCGTTGCAGAGTTCCTACATTTACTATATAACAAAAAAGTAAAATAAAATACGTAGGAATATTTTTACTTTTGTATAGTAAGGATGCTAAACACCCATGTATCTGTAGTCTAGGATGTTGTATTATCTCCATACTGTGTGTACGTAAAGCAGGTCTACAACCAGGAGATAAATGGAGTTTCAAATAGGCGTGACGCATCCCGAAGAAGAAAAAAGAAGAGGACGGTGTGGAGGTATCGAGCGCCGTGTAACAAGGCTACATTTCAATGTCTTCATTCCCATCCCCAACTAGAAGGGCCGAAGTGTGAAGTGTTCCACATGACTCCTTCCTTCACGACATCCCTACAGTTTACTGAAACGTACACAGAAAAAAGTCTAATGTTGCTGCAACAAAAAATTACTATTGAGGCGTTTATTTAAATGCTTATGTTGTTTGTAGTAAAATCAATGATAATGTGACAAAGTTAATAACTTTAACCATTTACGAAGTCTTATATTACTACAATGTAAATACACTGTTGCATTTTTAATGTTAATAAAGCCTCTAAGTAATGTTACCGCAACCAAATGATGTATTACGCTAACAATAACAGGAAGAACAAAATATTTTTTGTTACTGCGACCTTCAAGTAATGTCTAGCCAACACAAGTTTACACTGACTTAACGTTCTAAATAGCGGATACTATGAACAGCGGTATCCTCGTAAAATGAAACCATTATATTTAAATTTTAAATCATAGTATGATAACTAAACGTAGCTTAAACCAGCTTCAAAGTTTTGCAAAGCAGTTTAAGTGTGTCAAATATGCATATATTTCTAAAAGGACGTCATATACTTAGAATCAATTTCTTAGTTTTCATCCAAAAGTAAGCAACAGAAGAAAATTGTAATCTGAAGCCATAATAGTAAATGGTCCCTGACATGACTCCAAGCGAGTAACTTGCGCAGGGAAACATGATTTTCGTGGAGTTTTCGTGATTTGTTCTGTTTTAAAATAACTTGACCTATGATACAATTTTCGCTATCGAATAAATTTAATAGTTACTCGTATCGATGTCTTCCAGCAAATCACAGACGTTTAGTATAGGAGTACCCTAATTCTGAAAGGTTCAGTCAGTAAGAAAGCGTCTTCTCACAACCTAAGGAAAAGTTGTAGATGTACCCGCAGGATACTGAAGTTTAGGCGGTGTTCGAATGCACCATGCCGAGGGCCCTTACCTATAGCTTCTTTCCCTTGAAAAGTGCAACCCGGCTGTGGCGCCAAATTTTTACTGTCCGAAATCGCGGTAAGGGCACAGATTCGCCGTAGAACGTCCCCTTCAGCCAAGGGCACGAGCCACTTTCCCTTCTCGAGCCCTTGGTCGTTTTCCGACAAGCAACTGTTTGAAATATTTCCTTTGTTAGTGTTTGCAACTTTGCACGGCCGCGGAACACAATTTCTATCGCCACAAAGACAAATAGAACTCGTGCAGGGTGAAATTAGACAGAAAACTCGCAGTGGAGGCAAACACAGGCGTCCGAATTCACAAACTAATATTTTTCATCAAGGGAACAAGGGTTCACGACATCGGGAGGGATCAAGGGTACATTACAGTGAACTCAAACACAACCCTAGTCTGCTCGTAAATCTATTCGTGATACCCAATATCACTCGCAGGCCTAGTGTGGAAGTTGCGTAACTGATAATGACCACGCCACTTGTAACTAGACTTAACTATTCGTTTAGATTTTTACTGTATAAAGCTTTACGTGCTTACAAACAGCCATAAACCTGGAAATGTAGTCGCGGTCGTGTTTTGAAGTAATCACCGTGACCATAGTCTATTCTCGGTTTTTTTCTCACTTTTTAAATCTAACTTTTGCAAAATCATCGCGTGTAGTATTTGGTCGTTTCCTAAATGTGCAATGTGACAAGCGTTTTATACTTGTGCTAACATAAAAGTACCTTATTTATTAGTTAAATTGAACTTTTACTTATATAATTTATCTATAGAATATGGTATTTCATGTATGATTTAAATTAATAAAAATAGTGAGAAAACGGGGTTGTTGGTAATGCCTAGTAAGAAATAGTTCTTACACAAAACATTATTACAGTAGGTGCGTATGAATGCAGTGCGCTGTCCCTTAGGTTTAATTTTGTAGACTCGGTTAAGTTTTGTTTGCGTAAGGCGGAGGAATATCTTGGAAGTAGAACTTTAGCCGGGCTTCAGAAAAGTAGCAAGTAACTGTGAATTGACTATATTTTCAAAGGCTTTTGGCTGTTCGTAGGCACGCAAAGCTTTACAAATAAAATAAATAAGGTATCCCTAGTTAGAAGTGACATGGTCATTCTCAAACGAGCATCTTCCACACTGTGAGCCCGTGAGAGATACTGAGTGTCCTGTACGTTGAGAAGGACAGGAGAGGGAGGAGGAGAAAACTGGTTTGATGGCCAACTTGATGCGAGGACATGCGAGATCCTGGCTCAGCGAACTCCTTTCAGATCTGCCATAACGGCACCGATATACATACACTGAAGAGCCAGAAAAACTGGTACACCTGCCTAATATCGTGTAGGGCCCCCGCGAGCACGCAGAAGTGCCGCAAGACGACGTGGCATGGACTCGACAAATGTCTGAAGGTATTCAGGAGGCAATTCACACCATGAATCCTGCAGGGCAGTCCACAAATCCATCATAGGAATGCGAGGCGGTGGAGATATCTTCTGAACAGCACGTTGCAAGGCATCCCAGATATGCTTAATAATGTTCATGTCTGGTGATTTAGGTGGCCAATGGAAGTGTGTAAGGTCATAGGAGTGTTCCTGGAGCCACTCGGTAGCAACTCTCGACGTGTGGGGTTTCGCATTGTCCTGCTGGAATTGTCCACGTCCGTCGCAATACACAATGGACATGAATGGGTGCAGGTGATCGGACAGGATGCTTACGTATCTGTCACCTGTCAGAGTCGTATCTAGACGTATCAAGGGTCCTATTTCACGCCAACTGCACACGCCCCATACCATGACAGAGCCTCCACCAGCTTGAACAGTCTCCTGTTGACATGTAGGGAGCGTTCATGGATTCATGAGGATGTCTCCATCCATACCCGTACACGTCCATCCACCCGATACAATTGGAAACGAGACTCGTCAGACCAGGCAACGTGTTTCCAGTCATCAACATTCCAATGGCGGTGTTGGCGGGCCAAGGCGAGGCGTAAAGCTCTGTGTCGCGAAGTCAACAACGGTACAAGAGCGGGCTTTCGGCTCCGAAAGCCCATATCAATGATGGTCTGTTGAATAGTTCACACGTTGGCACTTGTTGATGCCCTAGCATTGAAATCTGCGTCAATTTGAGAAAGGGTTTCACGTCTGTCACGTTTAATGATTCTCGTCAGTCGTCGTTTGTCCCGTTCGTTCACGATCTTTTTCCGGCCGCAGCGATGTCGAAGATTTTATGTTTTACCGGATTCCCGTTATTCACGGTACACTCGTGAAATGGTCGTATGCGAAAATCCAAATTTTATCGCTATCTCGGAGATGCTATGTCCCATCTCTCGTGCGCCGACTATAACACCACGTTCAAACTAACTTAAATCTTGATAACCTGCCATTGTAGCAGCAGTAACCGATCTAGCAACTTTGCCAGACGCTTGTTGTCTTATATAGGCGCTGCCGATCGCATCGCATTACTCTGATTGGTTCCATACCTCTGTTATTTGCATACGCACGCCTATACCAGTTTTTTTTTGGCTCTCCGGTGGAAATCAGTAGCAATCGTTCAGAATCTTAAAAAAATAGCGCTTTCTCCCCAGTTACGAAAATTGGTTTGTAGTTGACTAATAATGTAATAGAAAGCATCCTGGCGTGCTTGCTTTAACAGAATTCAGCAAGTTTTAAACTTTACTGCTTTAAATCGCCGATCTATACATATATTGTTCGACACTATAACTTACATCAAATTTTAGGCTTTAAAAATTCTGTAAAATAATTTTACTTACGTTTCGAAAACTTACAGGCCTAAACCTCCTGGCGGCTCAACATTTCTCTCAGTTTTTCACTCTGTTGCTTTCGTAACCAAGAACGTTATATGTCACTGTAGCGTGCCCAATTTGCAACCGGGAGATCGTTAATTACCAACTTACTCGTCAGAGGGCAGTAAGTTTTTTTCCCATGTGATTTCTCATCCTCATCCCAGGAAATTGTCAGTGATTTCTACGTGACAGGACGCGCTGCACCCACGATGAAAATTACAATTTTCTGGTGATATTTCTCGCAAGACCTCGCTGTCAAGAGCCGCCCTAATCTCTTCACTCTCAGTTTTCACTCGTGATGTTTCTTAATCACCAGTCCACGTGGTCGCATGCTTACACGCAGTTTGATTAAATGTCGAAAAGTCAGTTCAGGTTGCGAGCGCTTTCCTTTCGCGACGTGACCTTGTGAGGAGCCATCAAGAAAAGAAATCAAAGAGTCCAGCTCTGTTGACGTGCGAACTACAACCTAATATAAGCAAGGATATAGGATGTTCGGCAAGGAACTGGTATCTGGTTTGCCTTTGCGTTGCTTTTTCCACACGCAGGGTTGGTTGGTTGTGTTCGCAAAGACGCGATCGTGCTTTTATGGGCTGTTCACGGTAAAGAGAGGACTTTCGGTATAAACCTTAGAAGAATAATCACTGCCCGTTAACTACATAATATGTGACCATACAAAATGTCACGTGCGCTCCTCCTAGCTACATTGGCTGCGAATCAGATAAAATAGTTCCAAGTCTTGACGTTGCAATGCGAGTCTAATGTTTAAATCGACGGTAAATTAAGTTTGTGTTTTTGTTGCCTTTATACACATCAGAATACAGATTACTAATAATTTCACGTGTTCGCTTGACTGGCACGAGAATGAAGTTATTATGCCCACGTCAAAGTAAATTTCGCATGTGGCGGGAGGTCACAGAATGAGGAGGAAAGTATATCACAAGCAGGACTCTGTTAACCGTGAACAACCTATATTTAGCCATACTGGTTTTGAACTCAGGGCAGCAACGTGATATTACATCACTGCCAGCGGCCACGTCGAGAGGCGAGCTGTTGCTCTTGTTTCCTTGAGGTGCTGCGCAGTACGGCTTAGCAGGTCATTGGCCAGCCGACTTAACCAGCCACATATCGCAAGAGACGTTATTCCGGCTCTACTTAAGCTGCTCTCACAACCATCAGTCACATTCATCAGTCGCCCCACCCATCCATCAGTTTGTCATCCGTCAATTCTTCTGTAGGGCAAAATCTCCGCGTTATTTCACATTGTAACGTATGGCAATCTGGTATTTCTGCCCACTTATAATTTTTGTTATTTTATTTACACTGCAAATTTATTGTTTATATTGATTGTGTGCATGACAGTTCTATTGGAAGAATTATTTGATATTTAGTTGCTCTATGTGCTTGTAATGTTTTGCAAATGTTTGTTTATTTTATTATTTACATCTTTCATTGCAATTTAATAGTTGAGTATGACCACAGATTGAAATATTTTCAGAATTTTTCAATGAATTTAATGTTTTAATGCAGCTTTTCAGATAGCAGTGTTGAACAGATTGCTAAATAAATCTATTTAAATGTAAACATTGATCGGTAGTTGGCAGCATTTGTGCTATGGAAAATTCAAACTGGACTGTGTTGAAAAATTATCTCTGTTCTTGGAACTTTTAAGGTGGCATATTGGATCCTGAAGCTCATCGAAAATATATTGAAAAAATTGTCATTTAAATTGGATACTATAGGCAAGATTTATACAAGGCATTATTTTACGTCGCCGGTGTGTGAGTGGCGTAAAAGAAGAATGCCCGGAAGATCTATTTGCAGAAAAGGGCTCTCTCAGTTGATGAAAGTCCTGTTTGATAGCAATTAAATTGCTATAATGAACTACGAGAACTTCTTGCTCCAGAAAAACTACAGTTACATCTAAGTAAAGACTGCAATAAGTTGCAGATGGCAGCAGTTCGATGTAATATGATTTTTCTAATTTAATCTTCAAGAATTCTGCATAAACCTTTCTATAAAGCTTTCCTTGTAAAATTTGCCTACGCTTCCTTTAAAAGTGGGGAACTAATGATTGTACCTAAATATTTTATAAATCTGAGCAGCCGAGGCAAGAAAAGTTATTTGCTGATTAAAGTAGAACCAAGAGATATTTTTTATTACTGGGCATTGAGTAATATTTTCCCCATTGTGAAAAGACTAACCTACGCTGCGAAATGTCAACTGTAATTATAATTATATTCTGAGTTCAGCGTTTTTAAATTTAGCTGCATGTATGTTTATATCTGAACATTGATTGCTTGTGTTTCTTCACCAAATTTCCAATTCAATAATTAAACGTTCCTCAATAATTAAACTGCTTTATTTGTTGGTAGTTTGCTCAGTAGTGGTATATATTTTTGATTATTATTGATCTCTTGTTAATGTGATCATTCTTCTACAAGTTTTAATATTATTTTCACTACAATATACAAGTTACCTATATGACAACTTTGTTAGTTTACAACTAGGCCTACTCCCGAATAATCACACATACCACAATACACAACATGTATATACATCTCAGTGGCCACCCACGTCGTGCATTCATATTCATTTCAGTGGCGCCCGTTCGTGGGGCCTTTTCTGGTTTCAAAACCTAGTAAAACATTTCAACATCGTGATCTTTCTTTAGTTGGAGGTATATTTTGGTTGGAAATATATTTCCAAGAGAGAAAAATTTTGGGGAAATAATTTGTTTACGTGATAAGAATATCTACTGAATTCTTGTTCACATTTTAAATTCCTGAATTTACCACCAATGATACATAAACACTTATCCACCGCCTTGCATTTTAATTCAAAGAGCGTATTTACGTCTACGGAATGTCGTCAGAAGGCAGTGGCGCATTCGTCGGTCCGTCGAAAGTTAAAGTTTAGGAAGTATTTGACGGATGGACGGATAAAAAAAGAAGTTGCCCTGCGATTAGTTGAAAATCGCGTGACCACCGGGCGTCGGGCGTCGGGCGTCGAGCGAGCGAGCGGGCGGGCGGGCGACTGACGGATGCGACAGATGTTTGCGAGTCCAGACCGACACTGCAAGTGAAGTGATGTTCCAAATATAACCCCTTCCCCATCATCGCTCGCTGTTACCTATATTTCCCTTCGCAGTTCTTCCATGGGACACTTCCACATTCGGACACTAAAATCGAGTTGACGACGGAAGTAAATTTTTGTGATTGCTTTTGCTAAATAATAAGCTTTTGTAAAATAAAATTTATAAAAAAAACGTCAGTTATGTCTTAGTGATGAATAAAATGTATCATGTTAACATGTTTATGGAAGTACATACATAAAAAACATACAACATATTTAATTAGTTCGGGGGGAGTTTTCTGGGGCCTCAAACGTAAAGAGACGACCAATTATGGTGTACACGAGCACGAATAGACTAGCATGTATCAATACGCTGGAGNGGCCTCAAACGTAAAGAGACGACCAATTATGGTGTACACGAGCACGAATAGACTAGCATGTATCAATACGCTGGAGAATGCACGAATACAACGCCCGCTGTAACATCGCCTTGAGCACGAATAGACTAGCATGTATCAATACGCTGGAGCATGCACGAATACAACGCCCGCTGTAACATCGCCTTGAGCACGAATAGACTAGCATGTATAAATACGCTGGAGCATGCACGAATACAACATCCGCTCTAACATCGCCTTGAGCACGAATAGACTAGAATGTATCAATACGCTGGAGTATGCACGAATACAACGCCCGCTGTAACATCGCCTTGAAAACGAGTATTAAGGCCTATAGAAATGTTTCACGGTGTNTATGCACGAATACAACGCCCGCTGTAACATCGCCTTGAAAACGAGTATTAAGGCCTATAGAAATGTTTCACGGTGTGCGATTTCCTGCAACATAAAATCAAAAAGAGAATACGAACCACGATACATATTTTGATAGGGTGAAATTTATTGAAAGGAGATGTGAATACTCGTAACTATCATATACAGTGGTAGTTTATATAATATATAGTTCGAAATAAAAAAATTGCGACATTTTTGCGAAAACGTAAGGATTTAAACCAAACAGTTAGCAACTATGCCAAAATTATTGTTTCAAAATTAAGAAAAATAATAGTATCTACAACTGTGTGATATTAAAATTCATATATTGCGACAAAAAAATTTTTAAAACAAAATTTTTAACAAAACAATTTTAAGATGACATTTAGATAAAAATCAAGAAGTTTTAATTTTGGTAATACAAAATTATGTATAGCAGAATTTTACACATTTTAAAACAATTTTTGAGTGTATTGAATTTGTGGTTTATATACCTTATTATTTAAAAAATGTCAATTATTTTATTCAAAAACCATACATTGTATCAACGATTGATGTATGTTATAGTTTTGTAAATTAAAATATAGAGTCAATAAAAAACCCATCTATAAATACATGAAAGTTCAAATTCAGTAATTGAATTAGTATCTTGGAAATTCACCTACAACGAGACATTTCCATATCCCTTAAAGAGATTCACTAACGTCACTTGTCACACGTAGGGGAAAGTGGGGGAAATACGAACACCTAAGGGAAAACGTAAATAAAACAGTGGAATTTGATCACAGAGTTTCTTTATTGTTTAATTATAAAGTGTACTTATCTGTCTAACGAATTCACTAATCAACATTTATATTTGTTTAATAAATTGCAACATTATGAAAGAAAAACAAAACCCTTAGTGTTCGGTTTTACCCGACATTAGTCGGGTAAATACGAACACCAAGTGGGGTAATTACGAACTAACATTATTAACGACAGAGATCACATTTAAAACCCAACGATGTTGACTGTCCGTCAGTACAACTCTCGTGAGCCCATTTTTTGCACACGTAGCACATAATCCAGTCTTCAGCGGGGGGATCTATATATTTATCTCTACAAAATATACAAAAGTAGTCTTCATTTTCCTTTTCGCCCTTCTCTTTGTTTGAAAGTTTCTTCTTACTATATTTAAGTCTTTTTATTTGGGTTTCTTTTTTTAGCATTTTTTCCGTTTTTTTCTTGATTTCTTCTGCTTTCGCTCTTTTTCTGTTTTCCTTTTCCTCTAACTGATCTTTCATGGATGTGCTTGTAAGAATAGTAGATTTTTTCTCCCTAATATTGCGTTTTGATATTTTTGGAGACATAATAGGCAATTCAACGATCTCTGATAGGGAAACGGCATGCGTGCTTGCATCATCGCTTTGTGAATTAACAGGACCTATATCAGAAGCTTGGTCATCATGGTCTTCAACACGGTGATCTTGAGCTGCTGCGGTTACATCGGCATGATTGTGAGCGTCAGAAGCTTGTTGAACATCAATTGCTTGGTTATCTGATGGTTGGGTATTTATATGAATGTTTTGTGTCGGATTTATTGTTTCTTGTGCGGTAGGCTGAATTGAATCTATCTCAACAGGGCGCAAGGGATATATTCCTGCAGCTCTAAATCCACTTGCAGCTTTTTCAAGGTTACTACAACGGTTAAAAGCGTTTGTAAACAATTCGACTATGTCGTATTGTGTAATGGGCTGTCCAAATCGCACTGCCATGTGATTCTCACATTCTTGATTGTATGCAGTCTTGATAGGGCCAAAATATGTCAAGTCCAAGGGTTGGAGTCTGTGAGAGGTGTGTGGGGGCAGAGTTAGCATAATGATTCCATGATCTCTGCAGAGTGAGAATGCATCAAGACTTATATGACTCTCATGGTTATCTAAAATAAGCAAAAGGGGGTTTTCCTTTGAAGGCTTTGCATATGAAATAAAGTGGTGTAGCCAATCCACAAATAGGCTTTCATTTATCCATCCAGAGTCTGACACAGCCCCAATCATATTAAGGTTACTACCTTTTAGTAATTGTGGATTCATACGCTTCCTTTTAAATATAAAAAATGGAGGAATGTATTGGCCAGCTGCACTAAATGCACAAACAACTGTTGTTGTAGACCCCCTTTCAGCACTCGTTGCCTTACCAACTTGTTTCTGACCTTTTACTGCCACTATTCTCTGATTTCTTTGGACCGTTGATATACCTGTCTCATCGACGTTAAAGATTTTATCAGGTTGAATATGATGTTTGTTTTGTATGGCCTTCAAATTATCATAAAAAATTGTAACGTCAGTTTCATTGAACGCAGTGATACGATTCAGTGAAGTCGCCTCAGGTGTCCTCAGAGATATGCTGGGATGTCTTTTCATGAAATTGTAGTACCAGTCTTTTCCGGCTAGCTGTTTCACTCGGTCGAAATTGTGCGGAAGTTTGTTCTTCTCGGCAAATTGGTACGCGATTTGGCGAATTTTTTTTATGGTTAGGCCATAATAGAGTTTACTGCATTTTATGATATAATCGACAAGTTGCGTTTCCTGATCGTCTGTAAATAAAGGTTTTCGTCCAGACCTTGGCAGTTTTATCACGTCTTTCTTTAGGTGGTCAAAAATGGTTGTTTTTGGAACATTATAAGTTTCTGCTGCTTTGCCGAGGGTGAGTTTTTTTGTCTTAACATCGTCTATAGCCTTTTTGAGATCTTCTAAACTGTACTTCAGTTCGGTCTTTCTTTTGTAAGTACGAGGCATCTGAAACAATAATAAAAAAAGGTTATGAAAAAAAGGTTAGGGGTAATGCCGAACGTTCGCGATTGCCCGACACGGAGTGTTCGCATTTACCCCGCGGGATCGAAAATAATACAATGGCACAAAACAAATTAGGTTATATTTCTTTTGCCAACTGCGTCATTGTCATTTACCTGATTAATATGTAATTATTCCACAATGTAAAAGCTAAATTACTATTGTAGATAAAAATAAAGCTACACCTACTTGAATTTACCAAACAATTACATCATAAACATACAAAATATTGATAATTGCATACCTTGATAAGTACGTGCATCCACGTCTCCCGTGTTGTTGACTGGCACTAGTGGTGGCGTGATCTCTGAAACGGCGGCAAGTAAAATGTGGCTCTCTCTTTCTAACATATTAGAACCATTGAATTCGGCATTACCCCGCGTTCGCGTTTCCCCCACTCTCCCCTACTGAATAACCATGACTAATAACCAAATACACAGGCAATTAAACTCTCAGATTGTCGAACATAAGACCAGACATCTCATTCACGAATACTTGCCAACAAGAAGATTTTTTCCGACCTGTTTTAATTGTATGACCTACGTATTATTGTAGCTACTCAACTGAACTCAGAGTACACTGATGGCGTTACTAATAAATCTCATTAGCATATTAAAATCTACAACCGCCACTGCGCCATCACGTAGGGCATCCGATCGGCCCGTCCATCCCAATTCATTCCGGCTTGGGATCGCTACGAATTTTCCTGAAAAATCTGTTTTACACACTAATTCCGCAGCCATATCTTTACCGATTCCGTGCCTTGACTGATGAAACATGCAGTGATTTATCCCTATCGAATGGCTGGCTCTCGTTTATTAACAATAAATTATTCCAGCGGTTGTTAGTTTTGAAATGTTTTATCCATGTTTTGCTTTGTCGCTCACGTGTTTCTGAAATTGTTTGTTAGTGATAACGCCGTACCCATAGGCTATAAACTATTCGCGGTTTCTTCACACTTTTTGAAACAGACCTTTGAAAATTCACCGCATGTATTACCGTTTGTGTTTTCCTAAATATGTCATGTATTACAAGCGTTTTATGCTTCTGTTAACATTAAAGTACCTTATTTTTGGTTGAATTAAAAATTTTACTTATATACTTTTAATAAATTATAATAATTAGTTTTAATTAATGTGAATAAAAACAGTGAGCATACGAGAGGTAGGCCTATGTTGGTAATACCCAGTAAGAAATAGTTCTTATACAAAATTTGATTACACAGAGTGCGTAAGATTGCTGTGCATAGTCCCTTTGGTGTAATTATTTAGACTCAGTTTAGCTTTGTTTGCAAAAGGTTGAGGAATATCCTGGAAGTAGAACTTCAGCAGGGCTTCAGAAAAGTTGGAAGTAACCGTGAATGGATAGTAATCGTGTGGAACGAGGGGGGGGGTGCTTACATTCTAAAATAGCTTAAAGTTACGCCTAAAAACGGCACGTGCATTCACGACTTACGCGAGTTTCGAATACGAGCCGACGACTTTGGTCACAAAATAACGCCTTAGCGACCTAGACCGCGGAGGTTAACTTTTTGCGTCAGTTAACTAAACAGATTTTGTTAGCGTCCATATTTAAAATCGTTTTCGCTAAGACGAGTCACTGTAATTAGGTTACGTTTGAATTTCTTTGTAGGCTCAAGCGGAGTGATTCCGACAATGGGGTGAATCCGACCACCCAACTTTTTCACCCTTCTATATAAAATTTAATCAGTAAAATATGATATGTAATGCCTATGACATACATATTTATATCACGTTTTACTGACTTTTTCCGTTCCGTACAGAAGGGTAAAATGGTTGGACGATATGATACAACCCATGGTCGGAAATACACTACTTAACCGTATTTGTTGTTTTTTGTTTATTTGTAGGTTTTTGTATTGTCCCATTATGACCCAGTGTACAGTCATGTACATAACAAAAATGAAGGTATGTTTGGCTGGCACTGTACACAGCGATGTTCAGTGCTCAGTGATCTTCCCTCTGGGTAACTGATTCGTAATCCGCGCTACTGTTCAGCTTACGGCAGGTTCATAACGCTACTGCTCACTGGTTGCGTTAACTAAACAATTGCTGAGTCGGCACAGGTACAGCATGCATTAAAATCTCTTATTTACCACACCTGAAATCATACATCTTTAAAAGTTGAGTCAAAGTTTTAACAAGGTTTTCGTGATACAATTGTTAGTAGTTTTTTTTTCTTTCCTGAAATGAGTCTGTTATTATTTGTAAAACAACATTTAATAGTTCAAAATGTTTTGAATTTTAAAGTTTAAAACATTTGTTATATGTTCACTTTTTATGAACGCAAAAATATATTTCATAGAAAACACCTTACTGAAATGCGGTATTCCTACTTCCGGCAGCTTGAAGTAAAGCGAAAAGTTAATAAATTAAACTCAAGAAAAATTTCACATGAAGACGTCAAAATTTCCTGTAAATTAGGAACAGTTTGTTTAATTAAGGCCAATGGTTATGTCGTAAAATTCAAATTCCAAATGGAATTTGGACCTTCGGTCAAATGGCGCTTCTAGATACACATTCCAAGATTAAAGTTTACGGAGCACGTAGAAATCAAAGTACCCGTTACTCAAAGAGTCGGGAATACTAGTTTGACAAAACATGTAAACATCAGGCCGGAATAACAGCATTGCTGGTGTTAAGTGTGTCACATATAATAAAATATACTACGTTTCTTCTATAACTCTGTTTCTCTCTCACACACAGAGAGAGAAAGATAGAGAAAGAAAGAAAGAAAGAAAGAGAGAGAGAGAGAAAGAGAGAACGTCAAATAAAGCCATCAGTATACTGACAATTTTCTGGCATCTTGAGAGCGTCGAGAATAAACTGAATTTGTAACATTCACTTCTAGATTATGAGAAATCTAAAAGAATGTTTCTGTTGAAATGTGGTGATCCAAAAGGAGTGAGCTTCTAAGTAAACTTGTGGAATTCGAGATGTTTGTTATTGGCCTGTGCTAGTGCTGCATACTTGTTCGCAAAAGAGTGGCCCCCTATTTTTCTTTTGCGAAGAAGGCTGATTCCATTGTCTATTATGAAGGAAGAACATTTTAGAACAAAAGATATTTCGTGAAACAGTGTGTGAAATCGCAAAACATTGCCCCAACAGGAGACAGAAACCATACAGCACAATAACCTGTGAACCGCCTTAGCCCGTATCGACAAGTTAGGACTTTCAACAGACACAGACTAGAGCTGGAATAGCATGCGAAATGTTAGTTTGGAACATAAATGAATATAACGAAACTATTTGCTTTCTTTTCTGCACTGACTGCTACACAAATCGTGCTTCGCTATTATAATTGGCATTATATTACAATGCGTTAAATGGTGGTTTTTGTTGTTTCTGGCAAGATCGTACACTGAAACATGGCGCACTACCTGGGTTACGGTTTTTGAGGAAAGTTCTTTAGAGACACGTTGACGAGACACTACAACAGTTGTATGCATTGCCCATATAGGCGACCAGACATTCAATGCTCAACGCTCCCACCTAATCTAACCTAACCTAATCTAACCTTGCCTAAATAGAACAGGAAGGGGCTTGACAAATTTATTGCAGTAATGAGAAATGAGAATATTACGTTCTATGGCAGGTTAAGTTATAAAATAACAGGTAATATTGTTACAAGACGCCTAATGGGCTTATCCGAGTTCTTGATGGATGGAGGTCTTATCAAATATAAAATAAATAAATTTGATTTTAATTTATTTACACAGCTATTATTTACAGCATAATCTATCTTGCTCCACTTTTACACTTTTTATTTCTCGGTGAGCGCAATATTAAAACGAAGGTATCTAATAGAACTTATGTAGCTAATCCAAGCGAAAAGAAAAAATAAAGACCATTACGATCCATAATACGAACATATAAAAATATTGCGAAAAAATTTAAACACCAAAGAAGATGCTAAATTGCCAACTTGTGGGCAACGGAAAACAAGTACGACCACTAAATAGATGGAAAGGTCAGCGTAATTCGCTAATTTGAGACCAAAGAAGTTCAACAAAGCCTAAACCTGAAGTTGGCGATGATAGCGACGACGATGGTGTTAGAAACACTTGACAGTATGTCAGTTTGAATAGGTAAGAGCGCCTGTTAAGCTATTTCCCCAGTTGACTTCTGAGGAACAACCAAGAAGGATGCCAGACCAGCAACACACGACGACGCGACACCTCGTCCTGAGCAAACCGAAAATACGGCTTTTCACAGAGATGACGTTAGCGACTCTACTTCGAGCATTTCGCGGTAAAAGTGGCGCACTATTCATAGCTTGGACACATGACCTTGCCGTGGTGAGGTCTTCGTCCTTTCCGCGGTCTACGTCGACGTACGCCACCGCGGCCCCAAGTGTCTTTAGTCATGCATGAGTGCACTTCACGTTTCAGGTCCGAGTCAAAACACGCGAGAATGTAATTCATTTGGTGTTAACTCAACTGCTTAGCACGAAAAAAACTTTCAAAGATGTGGTAACTTGAAGTAATAGCCGTCATTAAACGTTATAAATATAACAACGCAGCTCACAACGAATTTAATTTATATGCGGTTTTGTAGACTTGTTTTCGAGGTTGGGCGAACTCCGTTTCATTCCCAGAGGGCAACAACATTTCCTCCGGAACATTTCAAAATCGGCCTTAGTCTTCCTAATAGTCTTGAACAGGACGCTTGACTCGGGGTATAAAGTGGTTAAAAATGAATGAGAACGCGGAGGAGAAGATTGTAAGCCCATTCCTGCTCGCAGCGCCCGGGTCCTGGTTGTTTTACGGCTTGCTGGCGCTGTGTAAATATTCCAGCCAGACTGCGGTAAAAGAGAATCGTTTATTTCTGCAAGCCGCCTCTCCTCCCACCGCGCCTTTGCAGTCTCTTTCGCCCCTCCCCCTCCCCGCCCAGCGAAATTCTTCTTGCGCTGTGCTGTTCCTCCGTAACCTTGCGATGTAAATACATAACACCCCCCCCCTCCCCTTCCCCACGGCACAAACACACACATTTTCAAGGCCACAGAAATCCTGCAAAACAGATGAGCGTAATTCTTCGTGAACATCAACATGCGTCTTGGGTGGGCATTGAGTTTCAAACATCTTGATAATCAACTTATATATTATTTAAAATATTATACACGCGATTGAATTCATTCATTATAATTCTAAGAAAAACTAATTTTATGTTATCTAAAGAGTAAGGTAGTACAATGTCCTATTTCAAAAATTGTTCACGTAAGAGCAATTTTATAAGGATATCTATTTTCTGGAAAATGATTTCCCTCTTTTGCAGCGCAGTGTTAACAAGGCGTATTTAGGCCTATTTATCTTGCATACGTAAATTCTTACGAGGCAAAAGAGTGAGTGAGTGAGTGAGTGAAGGGATTTGGCCGGCTCTTAACAGCGAGGTCTTAAGAGTCGATTACTAGTCGGAAGGATACACAACTACCAGAAAGTAGTACAGTCATTTGGGGTAACTTCGTACCATACATTGCCATATAAAATGACAGCTCCCACTTTAATGTTTAATGTCATGGTTAACAGAATTATTTGCACTGTGAAGTGCACATTATATTGAGGCCTTTATTTGAAATCATATTAGGCAGGTGGTCCAAGCTGCAGCTGGTGCAATGTTACCCCGAATGACTAACTAAACAAGATTTTCAAAAGTGTTCACGCAAGCAGCTTGTAGAGAGCCCATGAAATTAAAAATTTACTTTCGAAGCAATAAATAAACCCGGTTGCGCCCCGGAACCTTAATAGGGNAAAAATTTACTTTCGAAGCAATAAATAAACCCGGTTGCGCCCCGGAACCTTAATAGGGTTCTTCCAAAATACGGTATGTAAGTAATGCCATGTTGAGAAAACGTTTAATTCCATTGCATCTTTTTTTTTTTTTCGTAATTATTTGTAAAAATCTTTCCTTTTGCTTATTTCAGATTCGACAATTAATAAAAAAAACAAACCTAATTATAAAAACAAAAGTAAGGTTGTCAACATTCGCGCCTCCGCCTATTTTAAGACAGTCGGAGAAAAACGCACTGAGAATACATCAGTAATTCCACATAAAATTGTTTTGCGTACATCCTTGAGTAATCCAATGAAATATTTTTTTAATAGAGAATATGTTATTTCTGCTTTTTTATTAGCTCTTGTTGCATACGTGTGCGATGCGTAACAGGAAAACTAAGATTTCTGTGGTTACCTCAGTTAAAATTATCTAGGCGAAAAATTGCCTGTTGGAAAACAATTATGAGTTCATGTGTTCATAAATTTGGACTATAAATCACAGAAAAACAGTGAAGTAACTTATATTTGTTCTGCGCGCATCATTAATATTATTCTTCGTCCCGAAAAACTCTCACATTTGTAGCGTTACTGAAGAAATTTTAACAACATAGCAATTTCTACGTATGCAAGACAACAGAAATTGCGCATCTCCACGGTACAAATATATGCTGCGGAGACACAAGTTATGTTCGACATTTACATCACAGAATTACACACAGAGAGGCAAAAGATAACAGCACTTCTTGATTACAGTGAGTTCCAAACTACCTAAAAACGATAAGTTATGCCCAGCGGGTTGGGTCTCAAGTATCGCCTGCTCAAGAAAGTCTTGAGATACGATGAGGGTGGAGCAGAGCCGGAAGGCAGGGGCGGGGGAAACGGGAGATCCCCGAGAAAACCCGCCGACAAACAGCATCGTCCGGCACGATTCCCACATACGAAAATCCGGGAGTGACCCCCAACGGGAATCGAATCCGGTTCGCCTTGGTGGGAGGCGAGTAGTCTAACCACTACACCACCGCGGCCCCAACAAAAGTATATATCCAGCAGTTAAAAAAACATGCCCCACAAACGCCAAGCACGTAAGTATAAAGTGCGGAGTTACGGAGTGCATATTTATAGCAAAGAATTAAATTAATAATAATTACAACAGTGTGGTATTACCAGGTAGGCAGCACGTGGGGACTGCTAAGCTAAACGTGACTTGGTAACAACAGAAAGGAGTCTTGAAAAGACATGACTGACATGAGGTCATTTACTGCAAGAGTAAGCGAGTGGCATATAACTGCTCGAGAACCCCCCCTGTTCCAACCAGTATTTTTTAAGCATATTTTATGATTTCAATGACATGATACTTGGTTTACATGCGGATATTTCTGGGTATTTTAATTTTAAATTGTATCTGAAAAGTTAAAATTGAAACTCTGGTGAACCGCATAACAAATTTCCAAGAAATATAATATAATTACATTCTAATAATATAAGCAAATATAGTGTAGTGTGCTAGAAACATAGAACATTTTAGCCTCCTAAACGCCCTTAGGTATTTTTCGGGATCTGTGAGCGGAGAAATGGGGAGGAAGAGAGGTCTGGACGCTAGAGGCAGCTCCAATGGACCTGCTTCATTTCTGAAGAGATCGAGGGCATAGTTTGTCTTGGAGCGAGGGAAGACTTCGTCTGCGTGATGAATGACAACCCCTCCTTCCCAACCCCAATTCCTGGGTGGTCCGGGGGCTGCTAGCAGGCGTACGGGAGAGAAGAAATAATTATTTAAATTAAGCGAAAAGGGAGGAATGAACAGTACGTGGGGCGACGGAGCTAAGCGACTCTCTTCTCGTCCTTATGCTGTTGGTGACTGCAAATCGATTGTAAAGGTCACAGAACCAAATAGTGATTCAAAGTTGTGTCATGTCTTGTATTGTATTGCGTAAAATATTTTATTCAAGAATTGCTTTATTTTTTAATGGTGTCTTGTAACTTCGACGAAACGTTACGCGTGTGTAGAGTACTTTGAGTTTCTCGAGTTTTCTCTAAGTTCGAGAGTGAAAAATGGCTAGAACGGGTGTCTTCGGCACCATTTTTAAGTGTAAACATTCAAGTACAGAATTATAAAAGGCGTATAGTGACGTGCAACACGTGCATATTATTACACCGTAAAAAAAACCAATGTAGTAGCTGAAACAGGGAAAAACCGAGAAGAAAAAATAAGCTATTTTTGTACAAACGACTACAGAGGCAATAAAACGAAGAGACACTATACCACAAATATTTCAAGAACTGTGCTATAAGGTATACCCAAAGTCCTGTCGAACCGCAAAACGCAAAACAAATTCTCTACTACCAGGTTCCGGATAAAAATCTATAAATGCAAGATGGCAGGGATCATCTTTCCCCTTTAAGTCAACAGAGTCCAACGTCTGGGGGCGTTGCACGGGAATGGCTTTAAAGGTCTGCACACAGTAGAAAACAGCGTACAATGAGCGAAGTCCCTCGCGTGTGGGAGACATCATTCATTGTTGAGACTGTATTCCATAGTCTGGTAAACACCTGCTGCCAACATCAGAAACATATTTTATTGGTCCTAGTAGTTAGAAATGATAGGTTTCGGAACACCTGGCGCCCTAGCGGGGACGAGCCACGATCATCTTGGATGACGTAATTTTTTTCCCTTCCCCCCCTTTTTACCCCTACGGCAGCCATTTTGGCAGCCAGTACCGGTAAAAACTGCCGAATATGCCATAATATTTCCCGAATTTCCTTCAAAAAATATATCTTGCACAATCCGGCTGACATTTTTTACGTTTACACAATGCGGATGGATCCAGATGAAAATTATGCAATGCCAGCCGTAATTTGCAATGAGGTACGCGTCTCCGTTTGGCTACGCGAGACTCTCGAAAGGGTGTCTCGTCTCCGACTGGCTATGCGAGGCTCTCGAAATGGTCTCAACTCTGGGTTTCGGCACGCCTGGCGTCCTGGCGGGGACTCTCGGCAGCCATATTGGATGATGTAACGAGTAAAAACCCCTGCTGTCACTCCTACCAGACGGCGGCCATTTTGTAAGATAGTACCTACTATCATGCTCAGTCATTCCTGACTAGTAGAGGCCATTTTGTTCCCTACTTCATGCTCTTGCAATTCAAGCTAATGATTTTCTCAGAGTGCTCCTGAATTCGATTATTATCTCATTCCTTCCTCTTAGATCTTGTTTCCTACTTCACACTCGGGAATTCCAAGTGCGGGGGGGTTTTCTCCGAGTCTTACCAAATTCCAATGCCTTGTTCATGCTCTTACATTCAGATTTGTTCTGGTATCCTTTCCCCTGGTGCCCTAGTGGGGATAAGTCTCACACTATCATTCCACCATGGTTTTCTCATATTCTTTCCAGTCTTCATTCACCTGGTATCTTGGCAGGGACGTGTCTCATGCTCTATTATTCTACCTCGGTTTTATCATACTTAGAAGCATAGCTGGCCATAATTTCCGATCCATTTAAGACAATCACCAAATTCGTAACATAGATATTGCTCCCAACAACGAAAATGATCGCAGCGTTATTCATGTCCTATGCGTACTTATAAGCATATCTGGCCGTAATTTCCGATCCGTTTAAGATACTGTCACCAAAGTCATAACATATGCATCACACCCATCAACGAAAATGATCGCAGGGTCATTTATTTTCTATGTACACTTATAAGCATAATTTGCTGTAATTTCCGAACCACAGGTGTGTAGGGTCTGAAATAACACATACATGCACATCAGCCTACACGCACTCATCAATCACCACCACCACCACCACCCTTGTCGCATGACAGCGCAAGTGTCTACCTGACGCAACTCTCTCTTCGCTAGTGTTCTGTGTCATCCCTTCGCTTGTCGACACCTGTACGGTATTCACGCTGGCCGTCGGCTGTCTGGGAAGGCCCTACAGATTCTCATGATGTTAGTTGATAGTGCGAAGTCGGTCGGGTCCGATGTGTTCCACTGCTAGAGTGTTGGTTGTTCATTAAATGCGAGGGTTTTGTTCCAGTCGGTTCGTAAGGAAGTCGTTTGCTATTCTGTTGTACTGGTCAGGATGGCCTGGTATTGCATAGCGACGTTTAACACACACAGTGTACATAACTCGATGCTTGTGTAATATGTAATTGTGCTGGCTGGTAAGATCTTACAACTATTTTTCCGTTTACATTTAGTTTTTTATATCTATTTACATCAGTGTGTAGCTGTGTTGCCTTATCACACCTGTGCTTAACGGGTTTGCATGAGTTTTTTTCTACTAGCACGATATTTAGCGCATGATGCTCGCGCAATATTTATAGGTTGTGACATGCTTATAACTATTTGTTTTATAGTTAATTTTTATATCCGTTTGCATCAGCGCGTAGCATTGACGTCTCTCTTGTGTGACTAATGGTTTTAATGCATGTTGTTTTGTGACAAGCAAAGGAAAACCGTTTTTACAAGTCGCGTAATGCGTATCGTATTTGACATATTGAAGTCATTTTTGTAGTTGGTCTTTGATATCATTCGTTCTTTCTCATGTCGGTGTGTATTCTAGCTTTTTACTAAACCTCTTGGTTTGATGTCACCTATTATATCGGTTCTCAACAGTGTGTAGCAGTGTAAACCTCTTATCGATTCCACACACTTCACGGTGGTAATTTCTCGCCTAACATAGCGTACCGCGATCGATGCTCATGTGATTTTTTTATGCATAGGACAGTTTCATATCTTTTACACACGATTTCACCCACCCTAACATCAGACTGTCAGTGTTTATTTATATTAACACATGCATGTTTTAATGTAACCCTTGGCTATGCATGGCTTGTTAACATTGTAATTATATATTACTTTATTTTTCATTTCATGGCTAATTGGTAAGGGTTACCATGTTAGCGATGAATCGAGCTGCCGACCCTTGTGTAGGGCTGATGATGATCGTTTATATTATCATATAAGTATTTTACATTTACCACGACTATGCGCATCGTGCATGTATCACATTTGTATATATCTTGCTTTTTCCATGTGGAAAATTGTTGTAATGCTGACGTTTACTTACGTATACGTTTTCACATTTATTTATCCAGTCTAGATATTAATGGTCGGTTGAAGGAGGCTAGCTGATGCTAATTGGGATCGAATTGGTAGACACTTGCGCCATCATGCGACAAGGGTGGTGGTGGTGGTGGTGGTGGTGGTGGGTATTGATGAGTGCGTGCAGGCCGATGTGTATGTATGTGTTATTTCAGACCCTACACACCTGTGGTTCGGAAATTACAGCAAATGATGCTTATAAGTGTACATAGGACATAAATGTCCCTGCGATAACTTTCGTTGATGGGTGTGATGCAAATTTTACGAATTTGGCGACTATATCTCAAACGGATTGCAAATTACGGCCAACTATGCTTATAAGTACGTATAGGGCATAAATGACCCTGTGATAATTTTACTTGTCGGAGATGGTGTCTATGTTACAAATTTGGTTGCTGTATCTTAACCGGTTCAGAAATTACATCCAACTATGCTTATAAGTATGCTTAGGTATATTTCACCCTGCGGTCATTTTCGTTGTCGGGGGTAATGTCTATGTTACGGATTTGGTAGCTGTATGTTAAACGTTTCGGAAATTACGGTCAACTATGCTTAAAAGAATGAGAAAACCGAGGTAGAATGATAGAGCATGAGATACGTCTCTGCCGAAATGTCAGGTGAAAGGAGACTGGAAGGAATATGAGAAAACCATGGTGGAATGATAGTGTGAGACTTGTCCCCGCTAGGGCACCAAGTGAAAGGATGCCAGGGAAAATCAGAATGTAAGAGCATGAACAAGGCATTCGGATTTGGGAAGACTCTGAGAAAGAAAACCTTGCTTGGAATGCATGAGCGTAAAGTAGGGAACAAGATCTAGTTGGAAGAAATGAGATAATAATCGAATCCAGGAGTACTCGGAAAAAACCCCTAGCTTGGAATGCCAGATCATGAAGTAGGGAACATGATGGCCTCTACTGATCAGGAATGATTGAGCAGGATAGTCGGTACCGTCTGACAAAATGGCCGCGGTCGCGAAGGAATGACAGCAGGGGGTTTTACTCGTGACATCGTGCAAGATAGCCGCCGCGAGTCCCTGCCAGGACGCCAGGTGAGCTACGTGTGCTGATACCCAGGTGAGACCCCTTCGAGAGCCTCGCGTAGCCAATCGAAGACGCTTATCTCATTGCACATTCCGGCCAGCATTGCAAAAATTTTCAGCTGGATCCATCCGTATTGTGAAAACTTGAACAATCTCAGCCGGATTTCCAAAATTCGGAAAATTTTCTGTCAAATTTAACTGTTTTTACATGTACTGGCTGCCAAAATGGCCGCCGTATGGGAACAAAAAGGGGAAAAGTGGGAAATTACGTCATCCAAGATGGCCGCGGCTCGTCCCCTCGTCCCCGCCAGGACGCCAGGTGTTCCGAAACCTATCATTTCTAACTACTAGTCCCGATATGTGACAGAGCATTTTAACAATACTGGTATAACGCCGAACAAACAATTTGTTAGTTGCTAAGCCAACGATGTATTCATGCATGACTGAATAGGTTAAGCAGCTGTATCGCGTGCTTGGGTTGCCCTTAGAGCTTCTGCGCTTCTAAGCCACGAACACGTAAAATAAACATTTTTGTAAAAATATGCACATTGAAAAGGAAAAAAAGAAAATGCGGTAACCACGAAAGCTGGTGAATAGTTACACTGTTGCCTGTGTAAACATACGTTACATATACAAACGATTCAAGTTTCTTGCGATGGCGAACGCATGTCACGCGGGGTCGCTGCCACCTCTCTTAGCGTTACGTAGTCCTCAGAACAGTGCACATGTTATGAAACGCAAACGCACGACACTTGCCTGGAGGGATTGATGAGCGATAGGCATACAGAAGACGTACGGAACAGCCGTGCGAACAACGAAAGGGTTTTGAAGGAGGCAGTATAGGATNGGGGGGGGGGGCGGTGAACCGAATTGCCCGCCATTAGGGTTATTCAGTAATTACATACAGATTGTGTTTGTAGCAACTGAAACGTGAAGGTGCCGTACACAGCGGACCATTTATGCACGGCCTTGCCTACACTGTTAGAAATTTCTGTTGATTTACGGAAACATTCATGGAGATGTAGAGTTAATTTAAGGTACGGAACTTCGTGATGACCAATAAGGGAAATGAGTTCCGTAAATATAAAATACGGAAGCTCTTCGTATTCTAATGGCTTCGATTTGAGACACGAACAATGCAGATGATACCTGAGGCGTATAAAATCCCATCTTCACAATACTACTTCGTGTTAAATAGCAGTAGATGAGTGCGAATCACTCATGGAGTGCCAATTCGTTGATTATTGTTCAAATTCCGCTACAGAACAAAACCTTCTGTATACACAGTAAAACACTCACATAACAAAAATTAAACAATATTTTCGTAACCTCATTTTATAAACAGTAAATATAGCAAGCGCTCTAACATGACTTGAAACTAAGACAGGTGCGTACGTCACTTTCATGTAAAATCCATATTTACAAAATACTTCGTGTAAATGTGTGGTAGGCGAGTCTTTCGAGTTACTGGTTGCTAATTTTTCGATTCGCGTTCAAATCCCACTACAGCACTAATTATTTTAACTTTTTTAATTTCTATGTTATACACAGTGAAATACATTGCGAAAATAAAACTCTATTTCTTAACCTTGTTTGTAAACCTGAAATAAAAAACATCGCACAGACTCTAACATGACTAGAAACTAAGAGGTGCATGCATCATTCCATATAAATTCTGTGCTTACAACATAACGTCTTGGTAAAGTGTGGTAGGTGAGTGAATAATGTATTGGACTACCAAAATTTCTTTCCTAGTTAAAATTCACACCGGACAAATGTTTTTATTTTTATAGTCATTTATGTATGCAGTGAATCACACACATAACGAAAGTAAAACTTTAATGTTACCCATTTTAATAAAGAGTAAATTAAAAAAAAAAAAACTTGCAAGTTTGTGGACACGTTCCGTGAATTCACGGAGACTTATGTGAAATTTACAGAGAGAACGTTATTGACAAAAACGAAGAGACCGTAATTTAACGCAGATATCTGGATAATTTGTAACCGGTATATCCCGCAATTTTAAGGACAATTTTTCTAACAGTGTAGGCACTAACATTAGGCACGAACAGAGACGGTTGTTTCCTTGTCCAGCACGCAGTTACGTCAGAGCGCTACAGCTCTACCAGGGGCGTTTCCACATGTTTGGCACAGACTAGTCTGCTATCCCGATAGCCTTTAACGTGTTCTGCCATTAAAACCTCAACGTCGTCGCTTTTGTTTGCAGTAGTGTCTGCAGAGCAACATGGAATGTTGCGGATTGGCGACGCTTTGCCTTTAGCGACGAATAACGTGTTTCTTTGGGTAAGGAGGACCACAACACCGAGAGATTTAAAGAAGGAAAGTTGAATGCTACAATATATGTTTCACTTTACAGTGGCATACGTCCTCTATTACTGCTTTGATGGTCTGGCCAGCCATCGCTTGATGGTCGTTCGCCAATGTTAGTGGTACAAGAGTCATTGAATGCACCGAACTATGCAGAAGATATCCGTCGGACTCGCGTACTTCCTCTCTTGGAGTGCCCAGGAACCAGTTTCCAGAAAGTTAGCATTCGCCCACACACAGATATGGTTTTCAAGCAGTGTTTATGCCAAGTTTAGCTTACATGGCCAGTCTGGTAAACTGATTTGTTGTCCTTCAAACATGAATGGGACCAGACAGAATGCCAGCTTCCTACATGTCGAAAATTAGCGATTTTCAATATAATTTGCAACAAATACGATAAAAAACTGTCACAGGATAACATATGGGGTTTGTTTGATTCCATGCCCAATAATATCTATGAATGTAACCTGGCACTAGTCGATGCAACAAGGTGAGTGGAAAACTTTAATGGCAATGAGTGTAAATCCATGTAGACGACCCCCTTAATCTGCCTCGCGAAAAGAAAACTCTGGCCTTTCCACCTTACAAACGCTTGAAACTAATCAATTTGCTGTCACATGCTGCCCATATAATTTTCCATGCGTGCCGTGGTACTGTCTATAAATAGTCTGGCGTCCGCACGCGTGTGTATGCGTGTGTGCACTGATTTGAGCCATGTGTGCTTGTAGTTAATGCAGTGTGATTATTTGCGGTGGATGCAATTCCCGTTCGGACGTAATCTGGCTGCGCGCTGGATCTCACCAACAAGCCCCCACGCCGCACCACCGGCCGCTCGCATCCAGCCATAAACCTCAATTACTGAAGTGGATTGCGCGCTCGACAAGCGGCTTCGCGTTAACACGTCCTTAACCACGCTAACCCGCGCCATGCCGGGCCACCAGACTCGATACGTACCGTCAACAACGCACAGCTGCTGCGTGGGACCGAGCGACGCGGTGCAGGAGCACGATAGATTCGCATTAGGGAGGACACGGGTTAGGTCCCGCCATTCTTACTGCTGTTTTCCGTAGTTTTCAAAAATAATTCCATACTAACGCTCTTAGTCATTCGAACTACTACTTCCGTTTCAACAGAGCTAATGGGAACTATCTTCTTTGCAGGCCATGCATTAAAGACGTCCGCGGTAACCGCTCGTTCGTGCTACCCGAACTTCAAGAAATACTGTTAAATAAGCACATCTGAAATAAACATTTGAAACATATCACTGACCTCGACTGTACGCATATATTATATATATTATAAATATTAACGGACTTACTAACTGGCATGCGCCCAGTAAAGTAGATAACAACGGCGATAAAGTAGTTCCATAGAATAAGGTTGAACTAAAAGTGTCAGATAAAAATTTGTGAGTACTGATTTAATTTATTTTGCAATCGGATTTTTTTTTCAATGCCTACAAGTGTAATAATTAAGAAATTTGTAAAATATTTACGTTTCTAATAATTCCAGTTTCACTGACCGACGCATGACTATAGTGGCCAGGCTCANAGAAATTTGTAAAATATTTACGTTTCTAATAATTCCAGTTTCACTGACCGACGCATGACTATAGTGGCCAGGCTCAAGGCAATGCTAATTGTAGAAATTGCGGAAGAACAAGCAATATGCATACAAGTAGATCTTCAGCAGGGCTTCCAAATAGTTCTTAGTTTACCGTGAAAAGCCTTTACTTGTTAATATTCNGCATACAAGTAGATCTTCAGCAGGGCTTCCAAATAGTTCTTAGTTTACCGTGAAAAGCCTTTACTTGTTAATATTCTACTATTCATGGGAATTATGCTTTGTAATTTTGCTATTTCAGTGATATTCTCTGCGAGTTAGTATACGCAAGTAATTCGCGACAACTAATGATTTAGTAGTTTCTAGAATTGTATGGACAGCTGAACCGCTGTATGTCTTCAGCTATGTTTCTACTTCCGAGGGAGCAGTAAGTGGCCGACTGTCGCACGCACCGGACCGCGATACAAGAATTTCACCTTAACTTTCAGCTGACCATTTGCTGCTCGAAGAATGAAGATAAGAGCCATCTTCTACGTTCTCGTGGGTGACCGAGTCTCATTTCTTGTCTGTAGACAGCGAAAAATCAGTTTGTGTTCCACTAGGANCCGACTGTCGCACGCACCGGACCGCGATACAAGAATTTCACCTTAACTTTCAGCTGACCATTTGCTGCTCGAAGAATGAAGATAAGAGCCATCTTCTACGTTCTCGTGGGTGACCGAGTCTCATTTCTTGTCTGTAGACAGCGAAAAATCAGTTTGTGTTCCACTAGGACAATTTTCGTATATCCGAACGCAATTTTTTAGTGTGCAGCAAAATTATCTTTTAAGCCACGGCCACACTGAAAGTGAAAGCTATTTACATTGCTATGTTTGCTCTGTTCTCTGTTGACTATGTTCGCTGAACTCGGTATACTCCATTCACAGTCACTTCCCACTTTTCTAAAGCCCATGCCTAGGTTATGCTTTCTAACTATTCCTCCGCCTCATGCTATTAAACCTTAACCAAGTATAGAATATGACACCAAAGGGACAACGCANGCTTTCTAACTATTCCTCCGCCTCATGCTATTAAACCTTAACCAAGTATAGAATATGACACCAAAGGGACAACGCACCACATTCGTACGCACTTCGTTTAGTAATATTTTGCATGGAAACGACACTGAGGCGACAAAAGTCATGGCATACCTCCTAAAATCGTGTCGGACCTCCTTTTGCCCGGCGAAGTGCAGCAACTCGACGTGGCATGGACTCAACAAGTCGTTGGAAGTCCCCGGCAGAAATATTGAGCCATGCTGCCTCTATAGACGTCCATAATTGCGAAAGTGTTGCCGGTGCAGGAGTTTGTGCACGAACTGACTTCTCGATTATGTCCCATAAATGTTCGATGGGATTCATGTCGGGCGATCTTGGTGGCCAAATCTTTCGCTGGAATTGTCCAGAATGTTCTTCAAACCAACCGCGAACAGTTGTGGCCCAGTGGCATGGCGCATTGTCATCCATAAAAATGCCATCGTTTTTTGGGTACATGACGTNTCGCGAACAGTTGTGGCCCAGTGGCATGGCGCATTGTCATCCATAAAAATGCCATCGTTTTTTGGGTACATGACGTCCATGGATGGCTGCAAGTGGTCTTCAAGTAGCTGAACATAACCCTTTCCAGTCAATGATCGGTTCAGTTGGACCAGAGGACCCAGTTTATTCCATGTAAAAACAGCCCACACCATTATGGCGCCACCATTAGCTTGCACAGTTCCTTGTTGACAACTTGGGTTCATGAATTCGTGGGCTCTGCACCACACTCGAACCCTACCATCAGCTCTTACCAACTGAAATCGGGACTCATCTGACCAAGCCACGGTTTTCCAGTCATCTAGGGTCCAACCGATATGGTCACGAGCCCAGGAGAGGTGCTGCAGGCGATGTCATGCTGTTAGTAAAGGCACTCGAGTCGGTCTTCTGTTGGCATAGCCCAGTACAGCCAAAGTTCGCCGCACTGTCCTAACGGACACGTCCGTCGTACGTTCCACATTGATTCCTGCGGTTATTTCACGCAGTGTTGCTTGTCTGTTAACACTGACCATTCTGCGCACACATCGTTGGTCTCGGTCATTAAGTGCAGGCGGTCGGCCACTGCGTTGTCCATGGTGGGAGGTTATGCCTGAAATTAGGTATTCTCGGCACACTCTTGACACTGTAGATCTCGGAATGTTGAATTCCCTAACCATTTCCGAAATGGAATGTCCCATGCGTTCAGCTCCAACTACCATTCCGCGTTCAAAGTCTGTTACTTCCCGTCATGCGGCCATAATCACGTCAGAAACCTTTTCTTATGAATCACTTGACTACAAATGGAAGCCCAACCAATGCACTGTCCATTTATACATTTTGTACGCGATACTACTGCCATCTGTATATTAGCATATTGCTATCCCATGACTTTTGTCACCTNACTTCCCGTCATGCGGCCATAATCACGTCAGAAACCTTTTCTTATGAATCACTTGACTACAAATGGAAGCCCAACCAATGCACTGCCCATTTATACATTTTGTACGCGATACTACTGCCATCTGTATATTAGCATATTGCTATCCCATGACTTTTGTCACCTCTGTATTTCTTAATATGTATTACCAACACACCTACTTTTTCTCCGTTTTATTCACGTTAATTAAAAATAAAATTATATAATTTATAGATAAAATATTTTTAAAAAGTCAATTTAATCAAAATTAACACTTTTATGTTGACATACGTTGGTTGGTCTTACGTGACATATTTAAGAAACAACCAAACATGTTATACATGGTGTGATTTTTCAAATGTTTGATTCAAAAAGTGTGATGAAACCGCGAATAGACTATGGCAACACTGAAAGCTACTTTAGTAACGGAAGAACAAAACAAAGAGTCTTCAGTACGATGGCGCCTGTGCGCGGGTCTACCTACTGCGCATGCCCGACCACGGCAAAGTTTTGAAAATACAGGATGTATTCAACTAAACCTACAAACATCGGCCGCAGGTTAATCGCGGAAAAAGAAGTTGATAACACATCTACGAAGTATGATCTAAAGTGAATCTTAAGGTCGGTGCATATCTTTAAAGTTGAACCTGAAGCACCAGTTCAATAGAAATATTGGAGGGAATATTTCAGATGGAGCACTGTGTGTCTGGATAATGTGTAACTGAACAAAGATTTGCAAACATCACAACACCAGTCACTGTCACCAAATTATTTCATGGAAATAATTACGGCTACTACCTTCATTTCGAACTATCCCCACGACGCCGTTCCATATTTTGGAATTAAATGGTGGATTATTAATCCAAATGGCACAGTTAACACAAAAGCCATCTTGTGCCTTAAGCCTCACCGCTTCCGAGTAATTCGTGCTTTAATTTCAAAATAACTTTTCGATACCTGATAAGTCGGCAACACGCACAACACCATGTAAGTTTTTCAGGAATCTCCCCTCCCTCTGATAGCCACAAGTGTGTGTTATTGGGTGTTGTGCGTGTTGCCCACCTGCCAGGTGTTGGCATGTATTATTTTTAAATTAAAACACGAATAACTCGAAAACGGCAAGGCATAGGGTGATCAGTAACACTTGTGTTCTCGGACCCTGTGTGTCGCTGCCCGAAGACGGGAACAGATAGCAGTTCGCGAAACGTTGCATTCCGTCGTATCAAGGCTTGGGGAATTTACGCAAGGCAACCTTTTTCGTTAATTGCGACATGTGGATTAACAGTTCATTATTTCAATCCAACCTATGCAACGGCGTCGTGGAGATTTGTTTGGAATAAAGGTAGTAAACGTAATTATTTTCCTGAAATAATTCGATGACAACGACAGGTGTTTTGGTGTTTGCAGATCTTTGTTCAATTACACATTATTCAGACACTCTGTGTTCAACTTAAATATTTTCTTCAATATTTGCAGCAAATTAGTGTTTCAGGTCCATCTTCAAAGGCACGTACTACCCTTGGTGTACACTTTAGATCATAGGTCGTATATGTTTCTTCAAATTATTTTTTCGTGCAGCCGATGTTTGTCTATTGAATTTAGATACATACTGTATAGCCGATAAACAACGTGCAGCGCGTCCAACGTAGTGAACATATTATGTGTAGTGTCTACAGCCCTGTGTGGCCAATCTCATTTATAACAAAGAGAGCTATTTTACTCGCATAGCGAATATAACTAACATCGCTTACGTAGCGTTCAACCTGGCCGCTATTTTATCGCAGTAAGATGGCGATTTGATCAATACGCGAGTACAAGTTTTGTTTATGGATCCTGCACCTCGATAACTTAGGTACTTTCCCGGTCTCAGCGTATTTTTCGTTAAATTAGTAGTCCTCTAAACTATGAACTTCCTCCGCCGTTGAGCTATACAGTTTATGTGCAGCGTCTACGTATCAGAGAACATTACTAGCATTAATTTTTTTTACCTGATAAATTAATCAAAATTATCTGACGTAACGTTATTATTACGTGTGCCGATGTGGCTTACCATTGCCATATGCTGTGTCGTGAAGGCTGGCTTGTCGCTATGTGACGAGACCGACTTCCTGCGACACCGGATTACGTTCGTACGGTATATTTTTTAACGTGTTTTTTGACGATTGAATCTTTCGATCTTCACACGTCGGCATCGCTAATTTTGCAGTGTCCTCATGTGAGAGTTGCTAGCTGCCTATTTCGTTGTGCGAAATATAGAGTGTTACAAACTGCTTAGGGTGTATCCAAGTTAGCGAGGGATAGAGGTTTTAATAAAGACAAAATGTAATTTCTTAATTTATTTACAACGATATTAAAGTACATACAACATTATATACAAAATACAATTACCTATTCATATTATACTGTTAAAAATGTTCGTATATTTACGGAAAAGTTTACGTAAATATACGGAAAAGCAATCCGTAATGGCGATAAACGGAACTGAAGTCCATAAATACAAAATACGGAAAGACTCCGGTACCGAGTCTACACGAAGCTTTCTTAGTCGCTGTAACCAGAAAATTATAGTTTCTGCGGCATCTAGGATATTCACGTAACTTATACCTATTCCTTTAAACATCTAAAAGTAGCAACTGGCGTCTGCAGCAACACTGAAAATACACAAACAGTACTAGAAACTTAAAAAGATGCTAATGTGACTAGGGAAGTCGTATGCGAGTGGTTAAATAATTATTCCCCCTCCCCCTGCAAACATTTGACTAAATTCAAATCGCGCTCAAGAATAAAGTATTTAAAATGTCTTTTTAAACGCAGTACAACGCCCCTATAACAACAATTTTTTTAACGAGAAAACTAACTAGCAAATTTACGAAGAGGTTACGTGAATTCACGAAAAGTTCTATGGAATTTACTTAAAGTCCGTGTTTGAAAAGCAACTTGTCCGTAATTTTACGGAGAGTTATGGAGAATTTACTAACACTTTTCCGTAGAATTAGGAAAAAAACATTTTTAATAGTGTGTAAACACTTATTATTCACATCACTAAACGCGATTGTTATGCTAATATGAATAATAGGATAATAATAGTAGCCTACTGATCATTGTCTTTATAGCAGCTACAGTCAATCTTCAATTATCAGTTAAACGCCACTCGCGCATCAAGGCCCACATTCTTACAATCCAGCCGGTCAGTCTCGGCATCTGCTCCCCCGATCGCCATTATCTCCCATTTCTAAAGCTTATGCGAGAATTAATTTTTTAAACCCGAACGGGATCCGATATTTAAAAACCCTTTGGTCATTTTGTTACAAATTATTTTTTATATGTAGTCTAATTTATTGCAACACAAAAACCCGAATAATTTTATCTATTTTGTTTATTTAATAATTAGTAAAAATTATACAGATTTTTGTGTTGTAAAAATTAGACAAAATAATAAAAAGAATTCGTAACAAAATGGCCAGACGTATTTGAGAATATCGGCTCCCGTAGTCGCGCACTCCATTCGCTGGTCACTGCGCGGTCGTCAGTCGTCCCTACGAACGCACACAGCTGGCGCCAACGACCACTCAACACTGCCGGCACGCACACACACGCTGCGGCTTATAGCTGAAAGGTTCTTCGCGCACCACGAGTCACGCCGAAGAGAAGGCGATCACCATGAAATTCGCGTAATGGCTCCCAAGTAGCTAGTTTTACCATAGACTGGGGTGACGTCATCACTTTAGCGTTATCGTGGGTTGTGTGGTGGCTCTACCTCCCCTCCTCAAGGTACCGATGACGACATCCTGTGGACGACTAAAGAACGGTTCGCACGTTCGCGAATCACGCCGACCAGACAGAACACACCGAGCGGAATTTAATGGTTGCGAATCACACGCTGAGAGAAAGTTTTGTTCCAGCCAACAAAATATTTGTTTCTGTAGGGTCACATATATATATATATATATATATATGGCTGCCACACCAAAATATTTTGTTGAGTAAACAAAACTTGAAAAGCAACAAAATCAATTTTGTTAACCTAACCCTCTTGATAGGTGCAGCCGTCTGCCATTTTGGTAGGTGCAGTCCATCATCTTGGTAGGCATCACAGCCACCATCCACCATCTTGGTAGGTGCAGTCCACCATCTTAGTAGGTGTAGTCCGCCATCTTGGTAGGCATCACAGCACCATCCGCCATATTGGTTTTTTCGTTTGTCATTTGTTTATACATTACTGGAATTTGTCTCACATCTTCGTTCGACTGCCATATTGTATTTCAAATGTTTTCATAACCTAGGTGGCGCTAGTGTATTGATTTATCCACCAGGTGAGTCGTAGATTTTGCCACCAGGTGGCAGCCATATTCGTTTATGTTTTTACAGAATAGGTTATGCTGTCGGTGCCCTCCATATTGGATTATATGTTCAACTCCTAGGTGGTGCTATTTTCTCGATTTCTTCACCAGGCGAGCTGCCGATTTAGCCACCAGGCGGAAGCAATATTTGATTATGTCACTGGGTAGCGACTACAAGTTTCTCCCTGGCAAATTGCGTGACGTAAAAATGCAGCCACTGATACTAAGCAACCTGTAAGACAACGCCAATTACGACCCAGCCTTCGCGCAAAAAGCAGCAAGGGTGGTTTTAATTAACTGCCGATTACCACGACAAATATGCTAGTCTCGCTTCTCGGGCGTAGAAAATACACATCCTCAACTGAGTGATCTTGAAACCTCGACCCAGTTTTCGTACCCCACTCTGCAANCCTCGACCCAGTTTTCGTACCCCACTCTGCAAAAAAAGTAGCGGGAGTGTTGCGTTTGAATAGCCGACTTACTCCCAGCCAATCTTCATAGGCTTAAGTCCCGTTTTAGACAACTACTTTGCTGCTCGCCTCCCCAATCTATGGTGTATTCGCAGTTTCTTCACACTTTTTGAACCTAACCTTTGAAAAATCACCCAATGATAACATGTTTGGTTGTTTCCTAAATATGTCGTATCACAAGCGTTTTATACTTCTATAAACGTAAAATCACCTCATGTTTGGTTCAATTGAAACTTTACTTTTATTTTATCTCTAAATTATAAAANACTTCTATAAACGTAAAATCACCTCATGTTTGGTTCAATTGAAACTTTACTTTTATTTTATCTCTAAATTATAAAATTTCATTTATAATTAATATGAATAAAAACAGTGAGAAAACAAGTGTGTTTGTAATGCCTGGTAAGAAAGAGTTCTTAAGCAAAATAAAATTCAAATTAGTGCGCAAGAATGTGGTGCGCAGTCCCTTTGGTATAATTTCCTAGATTTGGTTGAGTTTTGTTTGCACGAGGCGAAGGAATAAACTGGACGTAGAACTTAAGCAGGGCTTCAGAAAAGTTAGAAATAACTGTGAATGGCCCATGCTGTCTGATACTATTCAATTGTGCATTCTAAGCAGTGTGCGAATAAATTTGGCAAGGGGGGAAGTGATGACAAGGAATCACCCCCTCCCCCTTTTTTTCATAATTTTTCCCCCCTGTGGCTCATGGAACAAAAAGTGTTTCCCTTCCTGAAGAGAAACAATGCATAATGACTGACGACACTAGTTGTTCCCATGTACAAATTATAACTATGAAGCTTGATACCTACTTCTAATGGAAAGTACTGGCTATGGATAACGCANACCTACTTCTAATGGAAAGTACTGGCTATGGATAACGCAAGAGACCAAAGAATAAGATATACTGACTGCAACAACCCAGGTTTTCAATGTGTCACAAATTTCGTGTTGCCTTTGGTGTACTTAATTTCGCACCAGCCACATTTGGAGACACATAACACTGTAGTATTTTTTTTATGAACTATAAGCTAGTATATACTTCCGCCACCATATATCAGACACTTTTCTGGAAAAAGCAAATCTCCAAACGTCTTGAGTTCAACAAAAAAAAGTTCCCTTCCCCACCTTAGCAAAAAATTTAATTCACAACCCTGAAAGACACATTTCGTGTCAAACAAAATTGGAATTTTGGTAGAGGGTTACAGACTGAACTTTGTTTTGCGTAGCACGATTATGCAGAGAAAGGTCAAGACGTCGGTGGCCCATGATTACAGATGATTGATTACAGTGGATCCCCAAGTCACTAGTTACCGACCGACTCGGAGCTCATACATCTAGTCACGCCAGCAGTGTGCGCGAGATGACCTTAGCGTGCACGACCACAGTCGACCATCGCACGTCTAATATCTTCTATAGTAATGAACGAGACAATTTCTTCACCTACCTAACGCTTTAACTGCATTGCAGCATGTTTGATATAAATATATATTTGCGAAACTAATACACAAGTCCCCAAGATATTTACCTACGAAAACGAACATGTTCAAACGAGAGAGGGTGGAATGGCATTTTANTCGCACGTCTAATATCTTCTATAGTAATGAACGAGACAATTTCTTCACCTACCTAACGCTTTAACTGCATTGCAGCATGTTTGATATAAATATATTTTTGCGAAACTAATACACAAGTCCCCAAGATATTTACCTACGAAAACGAACATGTTCAAACGAGAGAGGGTGGAATGGCATTTTAAAGATATCAAGCATGCTATGTATTATTTTAGAGCCCTCCTACACAATGTTGCCAAATGTAGTATAATTATATTACGTGGTATAGTTGCGGACACTGTAGTATGTAACGTAATAAATTCATTACATTACTGGAAAGTAGTATATTACGCTTCAGAAAAGTTTTAAAATTAATTGCATTGTTACACTTAAAATATGCCGACAGAAAAATTCTGTGTTCAGTGNTGCTATGTATTATTTTAGAGCCCTCCTACACAATGTTGCCAAATGTAGTATAATTATATTACGTGGTATAGTTGCGGGCACTGTAGTATGTAACGTAATAAATTCATTACATTACTGGAAAGTAGTATATTACGCTTCAGAAAAGTTTTAAAATTAATTGCATTGTTACACTTAAAATATGCCGACAGAAAAATTCTGTGTTCAGTGATACCAACATACTGGCAAAGTGAAGGTACTGAAAACTTGTCATTTATCGCTGGGACGGTAAACAAAACGGAATAGAATATCTTTGCTTCGTGGTCAGAGTTGCCAGATAGTGCTCAAATTCGGCATTACCGCTCATTGATTTGCGGCAGCCGGCCCTACAGCAAAGGCAAGAGACTTTTACGGAAACAAGTATTAACTTAATCATCACGTCGGCCGTCGCAAATTAGTGTAATTGTCATAAGTTGTGATTTTTCAAAATTAAAAGTTTTATGTGTATTATGTTCATATTATCATTTTATTTTGACTGTTGCAACTGAGGTGTTACGTTTAAAATGTTTTGGCCATAGTATAATATTTTACAAACACCCTTAAAAGTAGCATAATTTTGGGAGGTCCATGGTACTGGTTGGTAGGTACGTACGTAGGTAGGTGAAGCTTAACGTCTCGTCGACAGGGAGGTCATCGAAGACGAAGCAAGTTGCTGATAGAATCAGGAACAGGGCAGGAATCACGCATGGCCGTAAGGAACCACCCCAGCATTCGCCTGGAGTGATTTCGGTAAACGACAGGAAACAGAAATCAGGACAGCCAGACCGGGATTCGAACCCCGGTCCTTCCGAATGAGAGTCCAAAGTTATATACTGCGCCACCTCCCTCGGTCCCGTGGTGTTGCACCTGCAAACTAGTTGGCAATACTGCTCCTCCATAGTTCCAAACGGCCTTTCCTATATAAAAAAATACTACCCGGATTCACTGCCGCTGGGCATCAAGTATTGCCACATGGACGTCATAATTCCCACGCAGTGGAAGTGCACGGAGGGTGGGGGAGGGGGGAGGCTTACCAGTTAACTTATTAACATACAAAGTACGTTGAGAGACAATGGGAAGAGGAAGGAGAAGCAGCGAACAAATGTGAAGCAGGCAGAAGACACAATCGTGTTTCGTTTATGTATGATGGAGACCGCAGAGACAGCTTGTACCCGCTAGAAGATTACAGACCAACGCATGTATAGTATATTCACGTTTACTTCCAACTTTTCTGAAGCCCTGCTAAAGTTCTACTTACAGAATAACCGATTGCCTTATGCTAACAAGTCTTAACAGAGTCTAGAAAATTACACCAAATGGACAACACACCGCATTCGTACGCACTCGCTTTAATTTTACTTTGCATAACAACTATTTCTTAATAGGCATTACCAACGGACATTCTCTCCCTGTTTTTATTCGTATTTATAAATTAAATATAATTTATTCGGGAATATCAGAGTTCATTTTAACCAAACATAAGGTACTTATATGTTAACTCAAGTATAAAACGCTTCTGATACATGATACATTTAGAGCCAGTATTACAGCCTCTAGTTACGCATCAGGTTAAAAGGTAACTGCCAGATGGAGCAAAAGAGTGTATTACGACCTATAGTAATTGCTAACAAGAACTTTCATCAAGGGGTTAAACTAGCCACAACAATTAGTAGACAAGCATTTATACCTTTAGATAAGCTTCAAATATTGCGTCTCAATCATCATGTGGTGGTGTTTTGATTATATGCATGTTGACTGTGAAGATTATATAAAATATGAATTAAAGGTTTTCGCTATTTCCGAGTGTTATGTGTGATAATTCTGCTAAATGATAGTGAACCCGGCGAATGTCAATGACGATACAAAAGGTAAGTTTATGAAACTGTAATTTTTTATGAAAAAAAAAGAGGAAATATTAGTCGTAGGCTTAATATCATTTTCAGGAATCTAATGTATTAAAATTTGGAAGAAAAAAAACGTTCCCCTCTATTTCTTGCAAAAATTAAAAAATATAATTAAGAAACACTGGCTTTAACTTCAATCTAAAGTTGTAGGAAACAAGTAACATGCATTGTGATTACCTGCCATAAAGTTAAGTAAGCTGTGCGAGGATTGATATCACCAGTGACATTAATAATTATGAACAAATACGTTGTTTGTCTAGATTTAGATTTTAGATAGCCCAGCATTTCATAATGAGACATTTGGTAACTTCTAACCAGCAGAAAATACAATGTTCTGTGAATTGATTTCAAGATTTTCAAGTCGTGCAGCAGCATACATCAGAGAATATATTTCACTGTGAAATACGATAAACAGTGCAGTGCAGAAAACGAGTAGATTCAGTTTTAAATAAAAAATTTGAACCATTCCTAATTCCAATTCACTCCTTGGTTACAACTCACTGTCAAAGTACCAAAACAATATGGTAGCTATTCCAATAGATTCCTTAGAAATGTATCACATACAATAATTATTTTGAGGCACTTGTAACATTATGAACACGGAAATATGCAATGTCAATGGAATCGTTAGTTTTCCAACCAATACATTCAGTTAATCAAGAGCGTACAGAAATTGCTTTATACTAACGGAACATTTGAATATCTTCGTTTAAAATACTTTAGAGCTAAGTTCGATATCGTGAATGTGTTGTGATATGATTTCTAGATGTTTTGTGCAAACTTCCATTTGTTGTCGATGCAGGGACACAATATTTGCCTAGTGTTTTAAAGAATAGCTACATATGTTGCATATTTCAGGCATCCACTTAATTTATTTTAAACTAGAGATCCTTAAAAAGTATAGTTTTGCTATTCGTGTCGCATTTATAAAAATTTATTCGTGCACAAAATCAGAGTATAATTAACTAGTTTTTATATCAAAGGAATTGTGACGATTGTTAGAAATGCGTTAATTAAAATATATGTACTCAAATATTAACTTTCTTTTACCACTTCAGAAATACATCAGTTAGGTACAATTACGACAGACCAAATAGAATAGTGTTCTCATACGAATAAATGTTCATAGTTTTTATTTAATTCACTTTACCTAAAGAAGCATTAACATACATATTCTATTCAAACACGTTTCATGCTCATTACTGACAATTTAACATAAACCATAACACAAAAAAAATACTTAGTGAATTTGATTGCCAACATATACGGTAAAGAACCAAAACCTTGTAATACTTTTCAAAATAATAACTTAATTAAAGAATGTTCATAATGCAGGTTACCATCAGGTAGCTTATCTTTGGAATAGCTAATCCATATGTTTATCTAAAGGTCGCAATACAGGCCCTTAGGAAACAACCAAACATGTCATGCCTTATGGGTGTCCTTGAAAAAGGGGCTGAGGGGGGGGGGGCGCCATGACGTCACACGCGCGGCCGGTGTCCGCACGCGGGGCGTCTTTGGCGATCATGTTGTGACGTCATGGATGCCATCTTTCCATCTTTGTTATTCTTGCCCCAAAACCAACATAAGCACACTACTGTCTTTCCGTGGAAGAATCACCTAAGTGATGGTATACAAAACATAAAAAGTAGGCTATTAGCCAATTTCGGACAAAAGAATAAAAATTATATAGGGTAATATAGCGTCCACAGTTCGAATACCGACCTGTATATTCAATCATTTTTATCGAAGGTTATATTCAGAAAGTGCGAATAAACGGCGAATAGACATAAGCAGGTAGATCACATGTAACAATGAAAACACGCTACGAACATCATTTTAATTTGCCGTTTCTGGAATGCGAGTTTTCTGTACAGGCAACCTGCTTCACGTTTGAACAATGTAGGAGATGGGGTATTTTTCCAGTTACGATCTGTTGAAANGGGGGGGGGGGGGGTGCAAAGCACAATGCACACACGTCCCATAAGCAACAGGCGACAAAGCTCATAAGACTCCCCTTTTCAGCTGCTGGTACAAGGAGAGCACGTATACGTGCTTCCCTCCGCGCTGATGCTCTGGATTAAGGATCCCGCCTACCTGGAACTGTTTCCGCGCCCGAGGCCGAGAAGCACTGGGGCGATAAGGATAACACTGCCACGCGCACCAAGTGCGCCGTCGCCGCTACGTGCAGGGATCTGAACGGGCGTGTAATGTTCTAGTCGTGCTGCGTCTACCTATGCTGAAAACAAGAAGGTATCTTTTTTTTTTGGTGGAAAATGTGTATACGCTGTTCACGGTAAAGTGAGCACTTTTCAGGCCCTAGTTACTTTTTTCTTTCAGCCATGGCTTATCCTTTGACCAACATTTTTAAATAAATATTGCCATGTAAGTAATAAACACGGTATATATTCCACCGCACTAGGAAGTTCACACTCTAAAATTTTTTTTTATACTTTTACAAAAAATATTCCTTGGAAACCCGGTTGTCAAGAAAATCCTTTGTAAAGCTACAAATTTTTTTTTGTAAAATCTGCAAAATATATATTTGTAATATTACAAATGGCAGCCTTGTATTACAACTTACATTATTGAGAAATGTATGTAAAATTATCGCTTTCTTCTACAAACAAATGTGATGAATTAATAACAAAGAACAACTAGAAAAAATATTCTAATATATAATTTACGAAAAAAAAAAAAAGACACTTTGCCAGCACGGGGACTAGAACCCACGCCTTCTGTATTACCAGTAATCAATTAATTCAATTACAAAATCTTTTTATTTATGCTGTAAATACATGGCACTAGAGTTACATGGTATTGCACGCAACTACACTTTACATCACCCATAGTTTTTGCACAGACAGCTCTATACGGTGTTACGTAGTTGAGTGTCCGCCATTTTGCTGAAGCTCGTGGATACGGGTCAGTATAGTGCACACATTTCCTGAGGTATGTTACAAACACGGCCCTTGTAAGCTTTACAAACGAGTAGTTTTAAAAGATACATCTTTGTACTGTTATAAGAATTTGTAAAATTACAAACAATTTCTTAGTAAAAATTACAATTTTTTTACAGTTTACGTCTAAGGCTAAAATAACATATATTTATTGACAAATATTCTATATGAGAAGGGCTTTCAAAAGTGCTCACTTTGCCGTGAATAGCCTATAGCAAGTTGGATCCTCGAGTACTCCTGTATGTATCTGAACCGAATATTTTCAGAAATAACGCTGTGAAAATTAATTTTTTTTAGATATGGAGTGCTCCGAAATGGCGCTTCTAAAGCGCATGATATCTTGAAAGTAATCCAGATGCATACTCTGAAGTGTGTGTTATTTTCGCAAACCAGCGCAGTAGACCGACTATTAAGGTTCTTGTAAAAAAAATCTATATTTCAAACACTGCAACGCAGTTCAAGCGGCAGGTAGGCAAGCTCCTTAAGAAGTTGTCACATGGGTAGAGGTACCCAGACGAGGTACTGCAACCGCATGTGCTACTTCTCCGGGGTGCAGTCAGCGCATACTTCATGGATGATGTCGCATGCCCACGTCCAACCGCCAGCCGTGGGTTCATTTTCTGAAGGTGAAGACATCCATCAAATGGACTGGCCAGCCAGGTTGCCGGATCTGTCTCAAGAACTTTTGGACCGCCTTTCGTAGGGAGAATGCCACGTTGTTGTATGACATGGGTGACCATGTGGTTTAACCACATCCCCTATTTACCGCTCTGTTGTTGTGTAAGCGATAGTACCTGTAGTGATGGTAAGTTTGGTAGCGTGTACCTGTGTACCTTTGCCAAATTGAACACGTGTTAATACAATGTTTTGTAATCTGTTGTCTCCCAAATCTCTTGGGATTCGTCTGCATTATGTTTTTGCGACATTATGAGGTTTCGTTTAAATAATTTTGTCACACCTCTCCAATTTTCGTAACTTTTGGACACGAATGTAGTTCAAAAGGGACATTCACTCCACGAAACTTGAGAACTCTGCTAGTATATGGTTTTAAAGTTTTTTACGTGACGACACTTTCGGCTCAGTGCGTCTGGAACAATGAGCAGTTAAAAAGCAATCATCATAATTATGATCGTGGATCCATAATGGCGTTGCTTTTCGCAAGGTACGCGAGACTAAATTGAACTCGCTATATTCAAAGTAAGAGAGTCACATATACATGCTGCCAATTAGTCAGAACAATTAACTGCCGTGACTAACAATCACTGATTACCACCTAAAAGTCCAGACAATAGAACGCGGGAACGTGCCTTGCCTGTGCACGCAGTTAGTATAATTATCACTACCCTGGCTATATTAGGCCACACGCTGGCCAAATTATCAGAAAATAGTAAAGTAACAAGCTGTTTATTACGACGGCATTACGTATTCGTGGAGACAAGCATGCGTCTTCTTCAGTGCTGCTCCGAGAGTCAGTAGAAATGTCATTAAATGAGATTTTACCTAACATCTTGGAATTATCAATATGCTGTCATAACCCCCACTATAAAAAAAATATAGTAAACTTTCTAAACTGTAATCAAAGCTTTTAAACCCTTATTAAGGTTTATTCTACTCAGGTTGGGAAGCTCAATGCCTTTAGTTTGGCAACTAAAATGTTTCGCCACTAGGTAAGCGCTAGTGTCGCATGTGTACCAGATATTTACTACATTAAAAAATAAAATAATTACAATAATCATAAATCAAATATAAAGTAACTTAGTAACTAAGTAAAACCTTTCTTTTTTATTATTCACGTATGGTTTAAAATGTTAATTGGAAGTGACCTCTTTGGAACACTGCGCACCTAGCGGCGGAAACTTTCCCTGTGCCAAACTTTCCTAAAAGAAAACTCCGTTTGTTCCTAACCTGAGTAGAATTAACCTTACCCGTATATAATATGGAAACAGTACCTACTACATATCAGGCTGCAAATATAGAAATGTTGAGCGTTGTTACTCCAAAGCAAATTATGAAATAATTAATGTAAAACTGTGCCACTTTTATTCCATTAAAATTAGGCTAGCACGAATTTACGTGAATATCTGTGACGTTTAAAACCATTTCAGTGGTGCTTTGGGGACGGCATATTTGCTGATTTATTTTGCAGGTTTGGTCAGTTGCAATTTAAACATAATTTCGAATTAAACTGCCGTCTTTTTAATACGAAATATGCTACGAGCCCATTATATAAACAAAACCAGTCAATTCAAACACGGCTGTACAACATATCTGCGTGCAATAACAAAATGACGTTCGTGTTGGCAAATCCCATTTCGTCTAAAGGACCAAAACACTAAAATGAGATAAACTTTCGTACAGAGTTGCCAACTTGGTTATTTTCACACCAGATCTAGTGATTTCAGAAAATGATCTGGTGGGCAAATTTAATATTTTCGACAAGTCGAAAAGTTAGTGATTTCTGTAACAGTCTTGTGGTAGATCTGGTGTATTGAAAGAAGACAGAATATTATTTTTCTTCTGATATCAGACTATTACACTTTCTTTTTTTTTCATGACTGTTCATTTCCTCAGAATATATGTACACATGGAGAGAGCGTGAGAATGTTACAAGATGAATATAATGCGTTTCATTGCATATGATTATCTCTTTGTAGGTATTCATGCAAGCTGTCTCTTGCGGGAATAACACTATTGTTTGTACTCGTCGCAATCAAAGTTTTGGGAACCTATACACTGGAAAAGTACTTGAGGTATCCTTTTACGCTGCTCGAGAATACTTTGCATTTGTACATATGTCTATGGAATGTGTTATTAATGTATTTCGTGTGGGTTCTTTATTGCTCAATAAAATGTATTGTCTCTACTTCTGACCGTTGATTATATGGAATTAAACAACTGTAACAAGACTATAATTAATATTTAAAGAAACAAATTATTTTTATACTTTGTTCGAATTTATTCTGAAATTGATTACGATATACCGCCTTGTCATTCATGTAAATTGATTTAGAAACTTTTTCTCAAAAATGTTGGCAACTCTGCTTCCGTATTCTGCGCTGACGACTCGCCTACAGAAATGTATAAAGCACGTGTTCATATATCGCCGTGGAAGCTTTGTTTACATTAGGCGTTCCAACACTCATTTATTTACAGCAGGGGTGGGAAAAACATTTTCGCTTGGATGCCAAATCCAGATTTCTAGTTCATGCTGCGCGCCACAATTAATTTTTCTTGTCGAGTGAGTTCAGTCAGAGATACTCGTGTCCCGGGATGATCGCTTACGGCACGCATTTGTATCTTTCGCCTTTTTTGATCCCNTTGGCAACTCTGCTTCCGTATTCTGCGCTGACGACTCGCCTACAGAAATGTATAAAGCACGTGTTCATATATCGCCTTGGAAGCTTTGTTTACATTAGGCGTTCCAACACTCATTTATTTACAGCAGGGGTGGGAAAAACATTTTCGCTTGGATGCCAAATCCAGATTTCTAGTTCATGCTGCGCGCCACAATTAATTTTTCTTGTTCAGTCAGAGATACTCGTGTCCCGGGATGATCGCTTACGGCACGCATTTGTATCTTTCGCCTTTTTTGATCCCNTGTTCAGTCAGAGATACTCGTGTCCCGGGATGATCGCTTACGGCACGCATTTGTATCTTTCGCCTTTTTTGATCCCTTAGTACCTATTTGGCAAATGTAGCATCTTAGTCCAAGTAATGTGTAACATTTTTTTACTATAATCTTTTAAAAATATGTTAACTTGCATACTTGTATACATATGTAAAATATTATAGAAAACTAGTAAGCCTATCATAAATGAACTACAGACACAATACCACAGAATATTCTTGACAGGTCTGTGCAAACCAATCAATATTTGTCACAGTAAGTCAGTCATGTTCGTGGGTCATTTCCAGTGTTATATTGTAAAGTTGCGGCGGGCCACGCAAGTCAAGCTCTCTGATTGGTGAATGACCCGCGGGCCGCAGTTTCCCCACGGGAAATTTACAGGGAAAATTAATTCGGTTTCAACGTGGATGTCTATCTACACGAAAACTTCGCCAGAGGTAGCGCGCTAACGGTTCGAAACAAGTATAAACTACGTGTTAACCTCATGCCGTGCCTCAATTTAAAGAATACCCTTTCGAGAGAGCACTCTTTTGCGCTTTCTGGTGAGAGCATTGTTGCGCGCGCTCTCAAAATCTCGTTCCGTGAAATTGAAACAACCACTTTTCGTTTCTCACCGACGTCAAACACATAGCTGATACCAAAAAGGCGCGAAATCATGTCGAGTTAAAATCACGGTCAGAGCTATAGGAAGTAATTTACATATGTTAAAATATCACAAATAATTATAGCAGTACGGGAATAATTGCTAGCGCATCAAATACTATATTTTTTTTACATACTACCATCATGTTGCAGCAAAATTATAAAGAAAGAGCGAGACTTTCGTAAGAAATCCTTATTTATATTTTTATACATACGTGTCACGTAAATTATTTTCTTTAGTAAAACAGTTGAAATTATTCAGTTGCAGGTAAAATGCGACGTGATTTAGGCTCAGAAAGCTACTATAACCTAATTGAAACACTGAAACAATGTAAACAAATATGGCGCCTGGTCAGAGTGTGCCAGCGTTACAACTTCTTGCTCTCTCTGTGTTCTCGCTCTTTCACGCTCTCTCCGAAGAATTGAGACGACCAGAGAGCGTTTTCTCATACGTCATAATGACGTACACGAGAGAGCGCTCTCTGGGCCAACTGACACACGGCCTTAGACGTGGCCACGAGGTTTTGACAGTTCTATTTCGGGACTCGGTGGTTATCACTTCACAACTGGCATGTGCACTCTACCCTACTGTTTCTCTATGGGTGCAATCGCCGCGTGGGTTGTCAGTACGTAAATACAATATGTTGTATTGCGCGCATGTCAAAGCGATTCCCACCCTTGAACGACTCAAATCTTCAAAACCACGTGGTCAGAAATGAGGTTGGTTAGTTAGTTAGCACACCGTTTACGTGAGTTCGAAATTAAGTATTTTTTCACAAACGGCATTTTAAAGCAACCAGAATATGTTGAAGTTATGCAAAAAGATTCACTTTTGTTGGAAGAATCCTAATTGAAACAAATCTGTCGGATCACGTGACTGATAATTATGTTGGCATTACGTTGGCGAGTGGTAGGAGAATATATGCCTACTCTGTGAGTTCGATAATTATCGGCCACACGGTAAGATGACTTATTAACATGTCTCAAGTTTTCTTCCAGATGGATACCAATGCAGGTCAAATAAGATAAAAACGTATGCGTAACAATGAAAACTACACGAAATATATGACGTTACCAGATGTTAATGTTTAGTGTAGGTGTCGAAGAGGAAACAGTACGTTTTTCGACGTGGAGAAACAAGAGGACGCAAGGGCCACAGTGGAACACACATCAAACATCTCTTGTCGCTTCTGTTTGTAGGGCAATGGCCGGTGCAGAAGCCTGCAACGTGCTACGTGGAAGTACAAGCGACGGGCGTGCGTTCCATGCGGTAACTATAAAGTCGCGCTCTAGATTTAATTCTAAACCTGATATTCACTAAATAGAGTTCATCTGTTAAAAAGGAAGGCACAAGCATCTTCACGAAGGTAAATAAGATATCCATATATTCCAAACTCCAGCGATATTCGTTGGCAGACACCACTGAAACCTAATACGGAGTAAGGTGGTTACCTAGAACGGTGTCTGTATAACAGTGTAGGNGGGGGGGGGTGTCATAGACAGGCCTTATTTTAAGTGTATTCTGTTGCGGATCTACTTAACATGATGAATATAGAAAATGTAGGGCTGTGTTCTATTTCAGTGCAACGTGCCCTTGTTCCCTTCATGAGGAACATTCGTTAGTGTATTTAGACGCCCGTGCTCTTTCTACTGCGAGTGCTTTATTCTGTCGAATTTCACACCATTCGAGTTTGTGCCGTTAGCGAGTGTTTCCCGCGGCAGTGCAGAGTTGTAAACACAAACAAACGAAATAATGAAAACAGTAGCGCATAGGAAAACGATCCAGGACTCGAGAAGGGCAAGTGGCTCGTTGGGCAAGTTGCTGAAGAGGACTTTCTAGGGTGCATAATGTGCCCTTGCTGTGAATTCGGACGGCGACAACGTGACGCCGCGTCCGGGAGGCACTTCTCAAGGACCCTCAGCCGGTGAATGCGAACACTAACTATGCACGTACTCCGTGCCCACCAGTTGCCGGCGGGGGCGCACTCACCTCGACCACGTGCTCGTGCCGCAGTTCCGTCAGCAGGATGATCTCCTTGAGGATCTTGGCGGCGGCGCGGCGGTAGCAGACGGTCATCGTGGCGCCCGCCCTCTTGAGGCACTCGCGGATGTCGTGGCCGTTGAGGTTGACCGTCTTGACGGCGACCTGCCTGCCGCGCAGCCNTCGAGCTCGCGGCGCAGCGAGCCGAACAGCACGACGCCGGCGAACAGGCCGGCGTACACGCCCACGAACACGCACAGGCCCGAGACTCCGCGCCGCGACATTACCCTCACAGCGCGCCGCTCGCCGGACAAGTGACGGTCGCGCGCGGGCGGCGCGGGTCGATCCCGCCGTACCCCGCGCATGCGCAGTGCGACCGCTAGGCAAACAACCCGGCTCTGGCGAAGGAGGGGGGTCTTTTGACAGCGCTAACAGGTCTGCTTCGTGCCCGGCCCCCTCCTAAACCACCAACAACCGAGGCAAGCTGCTGCGGTCCACAACAGGAACCACGCCGTTCCAGCCGTTACTTCCTGCGGCATCTTATCACTTACCGAGATATCTCGCAACGTGTGATGTACGTGTGTGTGTGTGTGTGCTGCTGTGTTCGACTGTCCACACACACGGCGCGGCGGTTTGAACAGACACGATTGCTCGGTGAATTGATTGCAATCAAGTTATGAACATCAAATTACACGTTTTATTTGTATGTAACATCAACAACACCAACACCAACAAACAACCTACCCTGCAGCTGCTACAGTCAAATGCATACACCTCTAAAATCCCAAAAAGAGCTCGTCAGATTTTCAAAATAATCACGTCGCTGAACTCGCCGCTTAATAACTTATTGGGAGAAATGAGTATATTCCCATAAAAACCAAAGTTTATATCGATATCTTAGTACCTAATTACATCTCGGAACAGACACAGGCGGTGGCTTATGAGCTTCGTAGTGCCACTTACGAATTTGAAATCAACATTTCGATACCTTCAGCGGTTCGGAAGATATTTGGGGCGAACATCTTAGTCGAATACGCATATATATAAAAGTCAAAGTTTGTATGTATGCATGTATGTTGTACCACCTACCCGAGCAGACGCCTGGACACAACCTCAAAGAACATACTACGTGGTGTCCCCAAGTGAACGCTCAAGGGCAAGGTGCTGCTTCACGTGGATCTGGCTTGGGTTAATCAAGGTCGTGAAAGAACACAAGAGTATCAGAAGGCCGAGCAGCCTTCCCACAAACCCTTCTTTCATGCAACAAATTAATTGTTGGTTTACCATTTTTTCGATTATGTATGGGCCAAATAATAAAGGTCTTTAAATAGTTAAAGAAAAATGAGTAAACAAACTTACTCATAAACATATATTTGATTTATCTCATATATATATATATATATATATATATATATATATATAAATATATATAACCCTTTCTGCTCTCTTGATTACATTTTATGGNTACAAGAGTAATTATATATATAATATCGGTATTGACAATACATACTGGCCATAGCCATAATATTAAATATTAAACATACAAAGAGAAAAGGGTACACCCTACACGAAATGGCTAAAATACGTTAAGTAATTTAGAAAAATTATTGAATAGTAAAATAGGTACATAAAAATTTAACTAGAAATGTTGATATAATTTGTTTCTTTTGTTTTAATTTGATGTCTTGTAAGTTCGTAGTATTCCTTTGTTCAAAAAAAAAATTGTCATCTTTGGTGGATATAAGATCCCAAGTTAAACATTAAGTTGTGTGTTCCTTCATGCAGGAAAGGAAATATGTGCTTAGCTGTTCGATGAAAAAGAAGAAAGTCCGCCGTGCAAAGTGCCGGGGCAGGAAACGTCGACATGGACCATAGTCCTAATGGCAGCATCTCACAGAAGCGGGCACAGCCGCGCACCGCTAAAGAGGTAAAATAAAATATTTAACACATGATGTTAAACGATATAAGAAGAACGTTGCAAAATATCGTGCTCCACGCCAAGTTGAAGGATTCGAGAAGAAAGAAGCAAGTATGTATCGATAGTATCGATATGACAAACGATAGGTGGTATATATTTCTTTTTGTAAGCAGTCACAATTAATATTTAATGATGAAATAATATATTCACTAAACAAAAATACAAACTTGAAAATATGACCCACTACCAAATATAAACATTATATAACATACATTAATTTGTTTAACAAAGGTAACAAGAATTTTATAGGTAAAAATATTAATAATAAAAAAGGGAATGAAGGAGTTCGGGAAAACCAAGCTTTTCCATTAAATGTCCGAAAGGGACACAAAGGGTAATAGACAAATAGTTCTATTAAAAGAAAAAAATGGCACAATGAGTGTATATAAGTTGGTTCTCTATACAATTCCACACTGGTTGATGGATCTCGACCAAATTTGGCAGGGATTCCCTCCAGTACTGAACTTAAAATACTGTTACGCGAAAATTTACCCCGGACTCCTATTTTACCGGGAACCCCTAAAACAGGGTTGCGTATCCCTAATTGCCCTCTTACAGCCGGGTGGTTCTGATAGTGTTTGATAATAAGGGAAATACTTTTATATCACGCGATCCTGTAGACGTGCATTAAAAATTACTTGATATCGAAGACAAATTTCCTGATATGATATGGTATTTTGTGTGAAGGCTAGTTAAATTCTCTTGTAGTAATTGACATTAAAAACATTAGGCTACATTTGAATAAGTCACCGCTTAAAATGCTTGTGTAAAATGATTTTTTTGTAGGTTTTGATACAGAGGAGAAGATGAAATGTGTTTTAAACTAAGGTAAAACTCCAGCCACTCATCAACTCAACTCTCGGCCCGGAGGGCCGTCGCACTATTTATACTCTGTTGGCCTTGACCTGGAAAGTTCGACGCACCCCAAGTCATTCTGAGTGAAACTGGGGCAGAAATCACTATATAATTCTTCAGATAAACGCAGAAACTCAATATAACCAAGTTCAGCAGCACACGCCGCAAAAAAATTATCGTGTCGGCTAGCTTTCTTGAAACAGATACGCGGTTCTTGGTTTATCGCCCGCCTGTTAATGAAGGCATGCCTTGTGACTCGCCGCTGCTATCATGTAACTTCTCTGTCCTTCAATTCCACTCGCTCGCGCGGGACAATTCAGCGAGGCGCGTAACTGTATTACGAAACTGTGGTATGCCCTCTGGTAATATTCAATAGTGCATCACACCCCTCGCACTGCGATACACGCTGCAGCATGGTCTGGCATGGAGTCCGGCAGACGCCGGATGTTGTCCTGAGGCAGACGAGACCAGAAATTGTTGTATGGCTTGTTCGAAATCCTGGATACTGTGGCACGGTGGCAGCTGGCGTTTAAATTGGTCCTACACACGGTCTATTGGGGGCATGTCAAAGGAACAAGCAGGCCATGGTAGTGTTTGGACATGGCGAAACCATTCCTGGGTAACTTGCGCCGTATGATGTCGAGCGTTATCCTGCTGGAATATCGCACCTCGAATCCCGCCCAGAGGTGAAAGGAGATGAGGGTGTAATATCTCATCCACGTAATGCTTGGCCGTCAATGTGCCACGTAACACGACGAAAGCGGATATGCTATCGTAGACTATGGCTGCCCAGACCATAATGCCTTCCGTGGGGGATGTGTACCGCTCGAAAGCGAGGTTGAGATTGTGGTGTTCACCAGAGGCACTCAACACCCGGGCGCGTTAATCACATCATAAGCATCAGTCCCTATAACGAAGCGGCACTCGTCACTAATCGTTCATCACTAAACACCACACATCGTAAGTCTGTGGCGTTCCACATTGCTCTGGCCTGACACCACTGCAAACGGAGCCACCGTTGTTGCAGAGTTAATGGCAGCACATGTAATAGGTGCTGAGACCGTAGTTTAACCTTCACAAGGCATGGGGAAATGGTTCGTGGGCACACAGGGGCCGCAACACTAGCCAATATCGTGGACCGGGTCACCAATGGAATCCCTTTGCGCCTGGCGCACGATCCGTTGATCCTCTCGACTGGCAGTCGATCTCTGAGCACTCCGTGCGTGGGTGCCTTCACGTATCGACTACCCCCAACAGCATCGGGCAGTATGGTCTGAACGATCCACATGGTGGGCTATACTGCGATACGACAACCCTGCAGTTTTCAGCCCGATTATGAATTATCTTTCGAAGTCAGTCATTTGCTTAAAGCGGCGTCTTTGGCGTCTTCTAGACATTCTTCTTCATTCTGCACGCTTGCTTGATATCGTTTGTTGTTTCTCGCGTTAATGCGGATTCGACTAAATGCCAGTGTCGACGACCGCTGGTCTGTGCTTGCAGTGCCACTGCTGGACGGGCGGTAACATTCAAATCCACCAATGTCGGATCATGTACATACCAGCCCGTACTCTCGCTATTTACATCGTTTCGGGGTTGCCGTGTGGTTTCTTCGTGGTTCGCGTTGTCTGTATGTGTGTATGGTTCATACAAACGCCCAAAATAACGTATCTGATTAAACATATAATTGAAGTGTTTCTGAATAAGATATAAAAACTGCATGCAAACTTATGCATTCACTTTTCTGGTCTTTATATTTGCTGGCCACTTTGCTAAATTCAACGTTTTCATCTACGCGTTACACTTGTCTGTATAAATAATTAGTTCGATGTCTTACGGGGCTTGGAATACAAACAACAAAAGTCAACAAATAAAAAACGCGCATGTATTAAGTAGCAAAGTTGTATTAACATTGATTGAGAGTGCTGAATTGTCTTCTGTGTTCGATACGGTAGTTTTCAACAAACTCATTTCTCATTACAAAAAAATGACACCTTGTAAAGAAAACCTCTCTGTGACATAGCACAATAACTTTATTTTTTTTTAGAAAGAGGAGGTTTTTATTCTTTATATCTAGACATTTGTATGTATATTTCATACTTTCTAACATATTTTACATTTATTTGTATATTTAACTTCGAGGTGTTATTTTCTGACTCAAGAGAAACGTATTAAATATTTGGTGTCCTGTAATAGCCGATATGGGAAGTGAAGGAGACATCAGCGGTAGCATGACCGACAGTAATCCCAGGTAACGTCTTATGACATTCATTCGCTTTTAAAATGTTGCTACAGCTCATGACAAACCCTTGAAATAGTTAAACCGCAGTTACCCAGCCGACCGAGTTTTCCATTGACTATCTTGCGGGCACATAGTCTCGTCTAAATTTATAGATGTTTGCGTGCACGTAGTCTCGTCTACATTTATAGATGTTTGCGGGCACATAGTCTCGTCTAAATTTATAGATGTTTGTGTGCACGTAGTCTCGTCTACATTTATAGATGTTTGCGCGCACATAGTCTCGTCTAAATTTATAGATGTTTGCGTGCAGTTTGGTCAACAGGAAGGCGTGAATTGTTTATTTGTAATTACATGTCAAGGAAAAAATTACCGCTACAGACTTGGCCAATAGAGTTCTCAGCTTTTGAAAATGAGTTAAGTACAGAAAGAAAGGTTTGTCAATTTTTTGCCAGTAAAATCTTTAGAGTATTAACTTCCATACATGAACTAAATATGAGGTGAACAGATTTTCGTCTTTCGTTTATGTCCCCAAACTTAGCTCATTAAATGCAATAAGAACTGTCCAGATCACGTTTTTAAACAGTGGCGTACTATTTGTTTACATATTGCTTTACTACAAACACGCGCCTTAACAAAAAGAAAATTAATGCTATCCGTAACTTGATTGTAATGTATTTTCAATACAATTCTGTTAGAATTAATTTACAAATGTCCTAAAGCATTGATTTGTGTAAACATTGTATTAAACTTAGTCGATACCACGTGGTTTGTACCGTTCTAGTGAAAAAAAACAGCCGCTCAGTGTTATGAAATAGAGATGGTGCGTACTCTAAACGCATATAACCTGTACGCTTCCATAATGGCAATTCAAGCAAAGTAAAGCCACGTATATCGTAATTCCTAGCAACTGAGCATCGAATACTTACCTCCGCAGATCAGGATTTAAGTCAAACTATAATTTTTTGGTAGTAAGAATTAATATTGTCACTACCGAATATTATTTATAATTAATTACAGAAATTAAATAACTATGTTATATGTATAGTAGTGTATACACAAATATTTTTGTTACTTAGGAAGAAATAAAGTTGCCGAAACTTAGAGTTTTGAAAACTTCCGTCAAAATTTTCTTTAACTATTACAGCGGAAAATTCTCACAAATCGTAAACACGGGATTATACAGCATGGAACACCAATACCTACACAAGAAAAGCCGATATGGTCCGTGCAAAAGAGTAATTAAACGACCTGAAAACGGATCATACTAATATGGCTGCTAGGCACATACCTACTGTAATGCACAACCAAAAAAATACATTCTCCGTAAACATTATGCTTGTCTTGTACACTGCAGAGCCAAAAAAAACTGGTGTATGCAAATAACAGAGGTATGGAACCAATCAGAGTAACGCGATGCGGTCGGCAAAGACAACAAGCGTCTGGCAAAGTTGCTAGATCGGTTACTGCTGCTACAATGGCAGGTTATCCAGATTTAAGTGAGTTTGAACGTGGTGTTATATTCGGCGCACGAGAGATGGGACATCTCCGAGGTACCGATACAATTTGGATGTTCGCGTACGACCATTTCACGAGTGTACCGTGAATATCGGGAATCCAGTAAAACATCAAATCTTTGACATCGCTGCGGCCGGAAAAAGATCGTGAACGAACGGGACAAACGAAGACTGACCAGAATCATTAAACGTGACAGACGTTCAACCCTTTCTCAAATTGGCGGAGAGTCAAATGCTAGGGCATCAACAAGTGCCAGCGTGCGAGTGCGAGCTATTCAACGGACCATCATTGATATGAGCTTTCGGAGCCGAAGGCCCACTCGTGTACTGTTGTTGACTGCACGACACAAAGTTTTACGCCTCGCCTGGGCCCACCAACACCGCCATTAGACTGTTGATGATTGGAAACATGTTGTCTGGTCTGACGAGTCTCGTTTCCAATTGTATCGGGCGGATGGACGTGCACGGGTATGGAGACATCCTCATGAATCCATGGACCCTACATGTCAACAGGAGACTGTTCAAGCTGGTGGAGGCTCTGTCATGGTATGGGGCGTGTGCAGTTGGCGTGAAATGAGACCCCTGATACGTCTAGATACGACTCTGACAGGTGACAGGTACGTAAGCATCCTGTCCGATATCTTGCATCCATTCATGTCCATTGTGCATTCCGACGGACGTGGACAATTCTAGCAGGACAATGTGACACCCCACACTCGATAATTGCTACCGAGTGGTTCCAGGAACACTTTTCTGACTTTAGACACTTCCATTGGCCACCTAAATCACCAGACATGAACATTATTGAGCATATCTGGGATGCCTTGCAACGGGCTGTTCAGAAGAGATCTCCCCCGCCTCGCACTTCTATGATGGATTTGTGGATTGCCCTGCAGGATTAATGGTGTGAATTGCCTCCTGCATACCTTCAGAAATTAGTCGAGTCCATGCCACGTCGTCTTATGGCACTTCTGCGTGCTCGCGGGGGGCCTACACGATATTTGGCATATGTACCAGTTTTTTTAAGGGTTTTTTAAGTGTAATTTGACCAAGAATATTTTGCATATGGTCAAAATTAATTTACAATTTAAGTAGGCCTATACGGGTTTTTAAATATTATCTGGAAAAAATACACTTCCTTTATGAAGACGTTTGTTTTGGGCACTGGAATATTAGGTGTCTTGTATAGGAGAAGGGTGAGACAAAAATCTAGGATGGACACGTGAGTTTTTTTTCCCCTGAAAGGGCAACTTTTATCGCACGCTTTATTACAATCATATCTAGTTTTGGTGGCGAGAGCTATGAACATAAGTTATTTTAGTGTACTTTTAATGTCTTCTTTTATATCTTTAACCAAACATAGTCTGATCTTCGTAACCCACTAACGATTTCTTCCCATACGAAAAATGTTAACTCACTGAAGCAACTTCGTCTCCTAATGCAGGTATAGGTCTATCAAATGCACGAATTAAAAAGTGCTCATTTGGTGAAAAGTTTCCATGTTTTGGATGGTAAGTATGATCAAATACTAACTGTATTTACTATAACACTGTAATAGTAAATATTTGAATGAATGACTATTTATTGGGAAAATCTTATACAGAATGTCCCGTAACTAGTGATCAACCCTAAAACAGGCGGTAGATCTGGCCATGATGCAGAAAATTACAATTTTATCTTAGTATTTAAAATTTACGGTTTTCGAGGTATGGACACGATTTTGAACTGTTAAAAAATTTGTTGACTTTTTTCGGTATTTTGCGTGCCATTGCTACAAATTAAGAATTTTGATCATTACATTTTTGGCTAATATTCTAGACGAGTTGAAATATCATACGTAAGTCAAATTTTTTCAGTAAAGAATATGGTATTTGCAGAAAATGTTGCGTCTTTGTCAGATTTGAGCTTTGCCTACTTCTCATCATTCGACCATGAACTTTGGTAACTTAAAAAAAATTTTACCTAGGTATAATAACAAATTCTCTTAAAAAAGTGCAGATTTTCAGATTCTTACATGGTATACACCTCTGATTTCCCATTTCAGAAACAAAGATTGCCACGAAAATGGCAAAGGAAGTATATCAGAATACTGAACAGCAGTGGCGTGTGGTGAAGTGTTGCAAGGTAAGCTGGTGCATGTTCACTGCTGTACATTCTCGGTGCTCGCAGCAAAGACCAGAAACCACCGTGCTGCGTAGGGAAACTGCAGGCATTCCGATAACTCACAAGCGAGCAGCAAGGGGTCAATTACATGCGTCCTGTGGCGCCAGTTGCCGAGCTACGTTTTAGTGTTGGAAGTGTGAACTAGCAAGCAACAGGGCACAGTTCATTGCTAACGCCAGCTTACCTTGCAATAGTTCACCACACGCCACTGCTGGCCAAAATGTGCTCAGTTTCATGCTAAATTAGCGTGCTACTAGTATGATCATAATTCACAAACTGTTCATAAGAATCGAGAGATAACCCAAATTTGAAAAAAAAAAAAAAACCTTACATTTTCTGTAAATACAACATTTTTCAATAAGAGACTGTGTTGTATGTTTCACAATTAAACTCGTCAAGAACATTATCTGCAAAACAAAATTAATAATATCCTTTATTTGTATCAATGGCACACAAAATACTGGTCTAATATGACGCTACGCCACTGTGGAAGACAGGGTGACTTATAGCATCGTAGTTATGTCCTCCCGGCATAGACTATATGATGCCTGAAGGTTAAGGGGTTTGCAATAATGTAGTCTTTTACTGTTTCATTTTAAGGACGTATATATTGTCTCGAATTTAACACAAATAAAATACAGCAGCACTTCCGAGGTGTGGTACCTAATTTGACTACTCGTATTAACTGTTTCTGACTTAGTGGTGTAGGGGGGCTTCTCTGGACGGCGTACTGTATACTTATCTCAGCTGTGGGTGCTGGTATGATGTCAGCGGGGGATGAGTTCCAGCAGTGTGGGGCGGCCTTGAAAAAAGGCCCGCACTAGGTGTCGTCTCACTGTGGTTGCTGCTCTACTGACGTATCTGACGTGGCCAGGG
>NQII01002474.1:120256-224464 GCA_002778355.1 Clitarchus hookeri | reverse complement strand
GGCCGCACTCGTGCGGCTGGCCTAACACTCTGCTCGGCGATTGTCAACTGACTGACTACTCTGGGCGGTAATAATCAACTGAACCCACTTATCTCGTAAAGGGGTTTTTATGCACGCCAGCCTCCCTCCTTAAGTGTCGGCACGTGTCTCTATTATTAGGGGAGGGGGTGAGGTGGTAGAACGCAGAACAATGCCTTTCAAAACCCGGGCCCTGGTTCCTGAAGGTTGGGGGTGGGGGGTAGCATCTTGCTCCTAGTTTGCTCTGTCAGCTATTTCCTGTTGTGTTTCCACATTGTCCTGTGGTCAGCTCGTCAGCTGTTTCTTCCGCGGTGCGTATTTTCTGAATTTAGGCAAACTGCGTTTTTCTATTTCGTGAAACCTCTACACTCAACAGATCTCATGGGCTTGCTAGAAGCATAGGGGGGTGGGAGGGTGGTAGGGAATGCCTAAGCCACAGGACACATGTAACTGCGATCCGCCACCAACGTCGTGGCACGTGTCGACTGAGAGGCGCTCGCAAAGGGGGTCAGCGAGTTTTCTATTCCAAAAGACGTCACACGTCAAATACATGAATTTTTAAACCGTAAGGTTTCTCTCAGATGAGGTAGTGATAATTGATGGCCCTTGGCTAGAAGTATTGCCTGTTTCATGGTTAATTATTATTTATGGGACATCCTCTATGATGGGATAAGTACATCTACTTAAAAGCACGTTCATTACAAACAGATATATAGTATTATCTCAAAACAAGTCTGTTTTCAACGAGTAAATTATTCTAAGTTATCTGAGAAAAAATGAGTCTGTTGGTATTTTCTTTCGCCATTTTCTTTTTCAACTTTTTTGATGTCAATTAGCACAGCCAAATGTTATACATGCCTTTTATTTAATATATATTTTATTATGAAATATCTAAGATCGCCAATTACATTTTATAGCTAATCTAATTTACGTCAACAGCAATTGCGTTCTGCCTTGTTACAGATGAAAACATGTTGTGTACCAGTCTGTCGAATGGTTAATTTTTAGCTGCCTTTTCCCTCCCATTTGACTTCATAACCCCTCACCCATCAGCTGACATTCTACTCCTATGATGGAGCATGGCACTGTGTTGCTATTATAGATCATAAGACAAACGATTACGATAAACTAAGTTAACTAACAATGGAACATCCTAGGGTAGATACAGATAACGCCGCTAGTCACGAATGATAAGACATGCTGGCAATTTATTTACGAAGAACGATATCGCAATGGAAAAGAAACAATATACCTGTCGTTCAAAGGTTGTAAATAAATAACATGGTGCCAGAGCATCAAGTCTGGTTGAAAATAACGACTGTGTTGCATGAAGCGTAAGCGCCCCTCACTACATTCTGCTTAACTCTTTCAGGCACGGATCAATAAAACAAATTGAGGCGGCGGAAGAAGCAAATCTTTTTGTTCGGATCTGTGGAAGTTTCAGTATACCATCCTGTAAAACGTCGGGACCAATAGAATATGCTCTGTGATACGTCGGGACCAATATAAATGGTTTTATGTTCGACGTTATTGGTAGCAGCTGTTCATATGAGACTGCGGATTGGAGTCTAAGAACGAATGATATTTCCTTTTGCATGAGGGATTTAGAGAATTCCGCAGCGCATATATATATATATATACATACATACACACACACATATTCCTCAGACTGTTTACCTGTTCCTTAAAACGGGATGGGAGGGGAAGTTTCCTTTTCCTTCGGCCGGTACCAAGGGTATTTTAGCAGTGCAATAGTGGCTTGAATAGTAGGGACGACTGAAAGAATGCAGAGTTGTAACTTTGCAGTCTGTTTTTTCAAATTGAATCATACCATAATTCAAAACAAAAAGAAATACCTCCAGGCTGCTCAAGAACCAAAATGCTTTTTTTAAATTAGTTTTGAGATTATTTTTTATTTTTGTGGCATGATATCGATTGTAACTTTATAAAAATTACATATTATTTTTAAAATAACATTTATCATATTTTTTGTAAATATCATACAATTATAACTTAGAATATTTATTTCTGCAAACAAAAAAAAAAATAAGTTACTTTAACACAAAATTTGGTTTCAGCTAAAGAAGCAGATTCATCTGCATGACGGATTTAATATTTAACCATTTTGACTTTAAAATTTATCTTAAAAGTTGAGATTGAAACTTACAAAAAAATTTACAAGAAATATGCTTGATGAAAAGACATAAATTTAAAATTCATATTAAGCATTTCAATTTATTTTTTTAAGTAATTTTCTTCCAATGTCATAATTTCTCAGACAATACCACCACAACGAAAAAGGATGCATATGTTAAAAATAAAATGAATTTAACTTACTTGAACAATATGATTTATAATTTTTTTACGATCATGATTATGGTTTAGTATAATACAGGCTGAGTATAAAAGAATACCCCAAATTTGAAGGTCTATATTATCAAAACCAAACAACCTACAACCTTGATTGACCAANTGAGTATAAAAGAATACCCCAAATTTGAAGGTCTATATTATCAAAACCAAACAACCTACAACCTTGATTGACCAAACAAATGAACTGTGGAACCATGAAGTTTGTTTACCATACATTCATAAATGTTCAATGTGACCACCATGAGCGGCCCGAACGACATCTACGCGATAATCAAACTCGTTCCACGCTCTTGTCAGCATGTCCGGTGTTACGGTTTGGATGGCGTTCGTAACTCTCGGTTTGAGGTGGTGAGGGGGAAGCGAGCTCGCATTCGACACGTCAATGTGAAGGGGACGGTCTGATGTTTCCTTTATGTGCCGAGAGATGACACTGGGAGCGTCTGTCGTCGCACTATGAGCGTGTGTTGTGTGTTAGTCCGCATCACGATGGCGACGGAACAACAGAAGGCGTTCTGTGTTATTCAGTTTGCTAAATGTGAATCGGTTACGACTGTTCAACGTGAATTCCGTCGCAAATACGGACGTCGTCCTCCCGATAGGTGGAGTATCGTACGTTGGTTTCGTCAGTTCCGTGACACAGGGTGCCTTTGCAAAGGCAAAAGTTCCGGGCGGCCGCGTGTGTCCGAAGAGAATGTGCAACGGATTCAACAAGCGTTCGTTCGCTGTCCGAGAAAATCAACTCGACAAGCTAGCCGGGAAATGCAAATCCCTCAATCGACGGTATGGACAGTGTTGCGAAAGCGATTGCTGTACAAACCATACAGGTTACAGCTTGTACAGGCTCTTACCGAAAGGGATAAAGAACTGAGACGTGATTTCTGCGCGTTCGTTCTTGCCCAGAACGAGGTAGACGATGCCTTCATGTCTAAGCTGGTTTTTAGCGATGAAGCGACGTTCCATACAAATGGTAAGGTGAGCCAGCACAACGTGCGGATATGGGGTCAGGAGCCTCCACATGAAACCACCGAACACGAGCGCGCTTCCCCCAAAGTGAACGTGTTTTGCGTTGTATCAAAAGACACTTGGGGGATACGGGTCGGTGACTCCTGTGTGAGGAAGGTGGTGTGGCAGTGCCATGCTATAGTAACCAAGCCCTTCACCGAACCGGCTCTAGAAAGAGTGGATGATGCGTCTCTTATAGTCTTTCTCCACTCATGGCGACCCATGGCTACTCGTGCCTCCCCTGTGTTTGCAAATTGGGCTCCGCCGCCCGAATCCCTATGGGAACCAGTTTCCTCGTGGCTGGTAAGGGGTATATGCCATGATGGCTTAGACTGATAGCTGGTACCTAGGCCCGACCACTTGGTGGGGTGTTGGACCACTTGGCATTCAGGCCGTTAGGGCCCAAGACAGGAAAGTCCTGTGTGAAGAACTTCCAATATATATTGTAAAGGACAAGTGTCCGATGACAGCTCGCTTGGCTGCTCTGCGGGTGGATGGGTGATAACGGTGAGCAGTGACGAACACTGGGAGAACTCTGGAGCTGTGGGGCCCACGGGTAACCCATGGCAAAGGACCTGCGGATTTCGATAATGACGGAAAACGCCCGTGCAGAGTCACATCGCATCTTGTCTGCCTGTGGATTGGTTGGTGGGGCGGTCGGACACGAGTAAACCCACTAGTGCCATGGTAAATAAGTGGGAGCACGGGCTGATCGGGTTGGCCCAATCAGAGGTTCTCTCTGGTGTTCCGATCAATAGAGGTTGGACTCGTGCTGGCAGTGGTTAACTCCGTATGCTGGAGGAGGTCTGGATAGATCCCCCCTTTTAAAGAAGGATCGGGCGGTGAGCAGGCATCTGCTCGGGTTGTGCCCTGGCAAGACATTAGGGGTCCGGATAGTACTCCGGCCAGACCACACGCTTGGTAATCTGAGTATGAAGGTCTCAGGCCTTGTGGAAGGATGATCTTGGTGGAGCTTGTGAATCAAGTAGGGGCTTCGGGCTTGGTTACCTCAGGTGAACAGCTGGGACACCTGCGTTGAGAGGGCGTTATCCATCCTCCCTGCCGAGTGGGCGGCCGTAGCGCGGAATGGCCGCAAGGCTACGAGCGCTACGTAAAAATAACAAAAGTATGACTGCAGGACTGTATATTTGCTTATACCTGTATCCAAATACACTGTTTTCAGCCCTTTCTTTTTTCAAGAGCCCACTGTTGCTGGGATCCCTTATTTGGAGATGCTTACAGAGTTGTTATTTCCTCAGTTAAAAGAGGCGGCGGGGGAATTCATTTTCCAGCAGGATGTTGCACCACCTCATTGGCACCTAGCTGTTCATGGATACCTGAACGAGACATTGCCGCAACGCTGGAATGGTCGAGGAGCAGCTGGTGACCAGGCTCTTCATCATTGGCCCCCAAGAAGCCCGGATATTACCTTGTGCGATTTTTTTCTATGTGTGTACATTNCCGCAACGCTGGAATGGTCGAGGAGCAGCTGGTGACCAGGCTCTTCATCATTGGCCCCCAAGAAGCCCGGATATTACTTTGTGCGATTTTTTTCTATGTGTGTACATTAAGGATAAAGTGATTCGTCCACCATTGCCGGCTAACACTGACGACCTCAAAACAAGAATTACGAACGCCATCCAAACCGTAACACCACCGAACATGCTGACAAGAGTGTGGAACGAGTTTTTTTATCGCGTAGATGTCGTTCGGGCCGCTCGTGGAGGTCACATTGAATGAAGATATGGTAAACAAACTTCACAGTTCCACGGTTTATTTGATTGGTCAGCCAAGGTTGTAGGTTGTCTGGTTATGATATTATAGACCTTCAAAGTTGGTGTATTCTTTTATACTCATATTTTATAATGAAGTGCTATGTAATGTAATAGTAGTATAATTTTAAGAAGTCGGGCATAACGTATTTTAAATTGGGAAAATACGGGATCTGCGATAGGAGCCAGGATCCGACCGGCCATCATGTTGTGATGTCACCCAACCACCATATTGGATAAAGGTCATCTTTAACCTTGACTCATGACCTTAACCCTGTACCCGTGAATTTGGATGAACTTGAACCAAAGAAAATCAAAAAATGTAGAAAAATTATAAAATCTCATAAAAATTATAACAAAATTTAAAAACATTTTAAAAAATTTAAATTATTAAAAAAGTTATTTAAAGATTTACATGTAGGATATCTGGGGTTAGGTGACAGGTGGATCAACTAAGATCCCGACACAACCGACCCTTGCCAGGTCGGCCAGTGTCCATTTCGTTTGCCATGTCAGATATTAATGACCTTGACCTGTGAACTTGATCTTGAACCCATGATCATGACCTTTAATAACCTTAAAACAAAAAAATTCAAAAAATTGTGGAAAAATTATGAAATACAAAAATTATTTTTGTAAAAATTAAAAATGTATATATTTTATAAATTATATAAATATTTACATGTAGAAGGTCCGGGGTTCGATGACAGGTGGAGTGACTAAGCCCCCTACACGACCGAACCTTGCCATGTCGGCCGGTGTCCATTTCGTCAGCCATAATATATGTCGATGATCTTGACCCATTACCTTGACCCCATTAACGTGACCTTGAATGACCTTGAACACAAACATTTCCCAAAAATCCAAAAATCCGCGAAATATCCCACAATTTTAAAAATTCTCAAAAAACCCTTGCCAGTTCTCGGTGTTACCCTGCGATACAAAAAGAGCCGATTTAGATATTTGTTTGTGGGAGTTAAAAGTAAAAGTAGAAATTCAGTGCTCCTGGTGTAACCTTTTAATAGGTATCGGCCACCAGGAGGGGAGGTTTAGTGAGGAAAGCGCCAGTTCCGCCGGGAACTTGCAAACACCCCTTGCTGCATTCGACAGGCGATTATGATGAGACAGTTAATGTTAAAGACTGAATGAGTGCAGTAGAGTCAGTTCGCGTGAAATGTACACTTGCAAGACATTCGCGTGAAATCGATGAACTTCAAAATAAATAGTCAACGGTTCTCAATACTGATGTTGACCATGCGACTCCTGCAAAGAAAAGTAAACTTGATATTGAGGATGAAACAGGAGGTGAGGACAACAATGAAGACAACATTGATGGAAATGAATATGAAGACAATGATAGTGCTGAAGATGATGCTGATTTTCTCAACGTTCCCACACATTTAACCAACTAGTTTCCTTCGACAAGTGGTGTGAAGAAGGCAGAAGGCATCAAAAAAAGATCGTCACATATTTACCGAATACCCGAATGAACTTGTTGATAGACTCAGATATTTAATTGACCTTCAAAAACGAGAGGATCTCTCACACATTGTTGAGATATCTTCAATCATCTATGAACTGAAGGATCAGGGATATATTTCATGATGTGATGAACTGCTTTCTTTTCATATTGTAATGTAAAAAAAAAAATATATAGATATTTTAAAAATAAAACAATTGGGTTTTAATTTTTTGTTCTGTATCCTTTTATCTTTCATAACTTTAAAGTGGCGCTATGAGCACTTGATTATTAAAGTAAAGATTCGCATACATAATATTAATAAAGACTTTTTATAATATAAAATGCACGGATAGTGGACTGTATACACAACATTAATTCTGTCGACATGTACAAATGTGTGGAGACAGTTGACGAATTGATGTTTTTTTAATATGTATGGATGGGGGGACAGACGACATACACATGATTTGATTATGAATTGATGATTGATCGAATTATTGGACGAAAGATTGATAGGAAGATTGAAAATTGAAGGAAAGATTGTGAGATTGATGAAAAGATTGCGAGAGTGATCGAAAGGTTGTTGGAAAGATTTGAAAATTGGACGAAAGATTGATAGCAAGATTGCGAAATATAGATTGGAAGATTATTGATGAAAAGATTGCTGAGGAGGAGGATTGCGAAAGATTGATGAAAAGATAGTGAAAGATTACGAAGGATTGATGGAATTATTGAACGAAAGATTGATGGGAAGATGGGAAAATTAATGGAATGATTGAGAAATTTTGATGGAAAGATTACTAAAGATTGATGGGAAGATTGCTAAATATTGATGGAAATATTTCTGAGCTTGAGTATTACGAAAAATTGATGGAATGATTTGAAGAAAGATTGATGGGAAGATTGGATATTGATGGAAATATGGGAAGATTGATGGAAAAATTGATGAAAATTGTGAAAGATTAATGGACAGATTGAAATATTTATGGAAAGCCTGCAAAAAAATTCATGGAAATTTTGAAAAATTTATTGAAATATTGCAAAAGAATGATGGAAAGATTACCAAGGAGGTGTAGGGTTGTGAAATACTGTGTAAGTTTGTGACAGATTGATGGAATAACTGGACGATTGAGGGATTGATGTTCAAGAAGACCACGGGAGATAAGACTGTTTATCACCCTCGTACATTCCAATTAATACCAAGTATGTCTATAAAAGTGTTTTAGATGCCGATCCACACAATGATTATAACATGACTTGGGCAGGTGGTTGCTAGTCGTATGAAGAGCTTGGATTGGTCACATATACATATATTAAAAAAGTTCTGAGCAGCATACTTATACCTACATAAAAGTCGAGCTGTGTGCATGGTTAAAACATGTATGTGGTTAAGTTCGAGAGCAAGCAGAACATCATGAGCAGCGAGGTACGGTTACCTCCTTTCTTCATAATTAAATATCGATTATATTAATTTTTTATAAATTGTTTTTTATTTTTTTTTTTTAAATTTTTGGAATTGTTTTTGGTTTTATTTCAAGGGGAAAGGGTAATGGTCGAGTGTCTTGGGTCTTGGGTCAAGCATTTTGGGTCAAGTATCTTGGGTCAAGGGTCTTGGGTCAATGGTCTTGAGTCGTTAGTCTTTTGTTTTGAATGTTGAGTATTGAGTTTTGAGTCTTGAGTCTTGGGTCATGGTTCTTGAGTCATGGTTCTTGACTCTTTGGTCTTGAGGTTTGAGTCTTGGGTTTAGAGTCTGGTATCTAGGGTCTTGAATCTTGAGTCTTGGGTCTTGTGGTTTGAGTCTTGAGTCAAGTGTCAAGGGTTTTTTGGTAATTTGTTAGAATTTTTGAAAATTCTCTGGAATTTTTTAAATTTTTTGGGAATTGTTTGTGTTCAAGGTTATTTAATGCCATGGTAATAAGATCAAGGTCATGGACCAAGGTCAAGTTTATCGATATCTAATATGACTGACGAGATGGACACCGGCTGACCTGGCAAGGGTCGGTCGTGTCGGGAGCTTAGCATTTACATATGTCATCGAACCCCGAACCTCTTACATGTACATCTTGAAATAATAAAAAAAAAATTTCAGATTTTGTTCTAATTTTTTATAATTTTTTTTTTATTTTATAATTTTTCTGTCACTTTAAATATTTTTTTTGGTTCAAGTTCATCCAAGGTTACGGGTACAGGGTTAAGGTCAAATTAACGAGTCAAGGTCAAAGGTCACCTTTATCCAACATGGTGGTTGGGTGACGTCACAACATTACGGCTGGCCGGCTCCTGGCTCCTATCCCAGATCCCGTATTTGCTCCATTTAAAATACATTCGGCTCGACTTATCTAAATTATACTATTTGTATCTAACGCAGAGAGTACGTATGCACTGCACTACGCTTGAGATAGCTACTTTGAAGTGCTTATTACTGAGAATAATTAGAAACACTCATGATACTGGGCAGATAATTGTAAATACAGTACGTGGATTAGTTGCTCAGAAGCTTGCCTGGATTCGTTGCACATAGCAAGAGACAGTAACACAAAACGTGTAAAATTGATGTGTTAGACACTGGCGAACATCCAAACTCACCTGTTTGAAGCACGGCCGACAACTGAAATAAACACACATAAACACCACACGGAATAAGATTATACTTACACAACACTACTAAAAATGAAAATAAGAACAGATAGGGTGTGAGTAATGTTAATTTGAAAAAAAAATAATTCTGCAAGAACTTTCAACAAGAAACATAAAATTAAAGTACAATTCGAAAATCAAATAAATTTCAAGGCCGCAGAGTACCAACAACAGTTTAGAAACTACACGAAACTGGCAATCACAGTACAATTTTTTAGCTTTNATTCAAGGCCGCAGAGTACCAACAACAGTTTAGAAACTACACGAAACTGGCAATCACAGTACAATTTTTTAGCTTTCAGTTATTAAGAGCAAGCTGGCAAAACTAGCTTCGCCTGTCATCATAAGTCTCATACTGATTTGTGACGGAAATTAAAAAATTGGATTTCATAATTGAAATTAGGCAGACAATTCAGTTCAGTAGATCGAAAATAAACTTAATGTTAGGGCATGCGTATGTAAAAATATTCAAGCCAGTCCAAAACTAAATGTTAAAGTAATAATTAACTCGTATTTAACTCTGCTCGTTTTGAAAATCTTTACCACACTTACGTGTCGTAATTGCTATCGAGCTGATGTAGACGAACTCCATTGAAAATCTTTTCACAATCGCGCCCAAAATTAATAAAATATCTTGACATTTTTTTTATTTTCTTCAAGCTCTTCTACTTAAGGCTCTCGGGCCTCAGGCGTTGTTTACACTCCTTGGCACTGATATTCATTATATGCGCGTTGAAACACATGCTCATAGCTACATACACACACCCATGTGTGTATATATATATATATACACACACACACACATAAACTAATAAAAACAATTGCCAGCTGTAGCCCGCTCAGGCCCTTTTCTTCTCTTCCAAATTCGTGGCACATCATCTTCTGCCACATCGGACGGCCTGAGTTCGATGACGGAACCGTAAATTATGCTACAAATTGGTACAATCCCTACCAGAATACACCAGGTGCAATCTCCCTGGTCCGGTGCCGAAATTAAATAGGCCTATGGCTCGTCTCCCTCGTCAAGGAGTTTTTAAAAATTGCAAATTTTTTTATAACAATTACATTTGTAATTTTGCGTATCACGTGCCAGAATTAATGTTACCAGCAATAGGGTGCCGTAACAAGATAACGAAATGTAGCCAACTTTCTACCGAAAATTAAAAATTCTCTCACGAAATTAACCAAGTAAATATTCCCATAAAAATTACTAAACAATAAAATAATAAAACAAGCTACTTATTTAACAGTAAAGCAAATAACTTATGAAATGAATTATGACGTGCTTAAAATTTCGGTGTATCAAAACAAGAATCAAATTATTATCAGTTAAGTTGGTGCAGAAAATTGAACTATAGTAAAAATGCATTAAATTCTCAGACGTTACAATATATATATACTTAAGTAAATATTTTGGGTAAATGAATACATGAATGATGATGATTGTAGGTATTCAGATCAAAGTAAGTGGTTAAGTAATTGGCAACAGAAATGTGCACTTGACTTGTTATTACTGGACTGTATTTTCAGTGTAAAGAAAAGCGTTACCAGTGGGTCAGCGGTATTCTTTAATCCGTTTTCAATATTTCATTAAACTTCTATTGGAACATAGTTTTATCGGTTATGTTGCAGCCATTATTGCTCTGCTACCTGTATGACTGCCTGCCACACAACTTCACAATGGGACATACGGGTGCATGCATAATTTTGACATATCAGCATTAAACATCTAGTTTATGGGTTCTACGTAGTGTGATAAATAGTGAACTGAACTGCTATAGGTACAGTTGTAGCTTTAGAGTCTCGTTAGGATTTTTTTTCAGAAGTGGAAGTCTTTACAGAAATACGAACTGTACTGTAAAAACGTACTGTAAATATTTCCAAGTACGGCTACCTAGGCAGGAATACACATTCACTCCTGTCTCGAGTGTAACTTCCTCAGGTCTCTCATAATCCACATTATTCAGGCGTATTCCCTTGAATTGTCATTAAGTTTCGGGTTACGCTGAGCTTGGTCCTGCAATAACAATTTCACGTTTGCATCTGTTTTGGGGGACAGAATGTAGAAACTTCCACCAAACTAGTCTTGCACTCCAGAAATCAACTGCCCTAGCCAGCCGATACTATGGAAGATAATGTTATTTTAAGTGTGATCTATTGAACATCTTTTACGAAATATTTTTATTTGGCAAAGTACCGGCGTTGACAGCAACCAGCCAAGGTTGCTAAGTCACTACCTGCTGATAAAAAGGGGCTTCATCTTCAAATGCCAGACAATACATGGATGTGTGGGTAAGTTAAGATGTAAGTTAAGGTCAGTTTAAGCTGCAAACCCTGCCTCCTCTCACTCCGACAATTAGCCATCCGGCATAAAAGTAGAGGATCCAACAAGCACAATAAAATAATACTTTTGAGTTTGCATACTATTGCCACTGTAAGGGGCGTGATCCCACCCTTATCAGGTCGAGTCATAAGGTAGCAGGTTAAGACTGATGAGTGAATTTGAGCGATGGCCTGGGTTGCTGAGACGAAGAGTCGTTAACGGAACGAGAAGAAGGAGTTTTTGCATCAATACAGATGACACAGCGGCTCTTGTTGCACTTCAGGAGGGCCTAGCTACAAATCTCCCCGCAGAGACAATTATCTTGTTTCGAGCGCAACGCGGCCGCTGTGGTGTAATGGTTAGACTACTCATCTCCAACCAAGGCGAACTGCGGGTTCGATTCCCGGTGGAGTCTCCCCCAAATTTTTGCATTTGGGAATCGTACCTGACGATGCCGCTGGTCGGCGGGATTCCTCGGAGATCTCCCGTTTCCCCCGCCCTTACATTTCCGACGCTGCTCCATATATACTCACCTCGCTTCACCCTCATCGGCTCTCAAGACCTCGATGTTAAGAGCCGCCCAAATTTCTTCACTCACTCACTCACTCACTCCAGCGTAACTTCTGGCTGTAGTGCACTCTAAATCAGAATCAGTGATTCCAATCAGTAGAATTATTTCACTGAATCTTCAGTTAATGAACTGTTATCTACTGGCGAATCAGTGAAGTGTGCGGAGGTTTTACTGCCAAGCCAGTGTAATTCACTAGGAATCACTAGAAATCATTGTTTGATCAGTAAACACCAGCAACTAAAGTGATCAGTNCATTGTTTGATCAGTAAACACCAGCAACTAAAGTGATCAGTAGAATTTTAGTGATTCCAGAAGAGCAGTTTTCTACAGATGTGCGAGTAAAAATTGTTTTGTTTTTATTGTGCGGAAGAAGAAAGACTACGGAGAGGAGACGGATGTTGATGGATGCAGTCATCGGTGGAACGTCGCCTTAGGGCGTGAGTTGTTACATCGACGGAAACGGGTTGAAACATTTTTAGATATTCCCCGGGATGACGGTAATTAAAAGTGAGTTTCGCGACTTTATTTTGCATTAAATTTGTTGTGTACAAATTAACTCTACTGTTTCACTAAATATCCGGAGAGTCAGGCGTATAAAGTGGTATATGGGAAATTGGACCGTGTGGCAACCGATGTCTTTCAATCCACCACAGAACGCGTGCACACAAAGTGGAATTTTTATAGGTGTGAAGTGCGTGAAAACAATTGAATTTAACTCCTTGAGGACTATTCAGGTCAGCTTTGCGTCAGTTTCACATGGTAGTAGTGAAGAATCCCCGTCTCTTGTCAGATATCATCCATTTGTGAAAAGCTGCTGTAGAAAGAGAAATAGATAAATATTTTCTTCAGCATTGCGCCGACTTCTGCAGCTAGTTATATGCACTAGTTACTGTACTATTCAAATCTATAAATCACTTCCAATGATTTGCTGATAATAAGTTATAAATAATATGAGGAAACTAACGGGTAATTAATATCTACATATTTCACCCAACTGTGTAGCATGCTGGGCTACTTCCACCCAAATGCTANTAGCCCGCTCAGGCCCTCTTCTTCTCTTCCAAATTCGTGGCACATCTTATGCCACATCGGGCGGCCTGAGTTCGATGACGGAACTGTAAATGATGTTACAAATTGGTACAATACCTACCAGAAGAGACCACGTGCAATCTCCCTGGTCCGGTGCCGAAGTTCAATAGGCCTATGGCTCATCTCCCTCGTCGAGGAGTTTTTAAAAATTGCAAAATTTTTTAAAACAATTAAATTTTTAATTTTTCGTATCACGTGCCAGAATTAATGTTAGCAGCAATAGGGTGGCGTAACAAGATAACGAAATGTAGCCAACTTTCTTCCAAAAATTAAAAATTCTCTCACGAAATGAACCAAGTAAATATTCCCATAAAAATTACTTAATAATAAAATAATAAAACAAGCTACTTATTTAACAGTAAAACAAATAATATATGAAATTAATTATCACGTGCTTAAAATTTCTGTGTATCAAAACAAAAATTAAATTATTATCAGTTAAGTTGGTGCAGAAAATCGAACTATAATAAAAATGCATTAAATTACCAGATGTTACAATAGAGATGTACTTAAGTAAAGATTTTGGGTAAATGAATACATGAATGATGATGATTGTAGGTATTCAGATAAAAGTATGTGGTTAAGTAATTGGCAACAGAAATGTGCACTTGACTTGTTATTACGGGACTGTATTTTCAGTGTAAAGAAAAGCGTTACCAGTGGGTCAGCGGTATACTTTAATCTGTTTTCGATATTTCATTAAATTTCTATCGGAACATAGTTTTATCGGTTATGTTGCAGTCATTATTGCTCTGCTACCTGTATGACTGCCTGCCACACAACTTCACAATGGGACATACGGGTGCATGCATAATTTTGACATATCAGCATTCAACATCTAGTTTATGGGTTCTACGTAGTGTGATAAATAGTGAAATGAACTGTTAAAGGTACAGTTGTAGCTTTAGAGTCTCGTTAGGATTTTTTTTCAGAAGTGGAAGTCTTTACAGAAATACAAACTGTACTGTAAAAACGTACTGTAAATATTGCCAAGTACGGCTACCTAGGCAGGTATACACATTCACTCCTGTCTCGAGTGTAACTTCCTGAGGTCTCTCATAATCCACATTATTCAGGCGTATTCCCTTGGACTGTCATTAAGTTTTGAGTTACGCTGAGCTTGGTCCTACAATTACAATTTCACGTTTGCATCTTTTTTGGGGGACAGAATGTAGAAACTTCCACCAAACTAGTCTTGCACTCCAGAAATCAACTGCCCTAGCCAGCCGATACTATGGAAGATAATGTTATTTTAAGTGTGATCTATTGAACATCTTTTACGAAATATTTTTATTTGGCAAAGTACCGGCGTTGACAGCAACCAAACAAGGTTTCTAAGTCACTACCGGCTGATAAAAAGGGGCTTCGTCTTCAAATGCCAGACAATACATGGAAGTGTGGGTAAGTTAAGATGTAAGTTAAGGTCGGTTTAAGCTGCAAGCCCTGCCTCCTCTCACTCCCACAATTAGCCATCCGGCATAAAAGGAGAGGATCCAACAAGCACAATAAAATAATACTTTGGGTTTGCATACTATTGCCATTGTAAGGGGCGTGATCCCTCCCTTATCAGGTCGAGTCATAAGGTAGCAGGTTAAGACTGGTCAGTGAATTTGAGGGATGGCCTGCGGTGCTGAGACGAAGAGTCGTTAACGAAACGAGAAAAAGGAGTTTTTGCAGCAATACAGATGACACGGTGGCTCTTGTTGTACTTCTCCCCGCAGAGACAATTATCTTGTCTCGAGCGCAACGGGGCCGAGGTGGTGTAATGGTTAGACTACCCATCTCCAACCAACGTGAACTGCGGGTTCGATTCCCGACGGGGTCGCCCCCGAACTTTTGCATGTGGGAATCGTACCGGATGATGCCGCTGGTCGGCGGGATTCCTCGGAGATCTCCCATTTCCCCCGTCCTTACATTTCCGACGCTGCTCCATATATACTCACCTCGCTTCACCCTCATCGACTCTCAAGACCTCGATGTTAAGAGCCGCCCAAATTTCTTCACTCACTCAATCACTGCAGCGTAACTTCTGGCTGTAGTGCACTCTAAATCCGGATCAGTGATTCCAATCAGTAAAATTATTTCACTGAAACTTTAGTTAATGAGCTGTTATCTACTGGCGAATCAGTGAAGTGTGCGGAGGTTTTACTGCCAAGCCAGTGTAATTCACTAGGAATCACTAGAAATCGTTGCTTGATCAGTAAACACCAGCAACTAAAATTACCAGTATAATTTTAGTGACTCCAGAAGAGCAGTTTTCTACAGATGTGCGAGTAGTAATAGTTTCGTTTTTATTGTGCGGAAGAAGAAAGACTACGGGGAGGAGACGGACGTTGATAGATGCAGTCATCGGTGGAACGTCGCCTTGGGGCGTGAGTTGTTACATCGACCGAAACGGGTTGAAACATTTTTAGATATTCCCCGTGATGACGATAATTAAAAGTGAGTTTCGCGGCTTTATTTCTGCATTAAATTTGTTGTGTACAAATTAACTCTACTGTTTCTGTAAAGATCCGGAGAGTCAGGCGTATAAAGTGGTATATGGGAAATTGGACCGTGTGGCTACCGATGTCTTTCAATCCACTACAGAGCGCGTGCACACAAAGTGGAATTTTTATAGGTGTGAATTACGTGAAAACAATTAAATTTAACTCCTTGAGGACTATTCAGGTTAGCTTTGCGTTAGTTTCGCATGACAGTAGTGAAGAATCCCCGTCTCTTGTCAGATATCATCCATTTGTGAAAAGCTGCTGTAGAAAGATAAATAGATCAATATTTTCTTCAGTATTGCGCCGACTTCTGCAGCTAGTTATAAGCACTATTTACTGTACTATTCAAATCTATAAATCACTTCCAATGATTTGCTGATAATAAGTTATAAATAATATGAGAAAACTAACGGGTAATTAATATCTACATATTTCACCCAACTGTGTAGCATGCTGGGCTACTTCCACCCAAATGCTACCATTTGTAGCATAGGAGAGACTTAGTGGAAATAATCACAAGCTTGCACACAAATAGAAAACTCCGAGGATCTAGTTGTGTAGGTGTGACCCCAATGTATAAGTTGAAGCAAAGAGGCCGAGCCAAAATTCCCACTCCAGCACCCTTACACATAAAAAATAAAATAAAAAATAATTGTTATTATAGTACACAGAAAATAGGTAAATTGTGATTTAGAAGAAAAAGAGCAAAGTGCTTAATAAATAAAGTAGAACTAAGATTTGTGTATCCAAAATTATTATTTTTTTAATAAGAGTGATAAATAATAATAAACATTTCAAATGTGTAACAGGAACTATATATATATATATAGTTCCTGTATAAATATAGTATATATATATACACACACACATACACACACACATACACACACAATCTCTTTGGTACAAAAAACTGTTATAGCATAATTTTTTTTAAAGGAATTATTGTTAATTTTGTTGGGATCCCAAAATAATAGAATTAATATTCAAAACGAGCAGTAATAAACGTTCCCCCTCCCCTTTTGCCAACAACTCAGCGAGGTAGAGAAATGACCTCAATGCGAAATTTTCCCACCTAACAGGTCGACCGCTGTAAATACAACATTTACTCACAAAATAAAGAGGGAACGTCATAAATATACATTATTGAGGCGACAAATAACAAACAGAAAAATAAACACTTGCCAAAATCGGTAAAACTCAAAAGATTACACCATAAGTAGGAAAATAGTCGGAGCTAATTAAAAAATCAGTCACGCCATGACGAGTTGAAAACAAGAAGGAAGTATGGCGCGTTCCGAAAATATCGGTCACTAACNTGTCGTTCGCCTGCGAGCTTCGTTAGAGCGTGGTACGGACGAATAAAATATAGGGACGCCGCAGGCGTCAACATTTACTCACAAAATGAAGAGGGAACGTCATAACTATACATTATTGTGATGACAAATAACCAACAGAAAAATTAACACTTGCCAAAAGCGGTAAAACTCAAAAGATTACACCATAAGTAGGAAAATAGTCGGAGCTAATTAAAAAAAATCAGTCACGCCATGACGAGTTGAAAACAAGAAGGAAGTATGGCGCGTTCCGAAAATATCGGTCACTAACACAGGCATCAAGTCGCTTCACAAAGCCAGTGATACTATCCTGTTTCGTAGTGTGGTATTTTACATTAAAGCCATAAGTACTATATAAAATTATATTGACAGTAAAGAATTTAAATATGAAATTCACAAACCAAATACAGGATATTTCATTACGAAATTCACAATTCGTTTTTAAATAAAGTTATTTCAGTCGGTTGACACTATAGCTTAACCATATCAGAGTAATTGGTCACATATAAATTTAAATATTAAATAGAAACAAAATTACAGAAACAGTGACAAAAACATTATCTAACCTTGCTTTAACATAAAAATGAAAAATAAAGTAAGGTGCTGGAAAAGAACACAATGGGCTTTGCAAAGAAAAGAAAAAAAAAGATAATTCCCAGAAAAGGGAACACAAAGAACACAGTCAAAATAAGCGAGTGCCTAAAAATGGCACAAGTGGAGGAAGTAATACCCCAAAATTATATTTATATCCACGACAGCTATATAATAATGGGTTAAGTTATGCTGCCTTAAACATTATAAGCTTTCTTATGTCACACTGATAGTATTAAATGACACTTTCACTGTATTAGCGAACGCAGCATTGGTTGAGAAAACGTTTTCAAGTAGTTTAATATTTGATGTGCCTCATTGTTTATTTGTAGGTTGGTAAAATCTGGACACCGTAAATATTATTGAGACCGTTCCCATAATTAGGTTTTAAAAAATCTTAAGTCTTGAAATATCTCTTTTTTTTTATTTTCAGGTTGTAAAAAACGAATACCGTAAATGATATGGAGATTGTAATCATAATTAATTTTTCAAAACTTTAAATACCTGAAATGTGTGTTTTTTTCAGTAAAAAAATGGACACAATGAATAAGATCGAGACTGTAGTCTTAATTACGTTTTCAAGTAGTTTAATACTTGAAATGTATGTTATTATATCATCAGTTTGAAAAAACGGACACTGTCAATAACATTGAAACTGTTCTCATAATTAAGTTTTCAGGTAGTTTAATAATTAAAATGTGTTTTTTTTATTTTCAGGTTGGTTAAACCGGACACTGTGAATAATACAGAGACAGTTCCCATTATTAAGTTACCGCCTGAAAAGTTGGTAACACATTACATGATTGCGAAGTCGGACGACACGTTAGCAGCTAACTTGAAAGAGCCAGAATGGGACGTGCCACGCGACAATCCAGAAGCAAAGCTCATAGATGTCCGCAGGGAGCTGCAAGCAGCGGAGCAAGATCTGGCAGAAAAGAAGAAGGAAACAGAAGAACGTAGGAAAAAGCTTGATCAAGAATGGAAAGAGCTGGAAGAACAGGTAAACAATATAATTATGCTACTGCTGTCATGATATCGGAGTAGATTAATTCAAACTATTTGTAGGACATTGATCATGAAAATTTGTTATACGTTACGATGCATCCGAAGTTGATAGGTAAATGGTTATTCAAATAGTTATCATGTTTCCGCGTGTTTCTTCCACTATTCAAACAGATAAATATCATATATTATAATTGAAAACATTCTGCAAAGAAATTATGGATGTTTATATATAGACACATATGTGCATTTAACAGGGTGGTCCGCCTAATGTGGACACCCCCAAAATTTCCGGGACAGTTGCAGATCGCTAAGTGAAATTGCGTACGTGGGCAAGTAATTTGCCGCAAAATGAGTATTCGTGACACGTGTATGGACGGAAATAATTAAATCACATATGATTTTTCCCCTGGAAACATTAATTTATTTCAACGGCATCTGAAAATACGTGCAAAAATGAATTCAGTGATATAGCATATACAATGGAAAGTAGCACAGAAACACCAAGAAATAATGTGCAAATATGATTACGTTATGTGGGCCGGTAGTATGAGGCAGTGGACCTGTACTCACCGCGCCGTGACTCATCCTGGCGGGACAGTTCCCTAATAGCAGCGCAGCACCAGTCCCCGTAATATGTTTTGGTAAATGGTATTGCAGTGTGTGGCTGTATGTAAGCAATTAAATTCACGAATGAGGAAAAACTGGACGCTCCACTAATTTACGGTGAGTGTGGCAGAAATGCCACGCAAGCCATCTAAATGTGTAGTGAAAGGTATCCTAACCGGACGCCCATCTCACGGCAAACGATACGAAGAATTTGCACACATCCCTTGCCACGAGGTTATTGGAATTCCACAACACGAGTGCGACGAAAGACTGCCACGGGCGAGACGCATCAACACGATGTGTTGGCACGTCTCGATGCAGACCCCCACATGGGTACGTGAGAACATTCCAGGTTCGTATGAATAAGTAAAACAAGTGTGTTACGGATACTGCGCCAACGGAAATTCCATCAATCACATGGCTCTTTATCAGGTATTACATGAATGTGATTTCCGGCAGCGTGTTTAGATTTGTTCTGATGTCTGTAAGGGACGACAACAAATTTCTGAAGAACGTACTATTTACCGATGAAGCGACCTTTACAAACCATGGGTTCGTAAATTTACCAAATATGCACTACTGGGCGAGGCAAGTGTTAAATGAAACGTTTCCAAACCGGTGGTTAGGGCAGGGTAAGATGGCCGGCCAACTCGCTCCCCTGATCTCACACTTTTCGATTTTCTCCTGTGGGGAACATTGATATATAGGGTGTACAGCACGTTTCTACGACGCCAGAAGACATGAAGGAACGCATTGTGGCAGCTTGCAGAGGCATTACGCCAGAAACACTTCAGGCCGCTCGTCGCTCGCTTCATGTGCGGTTACAGATGTGTATTGCTGTCGATGGTATACGCATGGAGCACATGCTGTGAAAAGACCTAATGTGAAGTGTTTCAACAATAACTGTTCTCTTTTGTACTATGTATGCGGATGCGATTGCATTTCTCCTTAGGTCGGTTTGTTATATTCTTATTGTGCATATGTACGCACTCGTTACCCAGTACAGTTAATGACTAGGAAACAAATCTCCTGAATTACGTTGGTATCTGAATAAAATATAATATATTGATATCAGACTTGCACTCACGTTGCCCATTTTCCCTCCACTGCGATGCTCTCCTTTGTCCAATATCGCACTCCGTGCCCCTTGCCCCATTAAGGTAAGCGCTACGCTGCTATAAGGAAGCGGTCCCGCCAGGATGAGTCACGGCGCGTGTTGCTTGCTTACAACTGTGCGTACAGGTCCACTGCCCCATGCTACCGGCCCACTTAACTAAATCATATTTGCACATTATTTCTTGGCGTTTCTGTGTTATTTTCCATTGTATATCCTATATCAATGAATTCCTCTTTGCACGTACTTTCAGATGCCGTTGAAATATATGTATGTTTCCAGGGGGAAAATCGTATGTGGTTTAATTATTTCTGTCCATACACGTGTTACGAATAGTCACGTTGCGGCAAATTACTTGCCTTCGTACGTAATTTCATTTAGCTGAAGCAGTATTTTTTGATCTGCAACCGTTCCGGAAATTTTGGGGGTGTCCGCGGTAGGCGGACCATCCTGTATACACATATATTTGGACATAATTTAACGTAATTACGTGGACAAACTCCGCCTGCGTATTCATAATGAAAAAAAATAGGAAGGAAAGTTTTATACGAAACATGATCTAAAGTGCGGTACTCGCCACTGTAGGTGTACAAGGAAAACGAATTTTTCGGCTTTTAGCACATTTTACAAAAAATATTTTTTTTCGGATAAAGAACTTGTGAATAGTGTATACATTGACAAACGTCTGCAATCAGTATAACGCATGTCTCTGTCATCCAATTTCGCTGTGGTAAAAGTAGGTTTGAAAACTAATTTTGTGTAAAATTTCGTGATGCCTAATGGTTATTGATTTTCCAATGTTCTTTAATCAACATTTTCGAATCAAGAAAATTGTTGTGATTACCCATAACCCTACCTTTTTCGAGTAATTGATTCATACATTTCATATGCAACCAATACTTTCCCTGAGGATGAATTGAATACGCATCACAATTGAGATGATCCCGAGTCTCATTGCAGACGTGCATTCGTGGCCTATCAGCGCAAAACATGTTGTTGGACAGCAGAATGAATTAAATATCTTATACAAGTGCGAAAAAATGCCTGATAGTCTATGCTTGTCTGTTAACCCGTTCTGCCCGTGTGTCCACGATAGCGTATGCGTTACTCAGGAACGACGTTTACGACCTGCAATGTAAACGGCAAGGGAACAGTGCCCATGTCAGCCAGTGCTTTCTCCGTGGGCTGTCCTAATCGTGAGCACGTTTGCAATTCTAGTTTATGACTGGCTGATGTTGACGTCTTGAGTACCAAGAAGCACTTGGTTATTGCTGCAATGAAGATGTTGCGTAAGTGCGTGTGAATACAAGAAAAAAAAAAAAAACAAGCACGAAAGACCTAGACAACAGAGTCTGGAAATGAGTCGGAAGATGTGTTATTAAGGGCACAGCCTACCATATGGCAGATGCGAAATTGAAATAGGCAATCACATGTTAAGGAAATTCCGCCTCAGTGCGTTAATTTTAAATATAGGAGTTTCAAACAAAATTTATTCTTCGCGAATTTTTTTAGGTGAAGATACCTACGAGCATATATTTTCAATATAGATAGGCAGTACGTACTTTTTTGTAAAACGTAAATCTTAAAAATTTCTTGCAACAGACTATACATGTTATGGAAACTTCTCCGCTGTAGGGAACTTCTAGAAGATTAGTGAAGAATACAATTTGTTTGAAACTCGTATCTTTAAAATTAACGCACCGAGGCGAAATTTCCTTAACATGGGATTTCCTATTTCAATTTTGCAGCTGCCAGGCGGTATGCAGCGCCCTTAAGCGCAGCACGGTTACACACGACAAAATAAAGTTTGCGGGAGCGCCTGGAAGTGCGTAACACGTCCTAAGCGGGCTGTACGTATGCGCAAAGATGCTTGTTTGTTGGCCCGCGATACACAACGGCCCAACTGTGCTTACGCCATCCGACAAATCAACTGTCCCTTCCTCACTGCGCATGCACTGCGTTGGTGTTGAAATTCCGTACTGTAGGTGACATACAAGCGGACACAGTCATGACGTGTTTTTCTCACCGCGAGCAGGCGGACATTGATTTTCACGTATGGACGTGCCAACGTGTGTTGGGAGACTGGCCAAGCGATTGTATTAACAGTATAGTACCCTCAAGACTTCATCACCTACTGTATCTAATGTACATGAAAATAAAATATATGTCAACATGCCAAGTGGGGTCGAAACCTGCTTAATTGTTCCAAAGATACAGAATGCCCCAGAACGAGTGCAGAAGAACCACACCGCAAGAATCAGGAACGAAATTGAAGACGAAAATGTTAGTGGCAAAATGTCGTACGACATTTTTCGTGCACAATTTGGCAACACAGCACGGAGTTAGTCACCTCTTGCGCTCCACTGATATCGTACTACCACTGTTCTGGCCATCATGCTATGGGCGTGGATTCAAATGCCGGCCAGTTCAAACAGTTTACAGACAATCAACTTCAACTGCCGATTAGGGCGCAACGCAACACTTGGCACGACATTGACCGTGATAAATGGGCTTCAAATACTTGATAATTTCACGTCTTGTTATGCTTATGTATGTTACGTTTACTACACGTTGCTAAAAGGTTCGCACTGTCCGGAATTTTAACCCGCGCCCATAATATGATGGCTAGAACAGTTGTGGTACGATATCAGTGAAGTGCAAGAGGGGACTAACTCCATGCTGTGTTGCCAAATTGTGCACGAAAAATATCGTCATACGACATTTTGCCCCTAACATTTTAGTCTTCAATTTCGTTCATGATTCACGTGGTGTGGTCCTTATGCGCGCGTTCCGGAACATTCTGTATAGACTAATGTGAAAGTGAAACACAAATTGTAACGAGGAAGCTATTTCGAAATCAAGTAAGTTAATGTTCCTTAATTCTTACTGTCTAGTATAATAGTACTATTTGTATGTTGGTTTATTTGGATTCGTTTTTGTAGTTTGTGGAATATAATATTAATATTATTTATTATTCTGGTAGCACTATCTTACAGATTGTAAGACAAACCTATTAATAAATGAATTTCGCGTTCACCGAAGTACTACCAGCATGATAAGTCGGGTTGAAGCAAGTTTAATTGTTCTGAAGATATAGCGTACTAAAATAAAATATTTATATAGTAGACATTTTTAAAATGTAGCTAGTATGCTTCACTAAAATAATGTAGATTTAGGGTAACATACCATATCACTATTTGGAGACCTGTGCCAAATTTGGCAATAAACGTTGTGTAATACTCGAGATATGATGTAAAATCTTTATTTTTCCAGGTGACCCCTATCATACAAAATGGCAGCCAAAAGAGCCTGTGAATTAGCGTATTTGATGTCCGTAATAGGCGCAGCCTGCGTTTCAAATTTGTTTTAAACAAATCTGATGGTCCGGTATATATGGCATTCTAACCAAAAATATGTATTTACATAGCCACCATTTCGAAAAGAAGGATCTGATATACTGCAGTCCTAAATATTTGTTGGTCTTTCATAACATAATATGTATGTACATTTAAGTGGGGATTGTTTGAGTGGCTCTTGAGATATGGCGTATGAGCCTTATATAATCAGGTGACGTTATCTTCCAAAAGGCTAATTAATGAGCATATTTTTCTGAATAATTTTCTAACATTGTTAAATATCGACGCTCAGTTTTATTTAAATCCGATGAATGGTTCCTGAGATATTACATAGAAACCAAATAATTAGCATGGCACCCTACATTGTTAAAAATTTATCAAAATCTTGCGTCTTAAGTACTGCTAGTTCACCGGGTTTGGTGAAATTCGCTGAAGGGAAACTTTGCTGCAAGAGAGAAAGACCCACACACAGACAAATGGGTAATCTTTCCAAAGGGAAAATAGGTGAAAACAGTTTCCTGAGAATACAGTCATCATGCGTCTATTATCGCAAATAATTGTAGTTCTAATGTTCAGCCGAAGATAAAATGACTACTCAGGAGTAAATCTAAAACGAAGTTCAAAATGCTGTCTTAATTACACTCGGAAACGGATTTAAATGATTAATAGTGTGACTTGAGTAATAAAAAATCAAGCGAAAAATACATGGGGCATATTAAGGAGCTGAAATAAATTTTCTGAGAGCAGTTGTAAATGGCAACAAACTGCGGAATGAAAATAAGGACAAAACAACAAAAATATAGTTGAACTAAGCCTAAACATAAAAAAAAAAAAAAAAATCAGAAATGGCTAAAACATATAAGAGGACGAACTACAATAGATACTTAAAAAAAAAAATTTAATGCACACTTTCAGTAAAACAGGATATTAGACGACCGGTAGAAAAAAATAAAGAAAGGAACAAATTCTCGATTAAATGTATGCTCGCAACCAGCCTTCGCTACTTCAGAGATCTATGTTCTTGGAGTTTGAACTGCGTTTCAGCGTGTTTGAAATATACGTTTTTTTTNGCCTTCGCTACTTCAGAGATCTATGTTCTTGGAGTTTGAACTGCGTTTCAGCGTGTTTGAAATATACGTTTTTTTTAAACGAAACTGCTTCACGTGCGTCGTGTGTACTGATCTACGAAAAGAAAATACACTTGAGATGAGGCGCGAAGGCTACTTTCAAAGACACCACGTAAATTACACACACTACTTCCGAGCGCTGCAACTTAGCTAAAAATGGCCTTTTCACACTGCCTTATCGCAACAGGCAGTAATCGGAAACATTCAAAACTATTATAGGGACATGAACTGAACTTTGTTAGAGTTTTCAACAATAAAATTACAGTCACGACTTAGGGTTCGGTGCACCTATCATGCAGAAATTCTTCGTTTTCGTTTCATAATTTCAGTTTCAGTAGTGCTATTAGAAATGTTCGATTATGGAAAATTTACGATTTACTGGTTGTTTAGCACTTTTGTATCTAATTAAAATGATTTTTGAATTTGTAATTTATATCTGAAACAAGATTTTATTGTTTAAAAACTTATTATAATATATTTAGATGTGATGGCGGGACGGTTACAAATCTCAAGTTGGCAGAAGTGGTGACTGACGCCGCCGACATACCATGGCTTGTTTCTGAATGAAGCGTCAAGTTCGTACTCGTTATGTTTTTTAAACCTACCTACGCAAGCTACGATGTTGTGAAAAATCTGTTTTTTCACGGCAGGAATAAATAAATATATGTACTATAAAGTGCGTCGTGATCACTGCGCGTGTGTAAGAGTATTTTTACCATTACATGACGTTGGACCACCTGTGTGTGATTGCAAATATCGGACGTGTGAAATTAATAAATTTTAACCGTGAACTAATTTAAAACGAAATTAGTTGTTTGAAAGTCACGTCTTTTTATCACAACGTTTTAACCTTGTCCTAGGTGTTTGAACCACAATTCTGTAACGTGCTTACGTTTCTGTGATCTGAATGTTTGCCCCAACCGCAACAAAATACTAAGCCCAAACAAATAAATTAAAATAAATAATGAAATAAACCTAGAAAGCAGTAAGTTCAAATGCGTAGATATATGAGCGGAATAAAAGTTACGGTAGGCCTATTTGTGTGCATGTTCATTACTATTTCTTAAGTTTGTCGTTGCTACGTACAAAAAATAAACGACACGAATTGCATGCTTGAATTTACTGTCTCTTTTCGTTGAACTGTTTGTTCCCTCGTTTTAATTTTTATTCCTACTGAGGCCGTTCTTTTAGCGAAATAGCCTAACCCAACACATATAAATAACAAGAGGTTAAATACTACAGTTCTTTTCCCCGCAGTTATAACAGGGTTAAACACAGTCGCGGCAAAATATTAACGCATATTTTTTGTAATATGCTATGTCGTGTATGAGCAATTTGTAAACAATGTAAAAAAAAAGTAACCGCAAGAATGATCATTAATACAGACATTATTAAAAACTCATAAAACTGACTTAAATATGGTTATAGGGATAAATTGTTAACATTCGTACGAAATAGTTTTTGAAATATGACTAAATTCTTTGAACAGCTGAAAACTCTAAACAANATAAATTGTTAACATTCGTACGAAATAGTTTTTGAAATATGACTAAATTCTTTGAACAGCTGAAAACTCTAAACAAGCATTTCACAATTAAAGCGTAGTCACATGGCAGTGTTTATGTTTACATGAAGCGGAAGGATATGTAATCGGTAAACAAAGGTAGAAATTAAGCAGGGCTTCAGAAAAGTGTGAAGTAATCGTTTATGGCCTATAGCGTCATGAGAGGCACGCAGAATAGTGCAAGTAGAAACTCGACTGCTGGTGGTTTGCTCATCACATTAACGTGGTCTAAGTTAACACATGGCTTGCCCCTTACAAATAAAGATTTAGAATTGTTTTTAAAAACTTTTTTTTTCCCCAGGGGACGCCCGGCATCTTATGACGCGACACCACTGTTCCTCAGCTTTCAAGGTCGCCCAGCATTCGGCACGGTAATACTAACTCCAGTCGTAAATCTGCTGTACTCAACGCTCTGTACTCTGTAAGTTTTCAGGCAACTCGTTTTTCCGCTTGCTCGCTCACTAGACAACACTCGTCCTTGTCGAGACAGAGCCAACTCACTAGATGCGCGGTATCCTTGCTAAATCCCGCTGAGTGTCTGCAGATAATATTTCACCACTCTAACTCCAAGCCTAAAGAGGCTGCCTAAGGGACATCTCCGAAGTAGATATATCATTCAACAACCTTCGCGCTTTGTATGTTGGGCTACCTCATTATGTGTGCGCGCGAGAGAGAGAGAGAGAGAGAGAGAGAGAGAGAGAGAACCTACCTATCTCTTTCTCTCTCATCCACACTGTCCCAACCACAGGCCTCACGATTTACCATTGCGCACTAATCGAATATGGCGATTAAGGTTCTTTGTGCGATACATATTCACCAGATTTGCATGCTCATCAAAATGTAATAATGCCACGTTTTCCCCGGTAGAATTTATCCTGTATTCACAGGCATAAGCAGTCAACGTGACTGAGACCCGAGTAAAATATTCCAGACACATACTTTTATGAGAAACGAGGCCTGTAAAATACATTTCCACGGTAAATGAAATTTAATACTATTATCAGTAACAACACACGTCGAAATTCTCAAAACATTAATACTTAGATAAAAATATAACTGTAAATATACGTGGCGTTGTGGCATTTTATATACACATTTATTTTTCACTACAGCCCATTACTGTCATTAAGCGCAGTAACAGACGTGTAATATAAAGGCCCACAAGATCAAAAATGCCATTTTACCGTATGATTCACCTACGCCTGTGGATTAAGAAGTTCTGCAATCCCGCCGCGCTTCAGCCCTTTGCGCAAACACTGGACCCTGACATCGCCGCTAGCTCCGGGTTTGACTCCCGGCGGTGTCAGCGGGTTCTTTAACAATCATTACTAGTGCTTAAACATGTGTACAAATGACAATGGTGAAGTGTAATAATGAGTTGAAAACTAAGTGAGTAATAAATAATGAAAAAATAATAATAGACATAACAAAGAATTAATACCGGTATCTAATTACATAGTAATGATAAGTATACCAGTCCTTAATATCGTGTGTATAATTTTAAACATGCGATAAGACGGACTGCTGAATGAAAATGTAGCAGGCAGTTGCATGACCCATAGTCGTCAGCCGAGAAACAAGATCATTTGTAAGTTGCAGCCAAAAAGCATACTAATTACATGGTGTGTGTGTGAGAGAGAGAGAGAGATAGAGATATGAATTAACGTATCATGCAAACCCCAGCGTGCATAGGTTAAACGTGACGTCCGAAATACGTGCGCAACGTCAGAAATGTAACATGTTTTAAGCTTACTCAGGGATTGCAAAATCGTTAGGTGAAGAATAAAAGGTAGAATTGCCTGTTGGGATTTAGTTATTAATGAATTAACAGAACAAATAATGGCTGAAGTCAAAATAAAAAAGATACGCAAAATTATTGATAAATTAAAAGCGCAACGGATCTTTAACAGTCGAATGCCGAATTTACAAGGGGGCGGATTCCTATTGGCAGAGTTAGAATATCGAGTAGCTGCTGCCGCCAGGAATTGAAGCCAGAACTCGCCGTGTAGAAAAATTCTGTTATCAGGTTACTTATTGTCAGGGATTACGAAAATTAAAATTACTGATTAAAATATGCTGAAAGTTACGTAGACTAACATTCAATGACTCGCGTGGGGGTCGATCTCACGTCTCGTCTTCCAACGTTGCCGTGAGATCTAGCAGACCCGCACACAGATGCCAGGTGCGTTCACGGTCAATTACCCTTGGATTACCCAAACCTTGGCGGTTTCGTCAGCTATGTGACCACGCCAGTGCGTTTACGCACTGGAGACCACACTCGGGCGCTAGTTACCTTGCTTTATCCCCTATCCATACCTAAGGTGTTTGTGTTACGAGTCATGTATCTGACTAAAAAAATTAAGTTTAGCGTTCCGTCTTATCGCATATTTAAAATTATGTACGCGATAATGACTGGTATAGTTACACTTGTGATCACTATGAAGTTATGTATTAATTCGTTTCTTATGTCTATTATTATTATTATTATTTATTCATAACTGTTACTAATTTTGTATTGAATTCGTCATNTCTTATGTCTATTATTATTATTATTTATTCATAACTGTTACTCATTTTGTATTGAATTCGTCATTACACATCAACATTGTCATTTGTACACATGTATAAGCAATACTAATGATTGCAAAAAACCCGTTGTTACCGCCGGGAGTCGAAACGCGGACCTAGCGGCGCTGTCGGGGTCCAGTGTTTGCGTCATGGGCTGCAGCACGGCGGAATTGCATAACTTCTCAATCCGCAGGCTGAAGTGAATCATCCGGTATACTCCTTTAATTATTTCGTACGATTTATTAGTACATTACGTAACACGTACTTCTATTTAAAGTTTGTTATGTCTTTCATCTATTTGCCTAAGTGTTAATAACGTTCGATTAAATGCACAGCTAATTTTAGCGGATGTAGTTTAAATATCGTTTTCCTTAGAGAGGCAGTTATTACACTGAAACAAACTCGCTTTTAGGCAGAGAAACTTATACGTGGAATTTTCTGAATATATAAAAAACACTGTTACTTTATGAGTTTAATCATTTATGATTTTTCTGAAACTGTATACCTGCAAAAAGTAGACCGACTGCTGGTTTGGACTGTTTTAATGACTATGATTGGTGTAATAATAAATATTTGTAAAATCGAGACATTTGTTTCTTGACGAAATTTTCTGGACAATACTTCCAAATAAATCGTCGTTGTGTTGGCAATGCCACATTTCTATCTACAGAGGCTGACGATACTTGAGGTTTGACATTCAAAAGGACGAAAATCCTAGGAAAGTTTCCCAATATGGGGAGGGTTTTGTTTACGAGATCACGTCTTAGGTTTTACACAAAAAAATAATAAATAAGTAATATTATACACGGACACATTACTTACAGATATGCGTTCCCAAAATTTGTTTTCATACTGTGGGATTATTCTTAAATCGAATTGAGTTTAGAATATCGTTCTCTCCCCATATTGGGAGCATAGTGGTCCTAATTTGGGAGACACTTGCTTAACCATAATTTGAGATTTTAGCATGACCGTGATTATAATCTGGCATTAAGGTTTGTAAAATAAGACATTCTTTAAGTCATAAGTCACACAACTCGCAAGGAATAAACACTTTTTTTTTAGTTTTTTTTTTTTTGCATTTTATAACAATATGAATGCAATGTTACACAATTACGTTTCCTGGGTTTTAATGTAAGTTGTAATTATTTACGTATTTGGCAAAAATCACACACGAAGACTTCCAGATCTGATCCTGCACAATCTGTGTTGCTCAACTTAAGACATTTGCTGCACCGAAACCACGATTCTCCCTCGTGGTCTTTTGAGAATATTCCTGCGCAGAATATGCACTCCGCGTCACCTTCATCATCAGAAATGTTGAAGTCGTCGTCAGACTCTTGATAAAAGATGTTACACTTTTCACCAGAATCTGAAGAATGATCTTCACAATAAACACTTATACGCCTAGTTTTCTTGGCACTTCTTTTGGCTATCTGCTTATTCTTTGAGAAGTCCTTTTTTTTCACTTTTCTCGCCCTTTGTCTTCTTTTCTAGTCTTGCTGCTTTAGGTTTTTGGGAAGTCGCCAATACCTGCTTGAAGGTGAACTTGTGATTAGTTGTACTGAGTCACCCCTTGATGATTTGTTTGGTTGTAATGACAAAACTGGCTTTCGGTTTACATCTGATGGTTTTAAACGAATTGGGATCTGCTGAGAAAATGAACAAGTTGGTGAAACTGGCACAGCTGAATCACGTGCTGCTGGTTCACGCAAGCTCTGAGAAGATGAAGCAGTGGGTGAAGATGGCAGAGCTGATTCACGTACTGCTGGTCCCAGTTGAGGATCATCACATAAGCCAATGGAGGTGGCATTGTTAGGAGTGCTGGGCGTTTGTTCGAAGATGGCGGAGTCATGTGGGCGACAGATGTTGATATTGCAGGGATAGATACCTCTTCTTTGAAAGCCTTTGACTGCATTTTCAACTGCCGCTATTCTCAGGTAGGCCCTACCAAACATTTCTCCTATTTGATAACTAGTAATCACACGTCCTACATTGTTTCTCAACCACTGTTCCACTTCTTGAGAGTAACATGTCTTGAAAGATGACCTGAAACACAGGTTTAGTGCCTAAATTTTATGGGTGGAGTGGGGAGGGAGACATACAATGGACACATGGTTTTCTCTTGCAAGGTTAATGACTGCAGTGTTACGTGTATACACTTTCCTTTCAAGCCAAAAACTTAGAGTGCTTGTGTTGAACGACTGTGATTCCAGTTTCATCACAATTATAGAGGCGAAATGGTGTATGTTTGATCAAATCTAATACATGCTCATAAAACTGTAAAAACCTTTCCAACGCTTCAGGCGTAAACAATTTCGCTCTAGCAAATGAGACACCCTTTGGTTGTCTTAGCGACAGCATAGGATTTCGTCGCAAATAATTTCTCAGCCGTTTACGCCATGTGGATTAATTTTCTTTTGAAAAAGGAGCATCTATTCCATTTAGTTTAGCAAGCTGGAGTGCCATTCCACTCACATCATTAAGGGATACCACAAATAAACGTTGCTCCATGTCAATATATTATTCAGCTAAGTCTCCTTCCATGTCCGGAGGTATTGAGGGTTTCCGACCTAGTTTAGTAGAAACAATTTCTTCTGGTTCTTTATCGTGATTGCTCATATGCCTTTCTAATGTTGTCTGAGGAACAGGTAATATTCTAGATCCCTTGTAGCTGCCCATTTCTCTGCTCCTCACTGCAACCACTACGGCCTTCATATTCTTCTCGCTCCATTACTTCTTCTTTGACATCTGGAAAAGTAAGATCAATTAATATGAAACAGCTTTCCCATTTTTTTTTTGTTTTATGACATCGTAGCATTACTTTAGATTGTTCTTTAATTTGAAAATATTAATTATAATATTAGAGAAAATATAACTGCATAAAAAAAACTATGTTCAGCAGGTGTCATGATATTTTTGGGGAATATGCGTAGGCATTAAAAATTGCCCAGAAAGCAAAGAAGCAATTTGTTTGTAATTACAAACCATATCATATTATAGTGACACCATATAATACATCTAAAAGAGTAGACAAAATCTTCCATAGAATACAACTGCATCATATGTAAACAATGTCAAACGCTCTGCTGTGTTCCTGAAGTCAGATGCTTTCAACCGAGACAAAATTTATCACACATCTGTGATGATATGCCCTCCTGATGCTATATTTACTAAAAGACTATAATATTAACGATCGTAATATTATTATAAAATATTTATGCAATAAAAAAACTAAACCTTAACGAATTCAATATGGGGAGCCCCATATTGAGAACAATGGTTCTCCCCATATTAAGCTCATTCTTATAATAAACACTTAAAATTTTTAATTAGCATTTGTTTGCAGTTTTTTTTTAATTCGCCATGTGTTACTTTAATACACATGCATTTTTTATCATATTATTAGAAATTTATTTACTCAACTTCGTTTGCAACAACGTGTATCTTTACATGGCTGAAAAAACTTCGTGACGCACAATATTCCAACATCTCCGCCTACAGTACAATAGCATCTGTCTCCGTCTGCGAGCCACGCAGAGAAGTACACTACAAGCTAACTCTAGTAGTTCCACATGTTACTGGCAGATTGCAGCATCTTCTTGACCGGGAACTTCTCCCTATGTTAGAAACCCTCTCCTAATTAGGCAACTTTCACTAACTAAGAAGAGTACTAACGCGTACAGATACTTTGTTCACGACCCTCGCCGTCTTGGTGAAAATTGAATGCCGGCAAACACTGCAGGGATGTCGGAAGCACAATATGAGGCCATCAAAAACATCAATATATTAAAAAATATCAATATTAAACATACCGTAGACATAGTTAAAAATCCTGTGACAATGATAAATTACAGCAGATTTAACGTAAGCATATACAAGAAAAAGTAAGACATAGGAAAATCAATAAAGGAAGAAAAACAACAATTCACTTTATAGTTCAATGTTATATTGCCAGTAGTCCAAGCTTTTACACCAGAGGTTGCACATTGGTCAACAGTGATAATTGGTAATACGCAAAACTTAATTAGTGATCGCTGAAGCGCGCTAGTAGTCGTTTCCCCAAAAGCCCCTCGAGGAACGCCGTCTGAACCAGGATGCAAAGTATCAATTCTGGCATGACCCCTTGATTAATACTAGGTCTCCAGCCTTTCCCTTTGCCCAGTTGGTGCACTGGTGAAGTGTGTAGAGGTATTCCTTCTGCCAGCGTTTCCGAAAGTCCTGAACTATTCGTCGCACTAGCTGCTAGCAACTCACGCAAGCGAGGTTTATGTGTTTAATATCAGATTCTGGAATCGCTGTTAACTGACTGCAAGAGGAGGAAGTGAGCTATTGTGAGCACGTCCAGTTCAGAGTGGTCAAAGCTGATTTTACACAGAGAACAAGAGTTCATAAAGCCTTCTATGTGAGTCAGTATTTGGGATGTCTCCTCACATAACATTTGCTGGCCAATAATCTTGGCAAGATGGGTTTTTACTGATTTCATTCCTGCTTTTTACATGCCCCAAAAAATGGGGTGCAGCTGGCTGGTCGAAATGTGACACAATTCCCTCGCTGTACTATGTAGAGCTGACATCGTTGTGGTACAGTTCAGCCAATTCTCTAGATGCCTCAACAAAGTTGTTTTTGCAGTCACCATACATATTACTGGGCCTCCCTCGCCTCAAAATGAAGCAGTGAAAATAAGCTAAAAACACCGGGGTAGATATATCAGACCCCAACACCAGATGTAGGGGTTTAGTGGCCATCGAAGGGGCAGCAACTAAGTTAAAATGTGTACATCGATTTTTTATTTTTTGTGATTTTTGGTGATTTTTTCCAAGAGATTTCAAAAGATTCTAAGTGATTTTCCGTGATTTTATTGTGATTTTCAGCAATTTTTAGGGATTTTCGAAGATCTTTTTGTGATTTCGATTTCCTTGCGATTTTCAAATATTTACTTACGGTTGTCAAAGATTTTCTAGCGATTGTCAAAGATTTTTGGTGATTTTCAAAGATTTTTTGCGTTTTTCGAATATTCTTGTGATTTGCGAAGAGTTTTTGCACCTGTAAAGATAATATTAACGGCTCTACGATTTTTTTTTGTAATGGTCAAACATTTATTTATATATTTTGGGGAATTTTTAGTACATATAGACTTTCTTAGGTTTTTAGTGATTTTTCATGAATTCCCATGAGGTTTAAAATTCTTCTGAAATTTTTGTTTTTATGGATTATATTTCGGTTTTCGTGATTTCCCATAATTCTGAATTCAAAAGTTTTTTGTTTTGGATTTTTAGGGTTTTTGTGAGATTTGTTGGTTTCCTGCAACACTATGGCATATTTATATATTTATTTTTACATATTAACGACTCTAACAGCGGGAAAGTGGCATTATGATTTTTATGCTTTTTTTATAGGGCACCAAGCCGGTCAAGGGATTTTGACATGTGAACGCGCCGGATTCCATTAACGAGTACCGAATCTCAGAAGTGTTTGTTCACCTACTACTCACAGAAGTTTCTTTTTTCGTTAAATGTGTCGGGCTGGTTCGTGCCGCACAACTGTAGTTGTATTGTGAAAGGAAGGGCTCCCTTTCCTTGCCCCAGCTTGACCCCCCATTGCGTGAGGGATGAACCGAAAACAGCCCTTCTTTCAAGGATGCGGCGTGATTAATTTCTCGCTCTCACACAGCGTTTTCAGAACACTGGTTATATCCATCGTCCTATACTCAAGGGGGCCAAGCCAGAGGCCGATCACCCCTATAGTCGTGTGTTCGTATTACCAAAAGTAGGTGGTGTTTCCGACAGTTAATTTGAGTTTTTATTACCCGATAAACTTGTAATTTAAATTCACGAGGTTTTATTTTATTTATGTTAATTCTAATCACCTTGCTTAAAATCTTGATGGCTGTACACACACATAAGATTTTCGTTTTACCCAACATGATGAACCGTGTTCACCACCGAATACAGTTTTCCCACAGCATTACTTCCAGTCAGTTCAAGATATCATTACAAGCATTCTTCCCACTTTAGAATAGAAGATAGTACACCACTTTAGATTTTAAAATACCTAAAATGTTCTGTATACCTTCACAGTCTATTTGTTAAAGAAAACAAATAACACATGTGCTGCAGTCTTGAATGGTGGTCTTCCCAAACGACACCTAGTACAATTATCAGCAAGTAATTCCTGGGCGATGAAATATTTATTATAATTTTATATTATTAGACGCGTCACTGTACGCTTGGGTTACCAAAAAAAGAATCATATGAAGATGCAAAATTTTGAATGGCAGCAAATAATAAACCATATAAATACAAAAGACGTAGAAGACGCTCTCCTTTTTTCTCAAATATTACCCAAAAAACATTTTTTAATTCATTTAACTCAATGTTATGAATTTTAATTTTTAGAGGAAATATGTGTGTATTGCAGAACATTTGTTTTGATGTTTTAAATCTTCCTGACCCCTGCTACCTTCCGACCATCAATCGGAAATTCAATGTGCTTCTGCCTCCCTAACCTCTCTTTTCCCCTTCCAATTGTTGCTGTGCCCTAGGTTATGTCGTTTACGAAAATACTAACTAGAGCGAGATATCTTATTGCAGTTTTGTGTGCTTTGTGGCTACTCACCGGTAAAAAAAAATCAATATTCATACTGCGGAGTGATAAATAACTTAAATAGTGTAACAAAAGTGTAATAACAATTAAGGAAAGATAAAACATCAATGCTGATATCTCTCGAAATAAATGCCACGTATAGCAATCAACTTGTAGCATAATACTTTTCTAATATAGTGTTAGAAAAATAGCTAGTACACCAATAAGTTTTTCTCACTAAATAATTACCACGTATTAACTGGTAAAACTGTTTTCATATCCGCAAATATGAATGTATAATTTTCAACATGAAAAATAATTAAAGGTTATATGTAATGCAACATCACAGTAATGTGTCTGCGACATAGAAGGTTAAGCAAAGAACGTGGTGGATGTAGATGAACTTGGCGTATCTTCGACAGCAGGATCATTAAAGACGGAGAACGTTGCTTAAGGAAGCACGAATATGAAGGAATTGGACGCGTACACAGAAAAAAGTCTAATGTTGTGACAACAGTAATTTATTGTAATCTGTGAACCATCAGTAACTAACGTTGCTGTTAATGTAAAATACTGTTAAGCTATAAATGCTAATGTAACATTAAGTACTTTTCTAACAATATTACCTCCTTACTTTTCTGTCAACATTAGGGTGTGTTTATGGTGAGGCAAAACAAATTTTGTGTAAAATTGATGTTATTATTTGTGTTTAAAATTTGCATGTATTTTCTTTGCTTTAAAAAAACATTCCGGTGTAAAATAAATTAAGTGCAGTTATTCTGTCACAAAAAGAAACATTACTAACGACAAAAAAAAATTTCTACTAGGAGGGGAACCGGACACGCGCTTTGGATATTTGACGTTCTTCACTTTACGGAACCTGACGCCCTACCAACGGCTCTCTCTTAACATGTCTTATCTGATAGCGTTTCAAATTGTGGGTATTCAGTAGAACCTAACGACAAACTGCAGTTTCTTTCGTTATGAGGAAATACTTTATGTTCTATAAATATACGCACGATTGGTACACGTAAACAACTTTGCATGGCTCAAGAGCTGGTCTAAACTACATTTAGTTCTCATACTATGCTTTAAAATTTAAATATAGTCGTTCTATTTTACGAAGTTATGCTGTTTACTACTGTCCGCCATTTTACATCGCCAAGGCAGTGTAAACTTGTGTTGGATGGATATTTCTTTACTGTCGCAGTAACACAAAAGTTTTTTTATTCCTGTTATTTTTAGCGTTGTACAACTTTTGGTTGCGGCAACATTGCTTAGAGTCTTTATTAACATTAGCACTTGAACAGTATATTTGCATTTTAGTTGTTAAATTTGTTAACTTTTTCATCTTATTAATTTTACTACAACATAAATGTTTAAGAAATGGCTCAATAGTAATTTTTTTATTGCAAGAACATTAGACTTTTATCTTGTAGCAAGGAAATATCTCAGCATTTGGCTTNCTTTTATCTTGTAGCAAGGAAATATCCCAGCATTTGGCTTAGCGATTTCAGAAAAGCAATACAAATCGGAATCAGGAGGGCCGTATCAAGATTCTAACACGACCACCCCTCCCCCGTCACGAAAGGGAATCCGAAGGTTTACCAATGTGCCGCCTCGTTTGGTGCGTCTGTGGAGTGCTCAGTGTAGTTGGATTGTATTCTTGTTGAAACAGCATTGTTGCAAAGTCATTGTTCCTCTCTCCAAAACCAATGGCTTACGCGCTACTATACTGTTACAGTTAGCTAGTATCTAAATAAGTTAAAATAATAAACTATTCCTTTGTGTAATAACAAGTGCCTAATAAGCAAATGTAACAAGGTTTCGAAGCCCTATGCCCAATTTCAAACCAAATACAATAAAATAGGATATTTGACAGCCTTTCATTTTTGCAAAACAAGTCAACGGCGCTGCTTTCATGCGTCGTAGTGTTATGAAAGTATTATGTGCAATACTAATACGTAAATCATTAAGATTTAAAATTTGATATTTTCATTAAGTTACAATGAATATTAATTTTTTGAGCAAATTATGGCATATGCAAAATATCATGTACATAATAGCTTCAGCGACACATAAAAAACTANCATTAATTTTTTGAGCAAATTATGGCATATGCAAAATATCATGTACATAATAGCTTCAGCGACACATAAAAAACTATATGAAACAATATGATTGGTTTTTCAGGAAACAGTAATTTTGAGATACCACTTTGCGATTATAACATTTATACTTGTCTCAAAAGTGTAAGGGTTGGATATAAAATGAAAAATTTTTTAATATTTAGCATATGCATGTCATCACACGGAGAATTAAAAAAGTTAAACAATAAATTTATTATATTTAATAAGAATGTCACTTAATGGTTATGCTTGGAAAATATTTTGCCAGCCTATGCCAAGAATAATTTTTTTACAGATACTTAGTCATGTTAATGCAGCCCAAAGACTATATCGAGATAAGACAAGTTACTGGACATAACTAAGTAGAACGGAGAGAGTTTGGGCGGCTGTTACCATCGGGGACTTGAGCACCGATGAGGGTAAAGCTATGTGAGTATGGAGCAGCGCCGGAATGCAAGGGCGAGGGAAATTAGAGATCCCAAATTAAACCCGCCAACCAGTTGTATCGTCCAGCACAATTCCCGGGAATGGAACCCGGTTCGCCTAGGTGAGAGGCGATCGCTCAAGTCGCTGCATCATAGCGGCCTCAACATAAAGGATTAATCATACAAAACACAATTTGTTAACGAATTTAATGCACTCAGTAGTTACTTCAGGAGCCTACTTTTAGTTTAAATTGACGTAATGGTAACAAACAATACTTTTGTTCACTTGTGATTGTTTAAAATGATTCATGTTCGCCAAATGTGTTGGGACTCTACATATATGAGCTAACTGATATTATGATATTTAAGTTTAATGTTTAAGATTTTATTTTCCAGCATGGAAGATAGAGGAGGTTTTCAATATGTGCACATATTTAATGCAAATAATAAGTTGATCCAGCATTCCACGTTGGGTAAAAATAGGTTAGTAGTTCCTGAGATGTAAAATGTAATTTTTTTTTTCAATTTGAACAATATTAAAAAAAAATGGCCTGACCAGAGAGACTGTTATTTAAAAAAAAAATTTCGGGGTAACCATTGCCAGCATACCAAATTTTGTTTGAATAATTTTTTAAAAGGTCGACAGTTACGGCATACTAAAATAAAATATCCATAAAACTGCCATTTGAAAATGTGTCTAATTTTCTCTCATTGTGTACTCTTAACATATTAGGTGACCTTCTACGGAAAGTATTTATATGGCAAAGTTGGAGGGAATCGCTTGAGCATCCGGATATATGATGTAGTTTATTGTTTCAGGCAACGCTATCTTACAAAATAGTCTACATACAGATATTTTGTAGCATAATTCGTGTTAGCTTTAGGTATTTTATCACCGTACCAATTTTGTTTTTAATTGTTAGTTTGTCAAATGTGGCACACTTATAATAAATATTTATAAATAAGTCATTTTGAAAAGGTGCCTGATACAACTAAGTTACGTAACTTTAAGTGGCCTATACCATCATTACTTATTTGGCAAATTTGAAAGTAACTGATTGAGTAATTCTATAAATATTATGTAAAATCATTATTTTTCAAGTTGCGACGTCCCAAAATGGGAGACCATTGAGGATTGAAGTTAACAAATTCCATTCTGACTTTATGAATATTGAATATTCACAAACACATACATACTCTTAGTCAAGTTGACACGCACACACAGGCTGGAAGGTTATCACATAAGCATATCTTTGGCCGACCTCCGTAGCGTAGTTGGCTACACGCAGACTTAGGGCGCAAGGAATTTTGTGTGAGGCACCGGTGTCTTTGCGTTTGCTTTGAATTTTAAATGAATTACAACGAATATTCAACACTTCCTGATTTGGATGTTACATTGTTTGACGCTGAAATCACATTCTGGCTGTACGTTTCTCCAAGCCAATTGTACAAGAGTAATGATAATAAAAAAACTATGTTTCCCTGGGAAGGTAGGTTAGAAATGGAGGGGAACAATACAGCTTCTGCAACTCCTACAGTTTTGCAACAAATTCTCGGGAACAGGAACTTTTGTGTAGTATACAAAAATCGTGATTAGTCTGCGGAATCTATTTACAGATTGCATTAATGTATTTTTTTGTAATACTTATTAGGTGATTATCTTTATAGTATGAAATTTTACCTACAAAGTTTTGTTAGATTAATAGAATCTTATTATATTTTGCAATATTTTAAGTTTTTGTCAAATCTTCAGTTTTGTTAACAATTAAAACCAATTTCTTTTTTTAGGAATTATGGTTAGTTTTAGATTTTTTCAGTTTTCAGTTTTTGGGTAGGATTTTTGAGATTTCTAACGATTTTACAATGTTTCCAGGGATATTCCGAGATTTTTTTGTGATTTACAAGGATTTTCTGAGATTTTCAGGGATTTTTAAGATATTTTCTGTGATTTTTAGGGATTCTTAGTGTTTTTTGAGTTAATTTTCCAGTGTGTACACCGATTTTCGTAGGTTGTTTCCCACTCGATGGCCATGCATTCCAACAAAATATGTTTTCAGGTGTGATTGTGGGACCGTTGCGATTTGGAAGTTGGAAGTTGGCGAGGTAGGAATCATAGCGTGTTGCTTTACCGTTTGTTTTTCTTCCTGGGAAAAATACTTCAAACTACCTAATAATGTTAGTACGTGTTGTATTTTTAACATACATATTTAAGTTACAAAAGTGTGATAAATTTGTGTTTCTATTACAGCCGTAAAATTTTTTCAGTATGCGTTGTTTCAGTTGGACGTATGGAGTGATGTTGGTTCAGTGTTCGATAGCGAGTATTGGAAAAACGAATGTTAAAATGTTTTTAACAATAAATTACTTTCGTGGCATTTATAAGCCACGTTTGTTTATATCACAACTTCTTAAATTCCCCTTAGCTTCTTGAGAAACATGCCACGTGCTCTGATGTTTTTGTGAATTGATTATTTGCCACAGCCCTGACAGATTGCTCAAAGTGCCCATTCAGAAAATTATAAGTAAATCAATATCCACCCTAAAAATTATCAGCAATACATACGATGATAAAGAGTCATATATCTGACCTAAGTATCGAAATTAGCCTTAATTTTAAGCCTTTTGAGCATTTTTCCAAATATGCTAGCATTCTTTGGGCATCTGAAACATGGAAACAAAATACTTGACAGCTAAAATACAGACGTCACATGGCAGTGTTTTTGTGTACTCGTAGCGGAAGGATACGTAAACAATACCTGTAAGTAAAACCAAATACACTGTCTCTAGTGTATTTGGTAAACCTTCAGGAGGGATTTGGATAAGTGTGAACTTACCGTAAATGGAAGTCAAGCATAGGTTTGCCTGCGGTGCAATGACAGAAACATAAAATTTATCAAATTTCTGAGTGATCAGAAAATTATTTTCAAAAAAGGCGATCATACAAATGTTTTGGGGTTATACGTCATCGCTCTAAAAACCATTAGGCCAATTAAAAAAATATATTTTCTAACAGTGTACTGTAAACACATTTGATGCCGTTGTATACAACTTCCGTATTTATTAACTTGACAGCATCACGTGAAAAATTAAGCTAACATGTAATATACCAATAGGTGTGAACACAATACCCATCAAGTTACGGGGCCGCGGTGGTGTAGTGGGTAGACTACTCGCCTCCCACCAAGGTGAACCGGGCTCGATTCCCGGCGGGGTCGCCCCTCGATTTTCGCATGTGGGAACCGTGCCGGATGATGCCGCTGGTCGGCGGGTTTTCTCCCGGCGCTGCTCCATACTCGCCTCGCTTCATCCTCATCGGCTCTCAAGATGTCGATGTTAAGAGCCGCCCAAATCTCTTCATTCACTCACCCATCAAATTTGGCACTGTAAGAGTGTCTCGGGAAGCATATTTTATTTTCAAAAGTCTTACTTATTTAACATATTCAAAATGGCGGCCATACTAATGTTTTGGAGTTACATGTCATATATTTAGAACTATCTCCCCGAGTTTAACAAAATTTAGTATGCTGGCATGTAACTTACATTGTAACAGTCCGTTACCTATATATGGCCACTTAAAAAATAAAGCTTTTATGTTATATCTTGGGAACAATCCTACCATTCCTGCCAAATTATGTATTAAACTAGTGCTATAGAATGCATTTATTATTTTTAAAACTTTCTTAAAGCAGACGCGTACTTTAAAGTGAAGCCCATATACATTTATATAGGCAACATTTCCGTATACCAGATCCGTAGAAACATTTGAGCGTTCAGAAAAAAAACCCCTTGGTGTGCTGGCAGTACTTAATAAGAAGGTATGATTCACTTGTTAACAGCCACTTTCATCTGCTGATTTCACAGATAGCGTGACATAAAAAATTAAACTTAAAAATTGTCTCGCATGGAATGATAATCTTCTTGACAGAAAATTCGTTTATGGAATTATGTACAGTCTTTATTTTTATATACTTACAGTTATTAACATTTTTATTGTTATGTATAGTAAATGTCAGATAGCACACCTCCAGAGTACCCCTTCCTGAATATTACTTTTACCAGCTCATCTACGCCTCAACATTTTAAGCCAGTCTTCTCATTAGGTTATGCCGTACTAACACTTATTGACCATTTGTTTGTTGTTGCACATTGTGCTTTCCAGGCAGGAGGTTACCTTCTATTTTTTTTTATCTAGTGTATGTACCTACCACATATCGTGAACAAACTGATTTTGACCAAACATGGCCAAATGTGATCAAATATATCCGAACGTGACCACAAATGATCACATACTCCAAAATATGGCCAAATGAGATGAAATGTGATTAAACAGCAACAAACGCAAATATTATGCCATCGCTAAAACACATGCGAGTTTATTCTCGTGGTAAAGACAAATAAACTCAAAATTCTGCTCATAACTTTTTGTCTCAGTACGACTGGGTGACCCACCAAATAATTTCTGATATGCATGATATCTTGCAAGTACCGTTCCTAAGTACCGTTCCTAAGTCATGTAAAGCACTTTGCTGCTATGATACGTTCAATGGTTTTGTATACAAATTTGGTTTTCAAACGCGCTACATCACAGTTTAAACGCCAGGCAGGCAGGAAAATCAGTAATAAATAATGTGAGATTCAAAGCGTCAGCACATTTTAATATTACTTTACGACTAACTTAGTTTTTCCAACGCAATATATTTTGTTTTGTACTTATTTTTTAGGAGGGCGCACTACGTGGATCCTTCATAAAGTATCACAAGTTTATAAAACAAAATGAACTGAAAACAGCAAGGACCCTCAAAAAAATATCTGAAGAATTGGCGCTAAAGGATAAGAAAAACGAAGAAATCGAAAACATGAAGGTAAGCGAATACAGAACTATTAAAAGATAAATACGTACGTGAAAATATACGCTATCGTGTATCAGCTGCACAGTGCGATTGGATTAGGTAACCGATTGTCTTAATTAACAGCATTCCAACATCAACAAATACAAGGAGTTAAGTATTTTACATTATTACAAGATGCCTGAGCGGCATATCTCAGTTCGTGAGGGATGGAGGTCTCAATAAAAATATATAACAAAATTTGATCTTAATTTATTTACACAGCTACTATTTACAGCATTAATCTATCAATCTCCCTCTTACTCTTTTTTTATTTCTCAATGAGCGCAATATTCAATGTTTATTTTTGCTCTAATTAACGTCCTTCTTAGTGTCTCTGTTTGGTTATTGTTAATTAACTCATACTCAACATTAACACACTTCCAATCTGTCTTGCCATCATTTCTATATGCTGTTCATGGTAAAGTAAGCACTTTTGAGGCCCTAGTTTATTTCTTATTTCAGCCAATATTTATCCTTTAACCATCTTTCTAAATAAAATATTGCCATGCAAGTAATAAACAAAGCGTGCATGTTCCACCGCACTCTAAAGTTAACGCATATGGGGCGATTCCATTATTGCGGGTGCAACATTTAGACGCATTTATAGATTCTTACTATTAAAATAAAAAACGTTTTTAATGAAATTATTTTTTGAAAGGTTACATTTTAACCTGTTTTCTTTTGATTTGTTTATAAGAATTTAAATGAAATATATAAATAGTCACGAGGGAGGTTTAAAGTGTTATCGCGGGTGCAACAAAATTGACTCACCTTTCCAGATAATAGTACAAAAACACAAAAGTCTGTTAATTGTGAAACATTTATTGTATTATGCCTTCATATTATGAAAGACGATAAAGCTATTGACCAAAGTAATAAAAAAAATATAGGAAACAAAATTAAACAATGAATTATTTACTTTTGAAGCAATCGCGGATGCAACGTAAAATTATCGCGGGTGCAACGCGTCTTACTTAAGTGAATACAAACGTCATTATAAGCATAATAATACGAACAAAATAAGAGATCAAACTATGCATATTACTAATTAGTACACTTCTTTGTCGTTTAAGTTAATTATTTATTTTCAAATACGTCAATATTTGCCGAAAATTCTATTAATATATTATTGCCATCAATATTTTTCTCTGGCGCTTCCAATTTTGCGATAATGTCTTGAAATTGAACGTCTGCTATGTCATTCAAGATTTCAATGAAACGTTTACCATCAATTGTCTTCACAAATTGTACTCTAACTTCTCCATCTTCATNATATTGTACTCTAACCTCTCCATCTTCATGTACATCGCTCTGGCACACCCCCACATAGCGATATTGTGTAACATCTTTGCCGGACTTGCAGAGCAGCTGTACTACCACATACAAACCAGCGCAAATATCTTTTGATGAAACAGCAGTTAAAGCACCAGTTTCAGGGAATGCTTCTACTCNAAATTGTACTCTAACCTCTCCATCTTCATGTACATCGCTCTGGCACACCCCCACATAGCGATATTGTGTAACATCTTTGCCGGACTTGCAGAGCAGCTGTACTACCACATACAAACCAGCGCAAATATCTTTTGATGAAACAGCAGTTAAAGCACTAGTTTCAGGGAATGCTTCTACTCGTAACTTCGAAGGTTTAAGAGACGTCAAAGATTCATCATCTGAGTCGCTGTAAACATCGAAAACGCGTAATTTTGTCCTACATGGTATGAAAGATTTTCTCTGATCCGATACTGAAGTCAAAGATACATCAGGAGTTTCTTTTTGTACCGAACGTGAAAGAGGTTCCAAATCGTCATCGTCCCAATCACTTTCTGTTTCGGTGGCAATTTTCAAAACCAACGTGCTCTTGAGATGAGACTGAGAGGTTCGCGCCACAGAAATGCTGTTGCCCTCTTTAGATTGGAAGAAATGTTTTGATTGAATGCCTGGTATATTTTTCAGCCCTTGCCATTTATTATCTAATATGGCCTTCCCCTCTTCAATTTGTTCTTTTGATACGAACATGAAGAAAATGTTTGTAGAGAGACTACGTGCCAGGTCATAGAATTCTTGGGTAGTGCTAACGGTAGCTCTCCGGGACTTAACAGCGATCCACACTGATCTTTTGACAGTTCCCCTGATTCCATCGACGGCACCTTTTCCATTCGAGGTGAGTGAATCCGTGTTCTGTTTTGAGTGCATTCGTGCTTGTTATTACATACCGATTCTTGAATTGAGCCGCGCAATTATCGCTGAAGACGTATATAGCTGTAATATTATCATTGATCGACTTAATGTATTGAAAAATTTTCTGCAAAAAGAGATTCACCGTGTATTTACTGTGACTTAATTCATCACTTACTATAATCACTGAATAGAGTTTGTCGGTAGTCCAAATACAGCACGTGAAAAGCGTGACTTGCCCATGAGACCAATGTGCTGATTGTATTCGTCTTGACTGATCAGCCCATAGTTCTCAGCAAAGTCTATTTGTACAATGGCTTTCTTGCTGGTCAGGTCTTGTTTTGCATTTTGAAAGTACTCGGACTGAACATTTTTAACAAAAGAATGCGGCTTGAATTTAGCAGTGCTGTCACATAGTTCATCTAGCGCTTCATCGAAAGGTTTGCAAACTACGATCTGTTTTGGTCTCTGATGCTGAAAAATCCAGACCTTCCGATTAACACTGGGATTTGCATCTAGGGTAATATCCCAAATGTTTGATTCTTTGCATACATCGCAACTGTTGGACATGCAATCTTCATTATTAACACTACACGAGACCTGATTCAGCATCTTTCGGTGCGTTTTCGGAAAGTCTGCCGCATGTTTCGAAATAGCGAGAAGAAGATTAATGTAGTTTGAGTGTGTTGTACATACGCANGGTTCAGCATCTTTCGGTGCGTTTTCGGAAAGTCTGCCTCATGTTTCGAAATAGCGAGAAGAAGATTAATGTAGTTTGAGTGTGTTGTACATACGCAAATATCATGAGGAGTATNGCATGTTTCGAAATAGCGAGAAGAAGATTAATGTAGTTTGAGTGTGTTGTACATACGCAAATATCATGAGGAGTATCGTTGATAGGCAGAACGTGAGCAGGTCTCTCTTTATAAAGAAGAGTCTTACCAACAGATGTTTCGTGGTAAATTGTTTTAAAGAGTTCGTAGGCTTCACGGATGCTCATAATCATTGTTCTCCTGCATTCTCAACTTCGTTCCCGTTTTTGACTTGATCGATTTCACATCTTTCATCCCAGACATTTGTCTGCTAATATCGTCCCTGTCATAGAAATCACAAATCTGTCTTTTGCCTTGATCCGTAAGTTTCAGAGGCATTGATTTAGCGGAGTTATTTTAGTCAGATACAGCAACTTGGAATTCAGCAGTTATTTTTTTTACAACTTCAACTGCTTTAGTGGGACTAGCAGGCAGAGTACGCTTCACTTTTGCCACTGCCTTTCCCAATGTGCGAGGACTGCTGTATCTAGGGCCTGTTCTTTGTATTTGTTCTTCTTTACGACGTTTTCTAATTGCCTGCATTCTTTCTCTTGATCTGATTCTGGCCAGTATTTTCAAATCTTCATCTGCCTCAATTTTCCTTCTCATTACTTCTCTCCGTTTCGAATCACGAGCCCTTTCTCGACGGAGACGTTCTGCTTGAAGTTCAGCATTTTATTTCAGTTTTCTCCTATATTTCTGTGAAGCAGTCTCTTTCCGTTGTTCTTCTGTCATTTTCGCCGATCTTCCTATAAAAAAGAGTTAAATATTATCATCAATACCCATTAAATATAAATTACAAATTATACACAGCATAATATTATTATTATCCAAGGCTTAATAAATCAATTAAATCACCAAAATGTTAGGAGTCAAAAATGTTGCGCCCGCGATCCTAATATCGCGATCGCGGGTGCAACCAATTTGAGTAAATGTTTTTTTTTTTCAATTCAACTTAATCTAAATCTCTTAATTACCATTAATTTAAGTTTTCCTTTGATTTATTATTACTTTTACAAAGTTTCAAAACGTTAGCACTTTATTTTTGTGATAAAACCAAACTTTCATATCTTTTATATCGCGGGTGCAACAAGCTAACAATAGCTTCTTGTAATCAATAATGCTTTAAAAGGAATACCAAGTACTTTCATATTTTTGCATGAACAAATAAACGAATGTTGTCACTACAAGATTAACCGATAAAATATAACCTCAAACTGTCAGTAACAGCTGTTTCGCGCGAGTGTACGTTCCATGGCTAAAAGTCAAACATGGAAACATTCAAATGTAAATGTTTCTAAGCGCACCAAAAATTTAAATATGAACTTAGGCCCAAAAAAATAATTTTATTATTAAATTTAGATCTTATTCTGTGTATTGGCATCAAAAAAGTAACAAATACTGAGATTTAGAAATTGATGTCAAGAATCGTCTACAGCGGAATTGCCCTATGGCTAACATAAAACACATGTATTGACTGTTACTCCAAATGGAAGGCTTTCAAAAGTGCTCACTTTATTGTGAATAGCCTATAACATCTTTCACTCACGCATCTCGTCCAAAAGTTCAACCTACCAGCCGCACCCTTCACTGCTTGATACTCGCAGTCCCATATTTCCCTTCTGATGGTCACTTCTCTCGCTGCTCGTCGCGTTCGCTGAAACTCAGCCACTCATCCATTTAACAACTACAACTCAACTCAACTCTCGGCCCGGAGGCCCGACGTGCTTTTTATACTCTGCTGGCCTTGATCTGGAAAGTTCGATGCGCCCGAGTTACGCTTACAGAAACTACGGTACTAAACCAATAGAACATTATTCAGATAAATACAGAAACTCAATGGAACCAAGGCCAGTAGCGCGAGCAGCAAAAGGATTATCGTGTCGACTCGCTTTTTGGTAATTTTTACGTGGATCTTGGTTTAACATACACTTGTAATACCAAACAATCCATTGACTTGCTGCAGCCGCTATCATATAACTGATGTCCTTCACTTCTACTCACTCGCACGGGATGCAAAGCAGTGAGCACGTAACATTAGCCCCTCCTCAAGTCTGTTCGTCCCGAACAGACACTGCAACATCCGGACCATCGTAGAGTGCCAGTCGGTCGATGTGGACAACCTTCGGCCAAGAGCCTTGACGACAAATCCGAAAGACCACAATTTTTATTGATCTTCTTCAGAATCCTGAAGGGGCCTTCCCAACATTTCTGTTGATTCTAGTACCCCTTTCGCCTCTGTGGGTTGTACAGCCACACCAGTTGTCCTTCTTTAAGTGGCTCACCCTTCATTCTCCTGGCATATCGGGTCTTCATCCTGTGATTATATGGTCGTTTGTACCTTACAGAAGGACTAATCCCTTCATTACTGGTTCGAAAAGATGATGCGAGTACAGAATTTCCCCTTGTATCTTCCTTTAGAGCATGTCTACCAATATGAAAAGTGCTGGTACCTGCAGTGGATGATGTAGGTTGTTGCTGGATCCTCGTCCAATGTACCCTGAAGTGCTGGTATCTCCTGTCAACTGCCTCACTCCCATTCTCGAACTCACGTAACTGGTTCTTTGAGCCTCGAGGCACTCCCTTTAGGGGACCGCTATCCTCAGAGCCACTACTAAAAGGGACCATCACATGATTAGCTTCATGCCATGGGCTGCTTTCACTGCCATGTGGCACAGTGTGCGTAGAGCATCTGGACAGCATTCGCAAGTTTTCATGTGCATTTTCCAACTGTTTTGTGAGGTATGCAGCTTGAAACTTCAGCTCGTCGATGTGGTGTCTCATTTGTTGGGACATATGCATGAAGCTCACAAATTCCTTTACGCAAGTACTTGCTTGCGCTCATCGATGCCATTTGTTCATCTCGCTGCTTCTTTTGTTGTGGGCTCTCACGTGCCCATGCTGTCCACAACACCAAAACTCCCTCCGTTTGTGTGTGTGTGTGTGTGTGTGGGGGGGGGGGAAGCTCTGTTGCAAATACCCTGGAAGCGATGTCTCACAAAGTCAACTGCAACTCCTTCAGTGTCTTCGTTATCCTGTCTTCGTCTTTGTTCAGTGTCACTGTGCGTACTGGACGTAAGGGGTGCGGGCTCCTGTCTTGCTGACTCCACCTCCAGTGCTCGGGCCAGGGTGTCCTGTATATTGTGCGGTGCAGCCAGACGTACTGCTTGCCGTACCTCTGTGTCGGCGATGGCATCATGGCATTGATGAAGAAGCCGACTCCTATGATGTCGCGCGCCTCGTCGGGACACCCTTCAAGAGATAGGCGGGACAGCCACACTATGTCTTGCCATAGCTCTTACAGCCTCTCTCCTGATCGCTGGACGCGGCTTCACAGCTGTGCATGGTGGGCATGTTGCAGGTATCTGCCGCAAAAACGTAGCTCCAAGGCCGACACCAGCGTGGGGTAATCCAGTCGATGTCGCTCTGGTAGAGATTGTAGTATGCTCATTGCGGGCTTCTCAGTACAGCCGTGTGCCTGTAAATCAAAACATTCCATTGGCTTTCCACCGCCGCTGTCATATAACTGCTGTCCTTCACTTCTACTNCGTGTGCCTGTAAATCAAAACATTCCATTGGCTTTCCACCGCCGCTGTCATATAACTGCTGTCCTTCACTTCTACTAGCTCGCGCGGAATTTGAAGTAGTTGTTAGCACGTAACAGTATGTTCGTGAAAGTATAAGCAGTTTTTACCTTAATGGTAACAAAATATCAGAATAGCAGCTGTTAAACTCTTTTCAGGCTAATTTATTTTGTGATATGCGTGAATATAAATCAAATAGTAATAATTAATTCTCAAAAATTATTTTTTAAATATTTAATTAATTGTATGCTTGCCACTTCCCCTTTTGACACATTACATTTAATAACATATAAAAGGTAAAACAGCTAGTAAATATCCTTTAGATTTATCCAGCGAGGTAATGCGTGTTTTCATGCCTTTCTTAAGGAGTCTCTGCCTGGCGCAGAGTGTTAAAAATCCTGTTATTTTACGAAACTATTAAACGTGCCCCCAATATGTTTGCCTACGAAAATACGCCATACCCCAGACGAGGACGGAATGGTACTTAAAAGTTACCACGAATACTGTAAATATTATTTTGGAGGCCTCCAATGTAGTTAAAGGCGGCTTTTTCAGACATCCGTATCTCAAAACATACTAGCCGGACACGAGACAAACTACGATAGGAGCCTGTATTGAACTTTGCTACAGAGTTTCGTCAATAAAATGAAAGCGTCACTGCTGAAAGTCCGATAGGTACTCGTAGCACTACGAGAACACTGCACGCCAGTTCAGAGCTCTGCGCGTAGCGGCAATGATGCTCTTGTGCCCGCGTGCCATTGCAACTCTTATAGCTCCGTGCTTTTCCACCAATAAAGGTTAAAAACCTTAAAGGCGGGCGGTACCCTTAACGAAATGGGAAACCAATCGTATTACTCTTGGTGCCAAGTTATAAGGGAAAGATGAAATAACGAAAAGAGTTGGGGAGGGTGATTATTCCTCGCCAGCGATGTAAGCTCTATCACGACTTGCCCTGGGTATGCTTGTTTAGTATATGTTCGATCGTTATAAGAAATACCCAGCACCAGAACTACAGTGTAATATCAACTGCTTTACCTTTAGAGGATATAGTATATCCAAGACCACTTATAGTGTTACGGCAGTATCTGTTGAAATTAAGCTCTTATTTTTACTTTCAAGATGCTAAAAGGAAAACAGATTAATGCCACACAACATTTTCAAGAAGTTATTTTATGAAAGTTGTTTTCCTGGTCAATTAAAACTCGTTTACGTAACTATTTCAAAAGATTATTAAATATAATACTATAGATATTATTTTTCATTAAAGCTATATCTTAAGGGAAGTGGAGGGCGACATTGTATATGAGTGGCTCTTAACATCGAGGTCTTGAGAGCCGATGAGGGCGAAGAGAGGTGAGTATGCAGCNGAATGGGGGGTGGGCGGGGGAAACGGGAGATCCCCGAGATCGTCCGGCACGATTTCCACATGCGAAAAGCCGGGAGTGACCCCACGGGGAATCGAACCCGGTTCGCCTAGGTGGGAGGCGAGAGTTTAACCACTACACCACCGCGGTCCCAATTTTAAACGACTGTTTTCCCCTGAACTGTTTTACTTGAGCTGATTTTAATTTGCGATACTCGATAATCGGTTAACATTAACAAAATGAGCACTTGTATTTTGGGTTACACGTATATTACCACGGTACACTTCAGAGAAACACAACACCAGCATACGCGAGAGTAACGGACAGCAACAAGCAAAGGGGATTCGATTGAAACTTGCTTGTATTCATAATGCAAGTGTTATTTTACTGCTAACGCAGTTGTTTTATCCGTTAAGTAAGATGACTGTAAAATGTGCACGTCAACGGATACTTGCGATGACACCTCAGAAGGTTTGTTTGAAAATGATTATATTTTACAGGCTAAATGTCTTTGGCCTTTCAAATTTGTCGTTTTCATACTCATAATAATTCACAATATTCATTATGCTATGTTACAGCACACTGTGTGTGCATGTATGTGCCACACTGACAATTCAAGGAAAATAGTTGTGATATCTTACCCGCCCCGGTGGTCAGGCGGTTAGCATGCTGACTCCCCACCACGGCGTGCCGGATGCGATTACTGGCAAGGTCGTTCTCGGAATCCCTTTCGTGAAAAACTTGGTGGACATTGCTGGTGGGTTTTCTCTGGGTATTCCCGTTTCCCTCGCCTATCAATTCCCACCTCATCACATTAATTCTCCTATCAGGTCTGTCGCGCAGGTTGAACAGCGTCACTTGCTCGTTAGCCATTTATAATTTGTCGTCCGCCACTACCCTGCCACCATGCGGCAAGAGCGTACAGTTGGTTAAGTTAGTTACAAGGCTGGGCAGGCTGGGATTGATTTGGTTTGCATTGGTTTGGTTTGCTCTTGTGAGAGGTGAATAACAGCGAAAAGTGGACATTTGTTTATTATTGTGTCTTTATGTACTATCCAATGATGACTTCTGCAGGCACTGCGCGTACAAGTTGGATTTATCACTTATCCAAAGAAACATTGCAAAGCACCTTGACCGACGCGAGGGTGAAGTTTGTCGAGAGCGACAGCAGCATTGAAGTGATACTGGGAATAACTGCGAGGTGTGGTAACGAAAGAGGGCGCAGCCCCAACAGAAGACAAGTTTGGCGAGTCCATTCCGTTAGTTAAAATTGTTTAATCAATTCCTCCTGGATTCGGGAGTAGAATTTCAAGTGTGAAATCTGGTAGGGAGCCGAACGGAAATAGTACATTTTTTGGTAGATTTGTCTAACCTATTAAGAGTTAAAATTGTGTGCACCCACAGTCATCTATAGTACGGCATTGCTTGAAGTTCCCGAGAGTTTAGAGCCAGTGTTAAGTCAGGCCATTGCATGTAAATGGGAGTTTGCTTTACTGTGTCGAAACTTATTAAAACGGGTTGGATCCCCTGTAGCTATTACGCGGTTGCGTTTAAAGATCTTAGAGCGTTATCAAAGTCCTACACAAACAATGAAAACTTCTGTGCAGGAAATAATTCAACTAGTACAAGTGTGAAGTAGCCCACGTGATGAGGCATATTTAACAGAAGTTATATTATCCAATCGTTCACCTACCAATCAGAGATTTTTTTCCTTTGCCCCAAAGCCTCAAACTTTACAAACTTTGTTAGAGTTGGTTTCCCAGGTCGAGTAAACTATAGAAGATGTCACCAAAGGCCCGACGTGGATACCAAAAACAAACTGTATTGTAAGCACTGTTTTCGTACTAATCACGTTAGTGAAAAGTGTTTTTTTTTTCTAAGACGGCTCAAGTAAAGGTAAAGTCACAAGTTGTGTGCGAGAAGGGTATAAAGGTCGTCACTCTGGTGAACGGTTAAACGTACACGCGATGTCTGTTTGCAAACGGAAATGGATAAGTCACAAGGCGAGTCTAATGATAAAGTCAAACGACGTTCTGTTATTTGTTATTTTTGTGGTAACGAAGGCCATTTGCAATTTTTTTGTCTGCTTAAGAAAAAAACCCACATGTGTTGGTGGTTTAAATTACTGTGCATCTAGTAAAAATAAACCAGGTTTATTGTTTGTTCACTTGCAAGTTGGAGTTTCTATCGTGAATACGTTAGTAGATTCAGGTGTTTCGGCATCGTTGATGAGTCACGAAATGTGCTATCAGCTGATAATTCAGTTGGCATTTTTAAAGTGTCACAAAGCCGTACTGCTGTATTTTCCCTTGCTGTCGAAAGTTAGGTAAATCACAGGCAGTAGCTACCATAAAGGTTAAAGTTGAAAATTTTTCATGGAAAATGCAAAATGCAGTTTCAGTTATTTAAGGAGTTATCAAATGTTTACGTTTTGCGTTCTCTCCGGAAACTCTGGTTCCCTTAGAAAATAAGCCGTCGTATTGTCGACAAATTCAAATGGTTCAGTTAGACGAACAGTTGCTGGCGGAAATAAGTAATTTAAAGTCGTAATTTGCTGACGTCATAACCACTAAACTGGGTCATTATACAAAAAGTCCTATTGTTTTAAAGTTGAGAAACCATGAACCAGTATTTTCAGTCCCATATCGTGTGCCACCGCCCAAAGTTCCTATTTGTAAGCAAATAATAGCTGACTTAAAGTAGGAAGGTATTATTGAATATACATACAGTGCGTGTACGAGTCCCTCATTTCTCATTCCTAAGAAGCAATAGGGGAAATACCGTTTAATAAATGATTATAGGTTAGTGAATTATTGGATTTTTATTGATCCATACCCTGTACCGGTGTTAGACACCATTTTTCAGTATTTAAGTAAGGCTAAGTTTTTCACCATTTTAATGAGGCGTTTTTGCAGTGTGAACTTCATCCTAACTCACGAGAACCTTTAGCGTTTGGTACCCTATGGGGCCTATACCAATGGACTCGTTTACCGATGGGAGTAAACTGCGGGCCACAAGGAATGCCAATAGTTTTATTTCAGGTGTTAGGTAAATACGTACATGATTCTGTGTTCACGAATAAAGACGATGTGTATATATATAGTAAGACTATATAAGAACACCTTGAACACATTCGTCTGGTATTACAGGCTTTGCGTAAAGCAGGTTTGACGGTTAAACCCGATAAAATAATATGAGCAGAACAATACGTCAGCTATTTAGGTTTTATTAGAGCTAATAGTTAATTACGCATGGATCCTAAAAAAATTAAATCCATTGTAAATTTTCCCGTGCTGAACAACGTTAAGGGTTTTCGTCGTTTTTTTGTAACATGGTTGCATTTTATGGCAAGTCTATACCGAGTTTTTCCCATATCACAAAAACTTTAAATTTTTTGAAAAGGAAAAATATTGAATTTTTGTGGGGACGCAAGCAGCAAAAAGCTTTTCAAACTTTGAAAGATAAGTTTGATGCTATTCCCCACCTGTGGGTCATAGGATCTCATGTAATGTTAAATGGCACAGACTATAAGGTGCCTTGGGTGTTGAATGGGGTAATTCAATATGGTAGTCTTTCGGGGTTTCAAGTTACTNAGTTTAAACATACAGAAACACTTCCGAGGTGTGTTACTCTATTTAACTAACTCGGATTAACTGTGGGCGACGTCGTGGAGGAGAGGGGGCTTCTTTGGCCGACAACTTGATACTTATTTCTGATTGTAGTTCTTGATCTGTTGTCGGCTGGCTGAGATCCGGCGCTTCGGGTGGCCTTAAAAAGGCCCTGGTTTTGTTGCCGTCTCTCCACGACTGCTGCTCGGGGTTCGCTTCTCGATGTATGCCTCCACGACTTCTGGTTCAACTGAACTGATTCAACTGACCCCCTCCCTCCCCACAAAGATACTTTTAAACTCTCTTGGCGCCCTCCCTAGATCCCTACATGTGCCTCCCTTGTTGAGAAGGGGGGGTGGAGGAAAGCTTTGAACAATGAACACTTCATCCAGTTGCCCCTGCCATACACTGTCAGCTTATTCTCGGTGTGTATGCCCTTTAGCAGGTGTTTTAATTTCTCTCGTGGGCGGAAATCGCCATCATATCTCGTAATTTCTTAGGCGTACAAGTTTCATGCGATTTGCTAGGGGGGTTGGGGAGTGACCCGTGAGCGGAAAGTGCTACCCCACCTTGGCTTGACCTCGGCACGTGTTAACAGGTAACATGTGTCGTCCGGGATGCCCTACACTGGTTTAAGCTGGTGGGGGTGAGGGTATGACAGCGCCGCTTCTAATGCATACTTCCAAAATGCGTAACCTGTCAAGTTGACTCAGCTGCCAGTTTTGCAACTGCCAAATTTGCAGGAGAAGTTTTATTTGCATTGCGATGCCAGTTTAATTAAGCTAGAAGCTGTATTTAGTCCGAAAAAGGACATAAATTTTCTTGCCATTACTTATGCCATTAAATTGTTAACAGCTGCAGAAAGAAAATATACCATATATGAAAAATAATGTTTAGCTTGTACTTGGAAATTGAATATTTCTCAGGCCACGCGCCGTTTGAATTATTTACTGACAATCAAGCTTTAAGTTGGCCTTTGAAATCGAATAAACCTGTTGGTCGTTTAGCCTGGTTTAAGTTTGAGGTTCACCAAATAAAAGGAGATGAAAACTCAGTTGCCAACGCTCTTTCGCGCATGTTTTGTATTGGTAAATTTGAAGTGGGTAAATCCATTCCAAGATGTTCAAATAAAATTAATGTAATTCGTGAAATCCCAGTTGAAAACAAAGAAGCAATAAATAATTTGTTAAATTTTCCTGACTTTTTGTTGACATTAAGGAATATCAGAAAATAGACGTATAATGCCAGCAAATAATGTCACATTTAGAAACATTAGGTCAAATGTCAAAAAATGGTCAAAAAAGGGTAAATTTCGTGTTTTTGTGCCTGTAAAATTAAGACCTACGGTTTACAGATATTATCATGAGTCATTTTTCGGAAGTCATGTGGATAGAGATAAAACTATTTCCCGTGTTACGGAAATTTCTACCGGACCTGGTATAAGAAATTACATTGAAAAATGGGTAAAATAATACGAGGCGTGTCAACATGGTGAACCAAAGAATCAAAATCAAGAAGGGAAATATTTTGGTTCTCCCGCAAATTTTGTATGGGAGCGGGTGTAATAGATGTTATGGGCCCCGTTACCACGTAGCAAGTCCGGTTTACGTTTACGTTTTAGTTGCTGTAGATAGTTTCAGAAGATTTTTTTTTCCATTACGGGCTATTAACGCAGTTGAGATTTGTAAAGTAATTTTAGATAGTTTATTTTGTGGTTTTTGGGACACCGGTTTTTGTTGTCACCGATAACGCAACGTATTTTTTGTCACAGGAATTCCGCGATTTAATGCTCACGTGGGGAGTAAAAATGGTAAATACTTCACCGTATTATCCGCAAGCTAACTTAGTTGAAAGAGTGAATCGAAATATCAAAGTTGCTTTACGTAGTTTCCAGTTGGGGACACAAAGATATTGGGATGTGGTTTTGTATAATTAGGTACTTCGTTCGAATAATGTTATGCACAGTGCCCATAAAAACACACGTGCAGAGGTTTTCTTTGGTAGGAAGTTATTACATTACCTACTTAATGCTTGGGCATTGCACCCGTTTTGTGTGGAAAGTTAAGCTAATGAGGTTTTGGTAATGATTTCGGAAGAAGTTTCATGTGATTTAATTTTAGACCATGAAAAAATGGAAGAGAACGTTATTTTTAAACGTAGCGATTCCACTTTACGTAGTGGTGATTTGATTATGGTTCACTCGCCCTTTGCGAGTTCAAAGTTGGACTATTTTAGTTCAAAGTTAGCACCGCAGTGGAACGGACCATTTAAGATATTGCGTTATTTAACACCTGTTACGTTTCTTGTTACACAGCTGCATTTTCCACACAAGGGATTTAAGGTACACACAAGCCACGTAAAAAGGTTTTAGTGTAAAAAAAAAAAGTGCGTCCTACCACAGTTCTCTATTATGTGGATATTTGTTGCTATCACATATTTTTATTGATTTTTAAATGTAAGAATGTATAAAAATAAATTATGTAAAATTTTATAATAATTTCTTGAGGTTATTTCAATAGTTAAAAAATGAGATTATTGAGATNTAAAAATAAATTATGTAAAATTTTATAATAATTTCTTGAGGTTATTTCAATAGTTAAAAAATGAGATTATTGAGATTATCTAAAATGGTGCTGTTTTATGAGAGGTTTTTAATAGTATTGCTAAGGTGTAAAATTTCAGTGCCCTAAGTTTTTTAATTGTCCCGTTCTTTCCTGGCGATAGCTATACCCTGGTGTGTGTGGTCTGGTTACGTCCCTAAGAGTTCTGGTCTGGTGTGTTGAGCAATTATTGGATTATGAAGAACAGGAGATCTACGTTTGAAGCGAGTCCTAGTCGCGGACGATATGGCGACAACGGACTGGCCACACGAAATCGCTGTCTGCTGACTTCGGCTGGGACAGCTGCGTGTGCTTTGAGGAGAGGAAGGTGTGACATTGTGCCTGGAAACACCGCACAATTCTCACCTACACTGTTGCTGAATTACGTGTCCTACGAGGGATATCGGCTGGGTTATTCAACATACATGCCTATGCCCCCGTTCCCCGTTCGACGGCCGGCGGTGCGGGCCGGCAAGTCGAGGCCTGGCTTCCGCGCCGCGATCAACTGGTCCACTGGACGATGATGAGGGGTATCTCCCCCACCACGTCCTATATACCCCCTCCTCATCACCTGGTCGGCGTTGCCTGGAGAGGGTTCGACGCTTCTACTACGTCATCAGGTGTGATTTCGCCGCCAAGACGATCAGCGCTACCTTTTTAAGAATTTTCCTCAAAACCTGACGTCACAAACTCTGGGGAGCTGGCTAAACTACGGTTACCCTAGCCTGAAGACTGCTGGAGAGAGAACATTGGGTGGGCTTTGTAGAGGGAATGATTTAAAATATTAGTATTTTAATCAGCCTTTATTATGTTTGGGCATTTACTCTGCAATTTAATTTAAGCCCAATATTACTCAATAGTGAAATTTTAATCGCAATATTTTCAATGTGTTTAAAATCGTTTTTAATAATCTAATATATTTTTGAATTAAAAATTTTTAGCGGCATTTTGCAAAAAAAAAAATATATATATATATTAGCCCGCAATTATATAGTTCAAAACGAATTTAGCATAAATTGTTCCTATCTCACAACTGGGGATAATTCATATTGTAATTGGTTCCTATGGGATGGGTTCCTTTTATTTGAGTTTTCCAACGTATTTGTGATATCTCTCAAGTGTATTATTGGTGTACAGGTTATGTCATCCTTTGTTTTCATCCAAGTTTTCTCCTTGGAATTCTGGCAGTGAAAAATGCTTAATGGTCCCTTTTGTAGACATTATTTTTCTCCGCGTACCTCGTCCATGCTAATGTTATCTTGAGCCCCATTAAATGAAAGAGAAGGGCGCTTGATACATGTGCGGATGATTTTCTCTTGCATGACTGCAAGATGATAGCTCTGGGAAGCATTGTAGCTGNAGGGCGCTTGATACATGTGCGGATGATTTTCTCTTGCATGACTGCAAGATGATAGCTCTGGGAAGCATTGTAGCTGTGTGGAAAATAAGCACATCTGGGGAGTCTTAGTCATACCATTAGTATAAAACGTTTGATTGTACACCACGATAAACTGAATAGCAGGAAATAGAGAGCTGTAAATAAATTACAAAAAGTTAGAGTTTTATTATGGTTGATGTCAGGTCGTGTTTGTAACTGCGATACGTCATCTGGTCGGTGCTGTGATGGCTTCTTTAACTTCAGCACTGCCATCATCATGNTCGTGTTTGTAACTGCGATACGTCATCTGGTCGGTGCTGTGATGGCTTCTTTAACTTCAGCACTGCCATCATCATGTCCTTTCTTAATTTAAAAATAAATGGATAATTTAACTGTTGATACCTGCCAAATGCTGAAGTTTGGAAGTAGGTATTGATTCTGCTCTGCGGCGTGAGGCACCAGCACATGATGCTAGCCCTCAGTGATAGGGCGTAGGAATACGTCGACACTGTTGTCTATAGGTCCAATTTACTAATCAATTACACTGGCTTTGTGTGAGTTCACATAATCGAGTTTTATTGTTGCTTGAACAGGTTAACTGGTACATGAACTCAAGAGACAAACTCCCTCCCTTTTCCTATGTAGGCTACGTATGGTTTGACGCCGCGACTGGCGTCGTGACACTGCAGCGCTGAATTCCCTCGGCTGGCGGCTTGGAACTGCTCTCGAACTTGGTGGGCGTCTCGGCGCCTGGCTTCGAAGTTCCTTCTTCCCGGGTCCAACGCAGGGCTCTGCGTTTGACGAAGTCTGACTGACTTTTCTCGGATGCTTCCCGCCGCACGTCCCGCTTGACGGCCTCCGACTGAGGTCGACGTCGTGATGCATTCTCGATCCTCGACTGACTCCGGCTGACTGACTGACTGCTCGATCCGCGACTGACTGATTCGACGTCTCTCCACTGACTGCCCTGTTGCTCCCCCCTTCGTGTGGTTTTGTAGCGTCCATCACCATATTCAACTTGCCCCATCTCTGCACGTGTCCGGAGTGCTTGTCGACCCTCCGGGTCATAAAACACGTGGCCGCTGCTCGTGTGGTCCGCAGCCGGCCTGGCGTCGTCCCTTGGTTCTGGCCTGGAAGTTTATTGTCCCGTTCTGCACGCACGTCCGCTAAAAGCTCTCATGGTTTATTGCGGTATAAGCCCGGGACAGGCGCAGCTGGTGGTGGGATCTCGGTGTCCCTTGGGCAGCTGCAAAATGTAGCTGTGTCCACGCCCTGGTGCTTTCCGTTGTCTCCGGATGTCGTCTGCACGTGCAGGAACAGTTGCACGTGCCGAAACCTTTGGTAGCATGCCTTAGCAGCTGCGAGGCTCCTGGTGTCCCTCTTCCGGCACGTCCACAAAACCCTTAATCCTTATTGCGGTCGTCCGGCTGCGAGCTCCGCCAGAGTGTGTGTTCTGACGAATAAAATATAGGGACGCAGAATGCGTCACTGTAGTCTTGTTGTTTGTACACAGGCCACATTTCTTCCATGGAAAAGTAGTCTGTGGATAAAGGCTTTTTATGACAAATTTGTGTTTTTAAATTGTAACCGTATACACAAAATATACTGAGACATATAACTTAATCTAGGAATAGTAGTACAAGAAAAAAATTACGCCTATGTTAAAACAAAAGCCTAACCATTTAAAATTGTATAACAAGGTTTGTATAGTTTTCAAAGAGTGTCCATATGAGAACTTAGCATGCTATAGCTGAGCCGTCTGTCTGCAAAAGTTATTTTTCGTTTTTTCGGGGCATATTTTTACATTTGTCATATGACATACGTTACAATGTGATCCTAGTTGTCTGTACACTTCTTCATTCTTTAAGTTTTTTTTAACTTTACTCAGTAACACAAACAAAACTAGTTTTTATACTTACAAGAGATGCTGTTAGACAGAGGTGTCTGAACCTTTCTGGGTTAAAGAAGGGAAACAAGGTATTGTAGAGAATCTGGGCACCCCTGGTGATTGAAAAAGTACGGCTTCCCAAAATATAGTTCTGAATTAAATAACATCAGTATTTACACACAAATTGTTTCCTATTGACAAGTATTATACAANTCCCAAAATATAGTTCTGAATTAAATAACATCAGTATTTACACACAAATTGTTTCCTATTGACAAGTATTATACAACATTCTTACCATAACAGTATAAAAATTACTATTTAACATTTTACATTTTTAATAAATATACATGAAGTATGAATCTTAATCGACATTGTTNAAATTCTTACCATACCAGTATAAAAATTACTATTTAACATTTTACATTTTTAATAAATATACATGAAGTATGAATCTTAATCGACATTGTTTTCTTTTGGTGAATTCTTTGTCTCCCCCAAGTAAAACTTGGGGCCGCGGTGGCTAAGCGGTTAACTGCTCGCCTTTGACCAAGGCGAACCGGGTTCAATCCCCGACCAGGTCACTCGTGGACTTTTGCAAGTGGGATTCGTGCCAGGCGATGCCACTGGTAGGCGAGTTTTCTCGGCGATATTCCGTTTCCTCCACCCTTACATTCCGGCGCTGCTCCGTTCTCGCCTCATTTCACACTCATTGGCTCTCAAGACCTCGTTGTTAAGAGCCGCCCAAATCTCTTAACTCCACTCCAAGTAAAACATTGGGGTGAGTGCCTCGCTTGTCCCTCCTCTCTACTACACCCTGCTATTTGATAAGTACGGTTTGCTTGCTGCTCCTTTCAAATAACTATAAAAATTTACATCTCTGGGATGAGGGTGTGGTCTTGGTACATTCCCTATTCATACTGCCATGAATCAAGAACTAAACATCACCAACGAACTTAACTCTGTTGTAGATTCGCTCACATGAATAATGCACTTACTAAAGAAATTAAGTTTGAAATAAAAAATTAATAAACTATGGACGAAATGGAAAAAAATCGCAGCAAGACCGAACTACCCCAATTGTTATGGTGTGATGAGTCCTTAGCTGAACGGCTTGCCTGATCACACCTTCAAACATTAAACCTGGAAACGAGCGGAATTGCAACGCCACCAATTGGTCGTCAATCCTTGTGAAATAAGACAGTTGCAGAAATCCCCTTCCCCGGTCACTGAGTGGGGCCGCAGAACCACGCGCTTGATATAGGCCGGAGTAACACCCGGAACGGGGTCTTTCGTCTTTAGTCCTTTGGGAGACCCGACCAGCGAAACAGACCAGGAAGATGGGTGTGTCCGGCCGGCGTTAACCGTCTCGCAGAATCAGCCTCCGGCTGCAACAAGGCGATGACTTTCCAGTTAGGTTTAAATAAAATGGCTTAAATTAAAAGTAATAATGAATGAATCATCTTAAATTCAATGTAAAGCTCTCCCGATCACGAGTCATTTAAATAGCAACTGTAAAATCTAAATGTTAATAAACCTCATCAGATACTGTTGTACTCTACCGAATCATGAGTCATTATTGAGCTACGCCCCCAGCAACTTTCACGTACGAATTGGCTGAAAAGCTAGTTCGTAACACAATGCAAAAAGAAAGTGTCAACGATCATTTTCGTCACTCATAGTACTTGTAGCTTATACTAATTTATTATTTGTTTAGGTAACTATAGAAAGGCTGGAAGAAATCAAAGAACTCATGGAGAAGCATGTGGAGGACTACTACATTTATGAAGACTTTCTAGACAAAGTTGTGAAATATACTGAACTACGTGCCACAGATATGTCTAAATGTCCAACTAAGGTTGGCTCTCAATTCAAAACGACCAACGATGTCATTCACCGATATGAAACCTTGATAGCAGCCAGAGATGACTTACTAGAACGTCAGAAAGAAGTCATGGAATCACTTGAGAAAGAGATAAAACGGTTGGCCCAGATAGAACAGGTAAGTGAAACCTGCATTAATATAATGGGTATATTAGCAAGGATTGTGGGTTTTTCTGTGGTATCTCCCGGATGGAAGGGGGGAGTACGTTTAAAAATCTGATCTGATTACATTTTAAGTATTGCTATAACCTATGCCAAACATGTGCTATCACGATTTTGTAGTAATGCAACTGACTGAAGTGGTACTTGGTGTGGAATTTATGTACTGTGCCTTGAGCGGCACAGCTCAAGCTTGTGTAAATTATTAAGTGTTTTTGATGTGATTGTGCTATCAATTTGTTAACTCATGTTCGGTGGCTAGAACATACGTTATCGCTGATAGCAGTCCTCGCAGACATTTCAGGAACTGTATTGGCAGACTTGGTTTTAGAGACACATTATTAACAGAATTTGGTAGGCTCTGACAAATTGTATTTTAAATGGAAATTTGATGATACCAGAATGTTGGCCGTACGTGGTGCATGGTGGAAGTTGGCCAGGTATTCGTGCTCTTTAATTCCAGTTGGACGCCGGCTAAATTAATTACATGTGACTTTGCCCTTAATCTCTTAAGAAAATGTTCATATCTTTAAGCGCAAAAAGTTAAGAAAATTTTTAATTGTGAAGGGAAAAAAAAGTATTACATTGACTTCCTTCTCCCACATTCCAGTCCGGCCACTCAGTATCCTTCACACATTTCATATTGAAAAATGTTTAGTACTTAATATTGTGTAATAAAAATCTTCAAATTTAATAAAAAACTTACTTAGTCAATGTTTAAAACAAAACAAAAAATGTTACATGCAGTATTCGCTGTCCAATTACTCTTTAGCCATCCATCAATCCATTCACTCAACATTCACTCCAGGGTTCGACTCTGATAGTCACTGCATTTAATTTTACCAATATAACAGCCCCATCCCTATCTCATGTATGTGGATCCCCTTGTAAGCCACCGATAGTCTTCCTGTCTGGTGACATTAAATTTAACTGTGTCTTCGTAAAAAACTTAAAGTCATTGAAATTATTAAAAATAGGAGTAACAGTATTGTTACAAGACGCCAGATGAGCGTATCCATGTTAGTAGGGGGTAGAGGTTTTAATAAAATAACTAAACTTAAATTGTATTTTTCTATAATGCAATTAATATTCATGCATATATTATTTGCAGCATTAAACTTATATTTCCACTTTTACTCCTGTTATTCTCAGAGAGCGCAATAATTAACGTCTATCGAAATTCTAATAAAAGTCCTTATCATTGTTTCTATACTGGTTACAGTCAAGTCAGTTCACACTTATTATTTACATATTTTCAATCTGTCTATTGCCATCATTCCAAATGTCTGTCACACATCCAGTTCAATAATCCCGCCCGCCAGTCTCACTCTCCACTGTACCGATGCTCACTCGCAATCCGCTGACTTCACTCTCACTGGTCACACTCACCGCTATTCGTCACTTTGCTGGATCATCGCTTCGCTGTGTTCGTACAACTGTCGCTTAAGGACGTTAAATGCTCCAAACTCTAAACTGTTGGCTAGGAGGCCCGTCGCGGCTTAAGTAGTCTCGCTGACCGGATATAGAAGGTTCCCTGCACCCCGAGTCATGTTGACAGATGATAGGGCAAAGACCAGAACACTCTTGCATCTATAATACCAGAATACACTCAAAGTCGGGAGTACATGATTCCCGATGAGTTTATTTGGCATACGCGGTGGCTCGCATTTGTAATTTTCGGCGCACTCCTCAGGTTACTAGTCTGGCCTTGACACAATCCTTCGCTCGCACGAGTGGGAAGGGGCAAGGGAAGCGACGCAGAGTAGCAAGCAAGTAACACTACCCCGTCCTCAAGTCTGTTAGTCCCCAGGTGGTTTTCGTACTGTCTGTAAATATGGCCGCTGTCGAAGTGGAATGCAAGAGCAGGAGGTTTGCTCAATGTCTGGGGCTGGCGTCCCGGTGTCCTCCGCGAGGCGCTGCGTTCGAACCGGTCATTTATAATACTCAGGGAGTTTCAGGGGACCTGCCACCCCGCCCAAAATCCTGTACCTACCACGTCCACACATCGCTACCTCTATCAATCCCCCTCATCACACCTCATCCCTATTCGCCACCACATCACCCCCTCCTGCCCTCTTGAAATTATTATAAAAAATCACAAAAACTCTAAAACAAATTCTAAAAAAATCGAGAAACATATCACTTTAAACCTCACATTCATACCTCACCCCAACACCCTCGTTTCACTTCCCCCCCCCCCTTTTTCCCAACAATGCCTACTTAAAAATCGAGAAAAATTTCAAAATAACGAAAAAAAATTCTAAGTAATTGAAGAATATATAATGTTAACCTCACAATCATCCCACCCTCACCTCATCCCCTCTTCCCCCTACACTCTCCTAATAAAAAAAATTGCAAAACATTGAAAAATTAATTCTAAAAATTGTGAAACATTTACACTGAGGCGACAAAAGTCATGGGATACCTCCTAATATCGTGTTGGACCTCCTTTTGCCCAGTGAAGTATAGCAACTTGATGTGACATGGACTCAACAAGTCGTTGGAAGTCCCCGGCAGAAATATTGAGCCATGCTGCCTCTATGGACGTCCATAATTGCGAAAATGTTGCCGTTGCAGGAGTTTGTGCACGAAATGACTTCTCGATTATGTCCCATAAATGTTCGATTGAATTCATTTCGGGCGATATTGGTGGCCAAATCATTCGCTGGAATTGTCCAAAATGTTCTTCAAACCAATCGTTAACAGTTGTGGCCCGGTGACATGGCACATTGTCATCCATAAAAATTACATTGTTGTTTGGGTACATGAAGTCCATGAATGGCTGCAAGTGTTTTCCAAGTAGTTGAACATAACCCTTTCCAGTCAATGATCGGTTCAGTTGAACCAGAGGTCCCAGTCCATTCCATGTAAAAACAGCCCACACCATTATGGAATTATGGAGCCACCACCAGCTTGCACAGTTCCTTGTTGACAACTTGGGTCCATAGATTCGTGGGGTCTGCGCCACACTCGAACCCTACCATCAGCTCTTACCAACTGAAATCGGGACTCATCTGACCAAGCCACGGTTTTCGAGTCGTCTAGGGTCCAACCGATATGGTCACGAGCCCAGGAGAGGTGCTGCAGGCGATTTCGTGCTGTTTGTTAAGGCACTTAAGTCGGTCTTCTTCTGGCATAGCTCAGTACAGCCAAAGTTCACCGCACTGTCCTAACGGACACGTCCGTCGTACGTCCCACATTGATTCCTGTGGTTATTTCACGCAGTGTTGCTTGTCTGTTAACACTGACCATTATGCGCACACGTCGTTGGTCTCAGTCATTCAGTGCAGGCGGTCGGCCACTGCGTTGTCCATGGTGGAAGGTTATGCCTGAAATTTGGTATTCTCGGCACACTCTTGACATTGTGAATCTCGGAATGTTGAATTCCCTAAAGATTTCCAAAATGGAATGTCCCATGCGTCTAGCTCCAACTACCATTCCGCGTTCAAAGTCTGTTAATTCCCGTCGTGCGACCATAATCACGCCAGAAACCTTTTCACATGAATCACTTGACTAAAAATGAAAGCCCAACCAATGCACTGTCCATTTATACATTTTGTACGCGACACTACTGCCATCTGTATATTTTCATATTGCTATCCCATGACTTTTGTCACCTCAATATAATGTTACTTCATACTCCTCTTCCGCTCACCTCACCCCCTAACCGACACACCCATCCCTCATCACCACCCTCACAATCGTAAAAAATTAAAGTTTTGTAACATATTACATTACTGACTCCGAAACCTATGTTGGATGTTGGTAACCTTGACCTTGACACCAATTACCTTATACACAAAAAATCGAGACATAATTGTAAAAAAATTTAAAGAAACTGATAAAAGCTTAGGAACACATTACATCACTGACTCCGACACCCATTTTGGATGCCAGTGGACTTAAACTTAAACCCAATGACCTTGAAAACAAACAATTTAAAAAAAATTGTAAAAATTATTTTAAAAATTTCTAAAAATCGACGAACAAATTACGTTACGGACACTGGCCCTCTTGTTGAATATTGGCGACCTTAACCCCATTAACCTTAAACAATAAAAATTGNATCACTGACTCCGACACCCATTTTGGATGCCAGTGGACTTAAACTTAAACCCAATGACCTTGAAAACAAACAATTTTAAAAAAATTGTAAAAATTATTTTAAAAATTTCTAAAAATCGACGAGCATATTACGTTACGGACACTGGCCCTCTTGTTGAATATTGGCGACCTTAACCCCATTAACCTTAAACAATAAAAATTGNTATTACGTTACGGACACTGGCCCTCTTGTTGAATATTGGCGACCTTAACCCCATTAACCTTAAACAATAAAAATTGATAAAAAATTGTAAAATTCGAAGAATCATTTGTAAAAATCGACGAAAATAATACGTTTCTGACTCCGACCACCATGTTTAATGTCGGCGACCATAAACTTAACCCAAATTATATTGAACTGAGAAAATGATGAAAAATATTGCGAAAAAATTACAAAAGTGTAAAATAACGTCGAGGAAAAAATTACATACCTAAAGCAAAAAACCATGTTGAATGTATGTGACCATAAAAGTTCGATTTTCGTAAAGATGGCAGAGCACAGCCACTCCCTGGTACGACGATCAGTAGACGACTGTATTTATATTTCATTGGCTATGTAGCCGATCAATCTTACGACCTCCAAAGCGAATTTTTGTAATTCTGTAGCACACATACCCCCTCCCCTCCCGTCAACACACTTCTTATCACTCCACTTAACATAGGTCAGCCACCCTTAAACATCCACGCTTGTCACCAANCATCATAGCTCGCCCCCTCACTGTCCACCCTCGCGATCAACCAACCACAAGAATCTCCACCCCATTTACTGTCCAATTCTCAATCGGTTCCTGAAGAGACTGAATCTCAGAATCCACAGTTGTAAACACGGTAAGCACAAGTAACGAAGTACATCGAAAGGCTGCTAACACATTGCGAATTGTGTCGCGAAATGCTTTCCAAAACTTTTCGTGAATCAGCCTTTGAAGGTCTCAGTATTATTACAGTCTTATCTTGTGACATATTTCTGAAGCTGTTGTAGCGAGCTGTTGCCTGGCGAATCCTTGAGCCACACACGATGATGGAGAATGTAAGGTCGACGTCGTATGCCCTTGAGCGTGCCCACGACCCATGACGTCACACCCTCTGATCGGGGACGGTCGGGCGACCCCTCGCCAACGTTGGCGAATTCCAGTGGTCGTGTATTTTTAATGGAATATTGAGGCCTGAAGCTAATGTAATGATAGGTTCATTGCTCAAAGTGCCATAGGTGCACGCAGCACGACGAGAAAACTGCGCGCCAGAGCCTTACGGGCAGTGGCGATGGCGCACTTGATACACGCGTGTCGTCCTTATCGCCCCAGCGCTTCTCAGCCTCTAAATACGGAACACAGCTTCAGGTAGGCGGATCCTTAGACGCATAGGAGTCTGTTGTCGTTCGTTCAAGAATATTATCGACCACGGGTGGCCGTCACATGCTCAGGGTTTAAACGCCCTACACAATCTGCGAGGAAGAATTCCATCTCAATATTATATAATTTGCTCCTAATAACTTANCCTGGCCAGTAATGACTTACCGAACAAAAAAATATACTCCTCAGAATTTGAATGGCAAGAAACACCACGGAGGACGCTTCCGTGGTAAACAGACGACCAGCCACGTGCAGGGATGCCCGTGCGCAGCCGAGCACATGCCGAGTTGGTGCGGAACAACAGAAGTCCTAAGCCTCAATGTCACATTCATAACACATGGGACGCGAAGGAAAAGTCATACTACTCGAGGTACATGATCGACGCAGAGTAAATTTATTACTGCGTTTTGAGTGACAAGGCCAAATTAAGTCGAGTTACACGATAAACGATGGCAAACCTGCTGTTTCACTGATCTTGTCAAGGTGCGCAGAATGTACTATCGGAAAGCTTGCTGTGTCAAGATAACCTTCATTTCCCGCCCACTATATTTCTTTTCTTGCTTGGCGATATGCTTTGGAATGATAAATGTCATTTACGCAACATCTGCAATTTTTTATGAATACTGGTGTGATAAAATTATGTTTACCACATATGCTACTAAATAAATGCATTTCGAATTACTTTATCCTTTTTTACGTCCCAATAAAGATGTGCAGGCGTACATACATAAAAATGGATAGGCCTATTAGCCTTCTTAGGTTTTACGAGTTTTACTGGACTGTCTTCGAAAATATTAGGTGCTTACCGTGTATTAACATTCAATCTTGTGTTTCAGCAATATATTGTTCGACTATACAGAAAAAAAAATTCAATACACGAACGCACATTAAATTTACTTCCGTTTGTCGTGACCTTCACAAATTCTCGCAGGTGGTTATTTCCCACCCTTTCCTCCCTCGCACGCAACAATTTTTTTCCCCTTCACCTTCTTAGGGTGCTATCGCTGCGTAATAACGCTGCAGTTACCTCGCGAGTTATTCACGAACACGTTAAAAATAAAAATATAAAAGTTCTGAAAAACTATTGAGTGAAGGTTGAGATATTCAGCAGAGGAATTCTTCAAACAGATTAGGCCTACTGCAGCGGGTAAGACGAATTTTCATATGGAAAGGCTTGATAGACAAGAATGCTATGAAAACGGGCTAATAAATGCCGAACAGGCAGATAATGATGTAGCTAAAATCGGGCGTGTACTTAGAAAACGATGGTATGAAAAGTTCTAAAAGCACACGGCCCGGGTTTCAGTTTGTGTGGACGAAACGGGGGAATGTAGGGTAGACGAGTTAACGGAAGGGAGGGCAAGGGAATAACAATATACTAAGGAAAAGGTGGAGTTGTGTTGGGGGTCTGATTGAGCGGCATGCTCGTCGGTAAAATGTTTTTATGGGGTAAAAGCCCAGCCCTTAGTTTATTACTTTATGCCTAAACATTTGACTGACGTACAGTATACTTCACTGATGCCAGTGATTGAGCCTATTTACTTGTACACTCTGAAGTGATTCCGCACCCCCTAAAGGCGCTTTTACACCTGTGCGTCTTGCGCATAGTTGCCGTGCGTGTGTGCACATGCCGCTGCGCATGCAAGCTGCAGGATCACGCATACGGCTAGCCGCATGCCTCTGAGAAATATTGTGCGCATGTCCCCCTTCGTTCATACGTATTGCGGTACACGCATGCGTCACTCTCAGACGAGATGTCGACAGTGAATGGCGTTGATCCTGCACACGCCACGCCGCTGGAATTATTTTGCTATAAGTAGAAGGAAAAAGCGCAAGTGCCGGGTTAATAAATGTCTTGCAAGCAGAAAGTTAAGTGTGGGTGTAGTGGACAAGATACGGTTAGCAAGCAGTGAACTATTTAAAAACTTTACGCGCATGTCTCCAACGGACTGCGAAACACTGTTGCATCTGGTTGGACCATCTATTGCTTAATCTAACACCAAATACGGAGAGTGATACCTGAGGCTACAAGATTATCCTTCACATTGCGGTTTCTTGCCACAGTTGACAGCTACGCCAGCCTAATGTTCCGTTTAAGGTAACTTAAAGCTTCTATTTGCAGTATCGTACGATAAGTCTGTGAAGCTCTGGTGAAAGCTCTGGAACACCATGTTAAGGTAAGTTTATAAGTTGATGCTTTGAAATTGTAGACCCCTACCAAAGTCATTGATAACAATGTTTAATTTTAATTGCTTACACGTACTTAACTTTTAGGAAACGGTAGCAAAATTAAAATTATACAACATTTTCAAAACAGTCATGACAAGAAATTATTTAACTTTAAACAGTTAGAACCTTCAGGATGCAGTACATTTTGCCTTAAAAATTAAGTTTAATTCCGGTCACTAACATTAGCAACATTATTAACATTAAAGTTGGCAATATCGTGCTTCTAATATACTATATAACAAAGTCTTACAGTGAAAAGTAATTACTTCTTGATGTGACATCAGGTAAAATGTCTAGGTTTAGTCCACTGTCCAATGGTTTTGGTTTACTGAAATTGGGGTTTGGAGGAGAATATGTCCCGGTATTGCAAGGTGGAACACTTAAATGTGACTCCGAAGAACACGAGTATGAAGTGAATGGGGAAATGCAAGTTGTAGAAAAGTGTGGGACAGATGGCAGAACTTGGTTTTCTGATGACATTTCTAGATCAAAAAGGACATGTTGAATGTGCATTTTCGCTGATTGAAAGCGCTTGGTACCAAGGTTTTTGATTTTATCTGCGACGTATTTCCCAAAAGATGAAATATGATCACGTGTAGGTAGGTTTTCATTAACTGACCTCGGTAGGGCGATAGCTTCGTCATCAGTTTCATTGTTGCAACTGTTTGTGTTCGTTTTCAACTTCTTTTTTGAGGAGCCTTGATTTACGTTCTCAGTTTTTTCCTCTCTCGTAAATGCGTTTAAGGCCTTGCTGCTGGCAGTAGGTACCTGGATTGTTTCCCGATGTCGCTTTCAACCTTGCGCGTAATTATTTTCATTGCAGTTGTAATTGTCAGCTTGTAAATGATCACCTTCATATCCTCTGTCCTCGCTTTCACCAAGCACCTACAAAAGAAGGGAAGGAAAAAATTAAATAAATACGTTCACGTTTTTAATTTTAAAAGCTCCTTTATTTTATTTTTACAGATAGTTCTGCCATGTTATTATACTGGCTTTGTTAAATGTCGAATGCTACAAATATGCCGTTCTGATTAAAAACAAAAAAATAAAAAAAATACAAAAGCCAATAAAGAAAAGTTCGTGTTCATAAAGTATTATGTATTGCCTGACAAGCAAGGAAAAACATTTCATATTCTGATTTGAAATGGCAACCGAAACTGTCAATAAGAAAAAAAAGGAGATTTACTATATATGATAATCAAGCTTACAGTATGTACACTTCCAACAAAAAACGCATGGCATTTGGTACGTATTGTGCATTTCTTTAGTAACTATAAAGTTGAATAAACAGAATAATATATGGTAATATAAAATTTATTGTATATAATTTTCTGGGGCAACTGGCGCTTCGTAACAGAGCATGCTGGTGTTAATTTACAAATGTACCACTTCCTTGCTTGGTTGAAATGGTAACGTGTAATTGGTATTCCGCAGCTGACGTAATGTTGTGCTTCATAATTTGTGTGTATTGTCCTATTGTCGTGTGTGTGAATTGTCCTAAAACCTGCAGGTACGTATATGGAGTTCGTTAAGGCGCCCGCCTACTCGGCTCACTGCAGCGTGCTAGGAAAGCACTTTGCCTTCGAGACTAAGTAACGTTTCTCCAATATAGATAGCCACGAAAAGAACACACATCTTAGACGATGTCTGAATGGTGGTTTAAGAATGTGACGTTTGAAGCCCCTCGAAATGGCAAAAAATAGCTTTTTCAACCGACTTTATCTGAAAAACAACCTTTCGGATCCACGTGAAGCTACGATAGAAACCTGCATTAGACTTAAGTACAGACTTACCATCAATAAAATTATGGTTTCATCCCTGAAATCCCCTTATATCTCTAGATATACAGAAGTTTTAATTCTCATATTTCCTATCAGATCTACAATGATCCTTCCCCCTCATTCCGTGCTCGTTAGTTATTGACATTAATAAAATAATACATTGAAACAGATAACAGATTTAAGTAGTTGGGACAGTTTAATTTGACAATTACAAAGCTGTGCACATTATAACTACTTCATTATTTTCTTTTCCGCTTCCCAGTACNTTGAAACAGATAACAGATTTAAGTAGTTGGGACAGTTTAATTTGACAATTACAAAGCTGTGCACATTATAACTACTTTATTATTTTCTTTTCCGCTTCCCAGTACAAAAGAAGAATGGTTGGATATTGCAAGACATTTTGACATACGGTGGAATTTCCCCCATTATTTGTGGGCTTTAGATGGAAAACATGCTGTTCTGCAATGCCCCTCCAACAGTGGAAGCAGCTACTTCAATTACAGGCAGACGTTCAGCATTGTGTTGTTCGCCCTTGTTGTTGTGAACTGTCTATTCATATATGTGAACATCGGAAAGCCAGGTTGGATGTCTGATGGTGGGGTGTTCCTACAAACCTCACTTTACATTGCTCTAGAGAATGGAAAACTAAACATTCTGATCCAGAACCTCTATCGGAGAGCAGCCTACCTGCACCATACGTATTTGTAGCAGATGATGCTTTTCCCTTGAGATCGAACATAATGAAACCCTACCCTAGTGAACTAGCTACAGGATCTCCAAAACGTCTATACAATCACAGATTGTCAAGGGTACGTCGTCTGGTTGAAAACGGATTTGGGGCTTTGGCTGCTGCGTGGAGGATTTTCAGAAAACCCATGTCGATCAAGACCGAAAAACAGCTGAGAGTGTTGTTCTTGCTTGTGTTTGCCTACAACTTTCTTCATATGAGTTTTTCAGCATAATCACACCTTTACTGTCCTCCTGGCTATGTAGACCATGAGAACACGTCGCAAGGAAATGTTGTGCCAGGCAGATGGAGGGAAGAAGTTGCAAATTCTTCAGGACTGGCAAATATTCCACGAATACCACGGACTCCTAGGTCGAACGCAAGAGCATTCAGAGAAAATGTTATGCACTATTTCTTATCTGACGAGGGACGATTTCCCTGGCAAGACAGATTTGTTTAATTGTAGACGTTTGGGACCAGACTGCTATTTTGATTTGTAGCACTTGTCTTAACTATTATTTACGTGACACAAATTTAGTCACGATGATGTACGTAGGTCTACGTTGTGATTTACAGAAAAGATACAAGACGAGTTTAACAACAATCACTCTATTTAAAAACAAAAGGCTTGTTCAAGCTACATACCTAATATCCTAAATTAGCGGATTTTGTTTCGTAAACCATTATTATTAACTTATTATTCTTTTCGTTCTGTACTATGCTAGCGTCTTCGTTAAAGTTATAAATTAACAAATAAGAGATATTCATACAAAAGCAGGAGCCATAAATTAATGACCTATTAAATTCTTACGAAATGTGCTTGGCATGACAAGAATTAAAACGTTCAACATACATACAAGTGAAACGTTCAACATACGAAAAATAAAAACGTTCAACATACCAACAATTGAAATTATATCAGCCATATAACCAACCATGTAAAATCATTTCGAAAGTATAGAGTAAAACCTAATTTTCTTATTTCTGCATGAAAGCAGCAAGTCAACACTCGCCATTGTATATGCCATCTTGAACGTTTCTCTTTCTGTCCTTGTGTCTTCCCCGTCCATAATGAAGAGAAGCGGATCGCTTAAAAACCAGGACGGCTTTGGAACTTTATCAGCTGCTGAACCACTATTCTTTTTCGACATGTATTCGTTGTGGAAACGTCGAAAGTAAGAGCGGAAATATTTTATTTTGATAAGTACAGCTTTTGCTGTCGCCGTGTCATATTAGTTTTTGAAGAACTGTAGAGAGTCACTGCATATTATACTGTCTTTATAATCTGCACAATTAGACATCCACACACATGGGAATGTCATGAAGTCTTCAACAAATTCTAAATGTTTGTCATTTGTCCAATCAGCCATACCAACAACACTGAATGAATGAACAAATCGGTTCAGACAATATAATTTAAGCTACCCGATCAGCAGAAGGCGCACGAGTGTTGCATGTAGCTCCCCGTCTGGGATGGGGAGCTACTTGCGCCTGCGCACTGCACCCCGTGCGCACAGTCTAGAGGCATGCCNTTTTATTTTGATAAGTACAGCTTTTGCTGTCGCCGTGTCATATTAGTTTTTGAAGAACTGTAGAGAGTCACTGCATGTTATACTGTCTTTATAATCTGCACAATTAGACATCCACACACATGGGAATGTCATGAAGTCTTCAACAAATTCTAAATGTTTGTCATTTGTCCAATCAGCCATACCAGCAACACAGAATGAATGAACAAATCGGTTCAGACAATATAATTGAAGCTACCCGATCAGCAGAAGGCGCACGAGTGTTGCATGTAGCTCCCCGTCTGGGATGGGGAGCTACTTGCGCCTGCGCACTGCACCCCGTGCGCAAAGTCTAGAGGCATGCCTCCCCTTGCACCATCGCATACGCCTACTTGCAACTAGGTGCAACAGGTGCACGCCTACAGGCGCACGAGTGTAGCACATAGCTCCCCGTCTGGGATGGGGAGCTACTTGCGCCTGCGCACTGCACCCCGTGCGCACAGTCTAGAGGCATGCCTCCCCTTGCACCATCGCATGCGCCTACTTGCAACTAGGTGCAACAGGCGCACGCCTCCAGGCGCACGAGTGTTGCACGTAGCTCCCCGTCTGGGATGGGGAGCTACTTGCACCTGCGCACTGCGCCCCGTGCGCACAGTCTAGAGGCATGCCTCCCCTTGCACCATCGCATGCGCCTACTTGCAACTACGTGCAGCAGGCGTATGCCTGCAAGCCGCACACAAAGTTGCACAGGTGTAAACGCCCCTTTATTCACCGCCATCAAGTCTGAATTCATATTTCGGATACAAAGATGACTCGTCCGTCACGTGAAATGGCGTCACTTTATTTTTAATGTAAGTTTGCAACTATCAACCGTCTACTGCTGAAACATGGAATTCTGACATTTAGAATGTGTCTGTGGTGGCCGAAACCTTGTTTTGCTTTGTACAAAATTTCTATCATTTTTCATTCTAAGAATAAAAATCGTAATAAATAGGAAATTTGTGTGTTGAAAACTGTAAACGATGCAATGGAAGTTTATTTCTTGATTTACAACATATTGTGCCCCCAAATTTTACCCGCATAACGCAAGTTCATTAACTTAGCGAAAACATATTGATTCTAACATCGTTTTATGGAAAAATATTTTTTTTACAGTGTATTTTTCAATACATTTGCGGTTTATGGAATAATACCAGTTGCTATATTATTTCTGACAGATACGACTATTCTCACCATTTTGACAGTGTAGCCGAAGCCGAAATTGAGACCTTTTGACGGCTAATGCATGGCGTCAAGCTCTTTGTTTCCCAGACCGAGTATTTGCTACACTCTAAGAAATTATTTGCAAATTTATTATATGAGTGTATATGCAGAGTGAGAAAGCGCGAATGGTAAAGTTATTTCCCATACATTCATGCTAGCGTTCCTGCATATGCTCAGTAAACAGTCAAATGCGTAGGAAACTTCCCAACTTTGTATAGTAGCGACGCTAAACATACTATATTTGTAGCCAGATGTGTGGTATTATTTCCATACGATATAAAGGTTAAAAACTTCGAATTCGGTTTAAGATGTTTATCAGAAAAACATTTTTAGAGTGTTGTTTAAGGTTTATTCCACTCAGGTTAGAAATAAAACAATATTTTTTATGGAAGAGTTTGGCATAGGGAAAATTTCCGCCGCAAGGTGTGCTGGTGGTGTTCCACAGATAAGCTTTTATGTTGGCGGTAAAAATAGAAATTCAATATTTTTATGAGTAAAATTTCGAGTTCAGCTTGAATTATGATGCATGCCCTAGCAAAAATTTTAAGTATTTACTTTATTTCGTAACCATTATACACACCTTCAAATGGCGTTAACAAGTGTAAATAGTAAAAATACAACTGTGAGTGGCATTGAGCGTTCATAAGAAAACTTATTTCAATGGAAAAACGTTACGANGTAAATAGTAAAAATACAACTGTGAGTGGCATTGAGCGTTCATAAGAAAACTTATTTCAATGGAAAAACGTTACGAATTTAAGTGCGAAAAAGTATAGGCGTAGTCAAAAGGAACTTAGTAATTTACTTCTTTTTCTTAGGGAAGCTGTGCAGGAAAACCCTAAGAATGAAATTTTTTTTTACCATTTCACTAACACCTTCCCCACTTCCCCCCAAAAAATTCAGTTGACATATTTTAATAAAGTAATTGTGTAAGCTATTGTATTACTAAATCCAGTTTATGACAAAATATTAAACAACATGTGAACATATTTCGTTGCGAAGAAAATAGCTTATTCTTCACGTTAGTTATAGTAGAAAACACATCAGAAGATTTTACAGAATTATATTTATTTTATAAAAAATTCCATTAGCCCATTTTCTTACATACAAAACGGAAAAATCAGGTACACATGCGACATCAGTGTACTCTGGTGGAGAAAAGATTTAGTTACCAAACTAAAAGAATTGAAATTCCCGATCCGAGTAGAATAAACCTTAACTAGTTACCGTGTGTGCAGGTTAGCAACCCGTCGGCGCCGAGGGCACAACGCGGTAGTGGAGACCGTGTCGTGACCAAGGCAACCATGCAGAATAAAACAGCAGTGGTTTGCCATTGCCTTCTGCAGGATGGGTGAGATGAAGCGAGATGAGAATGGAGCAGCGCCGGAATGCGAGGGCTGGGGAAACGGGAGATCCCCGAGAAAACCCGCTTACCAGTTACATCTTTCAGCACGATTCCCACTTGCGAAAATCCGGGAAGTGACCCGGCCGGGGATTGAACCCGCTTCGCCTTGATGGCAGGCAAGCAGACTGACCGCTCAGACACCGCGGCCCCCATCTAGTTATCAAGGTTATCTAATGTATTCGGGGTTACTAGTCCCAAAGGGTAGTGGCGCCAGCTAGTCTCAGCAGTCTGACACGAGACCGCAGGGCCGTAGTGTTTTTCGGCCTAACGTGTCCCCTGGCTGCAGGGTGCCACTTTAATGACTGACGTGAATTTCCCCTGGGTGGCAAGCTGGCACGGAATTATGTTCCGCGGGCACGCCTGCTTCCCTCGGGCCGTGACGCACTCTCTCACGCACACTACGAGAACTGCCCACTTCCCGGAGTGGGTGGAGCTCATTCACGTGGCACTCGCAATCAAATGAAGACGCCTGCGAACAAAACACATGACAGGTGTAGATGCGCTCGCAGAGGTCGTCTGTGCTTATTATGACACACGCAAACAAAACCTAGTTGCAAGAGCGCTAAACTCCACATCCACCTTGTCAAAGACATACTAACCGTTCGAGCGAGCGAGTGAAGAAATTTGGGCGGTTCTAAAAAGCGAGGTCTTGAGAGCCAATGAGGGTGATCGAAGTTAGTATGGTGTAATGCCGGAATTCAAGGGCGGGGGGGAACGGTGGAAATGCCGACCAGCGGCATCATCCGGCACGATTCCCACATGCGAAAATCCGGGATTTACCCGGCCAGGGGTTGAACCCGGTTCGCCTTGGTGGGAGGGGAGCAAGCTAGCCACTCAGTCACCGCGGCCTCTCTGACCGTTCGAGGCAAGCGGATTTCATTGTCCCGGTAGCGTTTTCGCAGTTCCGTTCGTATGCGGAGCTGTGCTGGACTGAGTCGTCGTCACCTAGACTACAAGGACTTATCTCTATGGGCCAAGCTATTGACGACACGACTACCAGGCAAAAATAGGTGGCCAACGTGGTTAGGTTGGACTCAAGTCCGTCGCATCCGTCAGTCGTCCATCCGTCCGGCGGTCTTCAACCAATCACAAGGCAACTTTTTTTCTATCCGTCGATCTGACGGACAGACGGATGAACCACCGGTTTTTTGACGGCATTCCTTAGACGATAATATGCACTTTGAAATAAAATGCAAGGCGGTGGATCTGTGTTTACCTATCTTTGGTGGTAAATTCAAAAATATTATTGTAAAAAAATGTGTTGTATATTCTTCTTACGTTAAAAAATAATTTTCCTAAAATGTTTCTCTCATGAAAATCTATTTCCAACCATAATATACCGCCAACGAAAGACATATCGCGAAGTTAAGTTGCCACATTGTAATTTTGTCGTGCATAAGGTTGACGGACGATGAATTGTTGTGAATCGCTTTCAACTGACGGACGAAAACGTTAGATGACTGCCGGACGGACAAATTACGGGTGCGACGGACTATTGTGAGTCCAGCCACAGTTTGTATATGCGGCAGGTTGTATTTTAATTAAAACGATCGCTTATATTGTAATAATACAACAAGGTGTTAAAGTTATGTTTTGTTCAATGTCTTGGAAATTATTGATAGACTAAAGTGCTTGTCATTAAATTCCCTGACAATTACGAAAAAGTAAATGATTGGTTGAACTCTATTTTGCGAGAGAATTTCGTGCTCACAATGTTCTTACATGTATGTAGACGTTTATCTATAAAATGTACAGGCCTTCAGTAGAAAAAGTAACATTTAAGTAACATGATTATTATTGCAGTTTGCGTGTTTGTGTGTACTAGTCAAGAAGAGCTGTTTAGGCCTACACTGGGGCTAAATTGTTTCATGTACTTTACGATTTTGCAGTATTTTATGTTAAAAAAAATTACTGGAAATATTTGAACTTTCTCGTTGGTCAGTTTCCACAATTTATTTTATACAACATTGAGATTTTACGAAATATACTATTCGGAAAGTGAGGTCCGAATCGCCAGCTAACCGAATGTCGCGCGAACATTGTAACGCGCATGCGCAGCGACTCCCGGCATGCCTTGCTCGTCAAACGACGCTATTTGCATTGGTATTGTTGCAGTGTGCTGTTTACAGTGTGAGTTCAAAATGTTTAAAACAATTTATCAGCCCGCCGACTGTGAAATACGGTCAGTGATTCGGTTTTTGACAGCAAGGAACGTTTCAGCAGCGGAAGTTCATCGACAGATAAGTCAAGTGTATGGCCCCAATACGATGAGCGACGGCAAAGTCCGTAAGTGGGTGAGAGCTTTCAAGGACGGACGGGAAAATGTCCATTATTAACCGCGGTCAGGCGGACCATCAGTGATCACAAAAGATTTGGTCAAAGCCGTGGACGAAAAGATTCGTGAAGACCGGCGATTCACAATTTCAACTTTAGCATTGGAATTTCTGAATGTGGGTAGAAAAACTTTGCACAAAATTGTCTCTGAAAATTTGCGATTTCACAAATTGTGCGCACGTTGGGTTCCCAGGCTGCTTACTGAGGAACGCCAAATGAAAATAATGACTTGTGCTCTTGTTTTTTTGGACCGATATCATAATGAAGGTGATCAATTTTTAGAGAATATTGTCACAGGGGACGAGACGTAGGTTTCTCACAGAACCCCAGAGTCTAAATGTCAGTCAATGGAATGGCGTCACCTGACATCACCAGTCAAAGTCAAGGCCAAGCGGACAATCTCAACACGCAAGGTAATGGCAACCGTGTTTTGGCATAGACATGGAGTCTTGTTTGTCGAGTTTATGCAGCAAGGGACAACAATCAATGCAGCAGCTTACTGCGCTACCCTGACTAAACTTCGACGTGCAATACGAAATAAGCGACCTCTGGAGTTTTGTTGCTGCATGAAAATGCCAGACCCCATTCTGCCATTCACACCCAAAATCTGATCAGATATTTTGGATGGGAACAGATTGACCACCCACCGTACAGTCCAGACTTGGCGCCGAGCGATTTTCACTTTTTCCGCTACCCAAAGGCAAACACCTTTAGGTAGGCAAGCGCTTCGCCACAGATGATGAGGTGAAAGAAGCAGTTACAGACTGGTTATCCTCACAGGCGGCAAACGTCTATGACTTAGGCATACAAAAGCTTGTAGAACGTTATGACAAATGTTTAAACAAATATGTTAACTATGTAGAAAAATAGAGAAACATGTATGGAATTAAATAAAAACGTTTTTTGAAAAAATTTGTGATGATTTATGTTTTATAAGAAATCGGACCTTACTTTCCGAATAACCCTCGTACACAGCAAGCTTCACTCTGAGAAGATACGCAATTTCATCGCAGTCGGATTCTTCGTTGATGCTATCGCCGATACAGAGGTGCAGCAAGTTGTACGTCTGGCTGCACCTCACACCATGCAGGTTGCTATGGCTCGAGTACTCGAGATGGAGTCAGCAGGGCAGGTAACAGTGCCACGTTGTCCAGTGCGGTCAATGATACTGAACGAAGACGAGAACAACATCAAGAAGACACTGAAGTAGTTACAGTCTACCATGAGGGACATCGCTTCCAGGGTCGATGCTGTAGAGTCTCGCTGTCCTCCACACAAATGGCCTTAGTGTTGATCACGAGGACATCAGGTACACCTGAGAGCCAACTGCCCTCAATATCAGTAACAGCAGCAACTGGGAAGTAGGCAGCGACAGGCAGGTGAGTGTGCAACATTTCTGGGTAACTTGTTTATCACTGATCTTGAGGGTAAAGGTCGGTGACTACTGGAGAGAAGTCCTTAATGTTCCTGCAGTTGCATTAGGTGAAAGAGGACTTGGATGCTATATTGGTGGAAGGGAATGAATAATGCTTATCGTGGGATGGTCGTTGACACAGGAGTGACTGTAACTGTGGTAAGACCGAACATCCTCGGTCTTTCCCCCTAGTGATCCCCCGAAGATAGTGTGGATCAAAACTATTTGACTACAGTAATGGGTGAGACCACACCAGTTAGAAGTAAGAGAAGGGGAAAAATAAATCTTGATAACCTCGGTATCGAGCACGATGTTTATGTAACAGAAAAAGAAGACGAATGTATTTTGGGACTTGATGTGTTACATAAGCTGGGGTATTGTATCGACACTCGATTGGGGGTGCTATGGGCAGGCAACACCGAGAAGGTAGTATCAGCATGACGAAATTTATTTTCGTCAGTGATTTTCTCGAAAGTATCCATTGCTGGCCATTAGACTAAATAAGTAGTGTATAGTCAGTCCACTGTGCCCCCCAGTCACTGATGCAAGGACACAGGTCCATTTCAACTCGGATATTTTGCCAATAAGAATAATTAACTTATCTGCTAGTGCTATTCATCTTGAGGAGGGGACCATGACATGAGGTTGCAAGCAGGTCCCAAACGTACTTCCAAATTTTCCTGAAGCTTCGATTCCACAAAATACTGAATGTCCCCTACCATATGATCTGGGGAAAATGCTAACAAGAACACGAAAATACCTCAACCGACAACAAGAGAAGACTGTCTCAGAATTAAAACAGGGGAATAGGGATGCTTTCTCCTGTGGGCCAAATGATTTTGGTAAAGCTAATATTTTGTATACCATTACATTTACACAGGGGATGCCACGCCCATAAATCAGCTATCAAGGCGACTACTGCTTCACATGAGGTGGCTGATGGGATTTAAAAAGAGATGGAGTCAGATGTGATCGAGCCATCAGTCAGTCCATAGTCTCCTCCCATTGTGCTTGTTAAAAAGAAAGATGGCTCCATGAGATTTCGTGTTGTTAATCACCAACGCAATAATAAGACCAAGCAAAATCCTTATCTACTCCCAAGGAAAGACAACACACTGAACAGCAAAGCAGGTTCACTGTGGTTTTCTACTTTGGACATGAGGAGAAGATACCGGTAATGTGAGGTGGCCCCAGAAGACAGAGAAAAGACTGTATTTTGTGTCCAAGGGAAAGGACCCTTGCAATTCAAGATTAGGTCCTTTAGGTTTTGCAATGCCTCTGCCACCTTTTAACGACTGATGGAGAAAGTCTTCGCTATAGACATTTGCCAGGTGTACATAGATGACATTGTGGTCGCAGAAAGGACATTTGAAGAGTGCCTGGCATGAATATACTATGCATTTCCGAAAGTAGCTACTATTATCATGAAATTGGTTCCTAAGAAATTCCACATTTTCCAAAAGAAAAAAATTTTATTTCAACATGCAGTGTTCGCCCATGCAATTGAAACAGACCTTGAGAAGACCAGAGCTACGAGTATAAGAGATTGATCTGCATTAACTAACAAAATCAACGTGTGGAGTTCCATGGGCTTATGTGCTTACTACCATGAATTTTTGCCTAGGTTCACCACGATCGGCAAACCTCTGCATGAACTGACAATGACCGATAGTAAGTTTTATTGGACCACTGAGTGTAAAGTTACTTTTAATAAACTGAAATAAATTCCGACATCTCCCATATTCCTGGACTTCCCGAGTACTGAGGTGAGTTCATTCTTGATACTAATGGTAGTGATAGGAATCGATGCTGTGTTATCTCAGATTCATGATGGAAAAAGTGACCACTAAAATACTTCAGTAAGGTTTTGCACAAGCACGAGAGAAATGATTGTATGACAAGCAGGGAACTTCTCACTCTGGTGAAGGCAATTNGCCAGACCCCATTCTGCCATTCACACCCAAAATCTGATCAGATATTTTGGATGGGAACAGATTGACCACCCACCGCACAGTCCAGACTTGGCGCCGAGCGATTTTCACTTTTTCCGCTACCCAAAGGCAAACACCTTTAGGTAGGCAAGCGCTTCGCCACAGATGATGAGGTGAAAGAAGCAGTTACAGACTGGTTATCCTCACAGGCGGCAAACGTCTATGACTTAGGCATACAAAAGCTTGTAGAACGTTATGACAAATGTTTAAACAAATATGTTAACTATGTAGAAAAATAGAGGAACATGTATGGAATTAAATAAAAAAGTTTTTTGAAAAAATTTGTGATGATTTATGTTTTATAAGAAATCGGACCTTACTTTCCGAATAACCCTCGTACACNCGTTTTTTGAAAAAATTTGTGATGATTTATGTTTTATAAGAAATCGGACCTTACTTTCCGAATAACCCTCGTACACAGCAAGCTTCACTCTGAGAAGATACGCAATTTCATCGCAGTCGGATTCTTCGTTGATGCTATCGCCGATACAGAGGTGCAGCAAGTTGTACGTCTGGCTGCACCTCACACCATGCAGGTTGCTATGGCTCGAGTACTCGAGATGGAGTCAGCAGGGCAGGTAACAGTGCCACGTTGTCCAGTGCGGTCAATGATACTGAACGAAGACGAGAACAACATCAAGAAGACACTGAAGTAGTTACAGTCTACCATGAGGGACATCGCTTCCAGGGTCGATGCTGTAGAGTCTCGCTGTCCTCCACACAAATGGCCTTAGTGTTGATCACGAGGACATCAGGTACACCTGAGAGCCAACTGCCCTCAATATCAGTAACAGCAGCAACTGGGAAGTAGGCAGCGACAGGCAGGCGAGTGTGCAACATTTCTGGGTAACTTGTTTATCACTGATCTTGAGGGTAAAGGTCGGTGACTACTGGAGAGAAGTCCTTAATGTTCCTGCAGTTGCATTAGGTGAAAGAGGACTTGGATGCTATATTGGTGGAAGGGAATGAATAATGCTTATCGTGGGATGGTCGTTGACACAGGAGTGACTGTAACTGTGGTAAGACCGAACATCCTCGGTCTTTCCCCCTAGTGATCCCCCGANTGGTCGTTGACACAGGAGTGACTGTAACTGTGGTAAGACCGAACATCCTCGGTCTTTCCCCCTAGTGATCCCCCGATGATAGTGTGGATCAAAACTATTTGACTACAGTAATGGGTGAGACCACACCAGTTAGAAGTAAGAGAATTGGAAAAATAAATCTTGATAACCTCGGTATCGAGCACGATGTTTATGTAACAGAAAAAGAAGACGAATGTATTTTGGGACTTGATGTGTTACATAAGCTGGGGTATTGTATCGACACTCGATTGGGGGTGCTATGGGCAGGCAACACCGAGAAGGTAGTATCAGCATGACGAAATTTATTTTCGTCAGTGATTTTCTCGAAAGTATCCATTGCTGGCCATTAGACTAAATAAGTAGTGTATAGTCAGTCCACTGTGCCCCCAGTCACTGATGCAAGGACACAGATCCATTTAAACTCGGATATTTTGCCAATAAGAATAATTAACTTATCTGATAGTGCTATTCATCTTGAGGAGGGGACCATGACATGAGGTTGCAAGCAGGTCCCAAACGTACTTCCAAATTTTCCTGAAGCTTCGATTCCACAAAATACTGAATGTCCCCTACCATATGATCTGGGGAAAATGCTAACAAGAACACGAAAATACCTCAACCGACAACAAGAGAAGACTGTCTCAGAATTAAAACAGGGGAATAGGGATGCTTTCTCCTGTGGGCCAAATGATTTTGGTAAAGCTAATATTTTGTATACCATTACATTTACACAGGGGATGCCACGCCCATAAATCAGCTATCAAGGCGACTACTGCTTCACATGAGGTGGCTGATGGGATTTAAAAAGAGATGGAGTCAGATGTGATCGAGCCATCAGTCAGTCCATAGTCTCCTCCCATTGTGCTTGTTAAAAAGAAAGATGGCTCCATGAGATTTCGTGTTGATAATCACCAACGCAATAATAAGACCAAGCAAAATCCTTATCTACTCCCAAGGAAAGACAACACACTGAACAGCAANATAATCACCAACGCAATAATAAGACCAAGCAAAATCCTTATCTACTCCCAAGGAAAGACAACACACTGAACAGCAAAGCAGGTTCACTGTGGTTTTCTACTTTGGACATGAGGAGAAGATACCGGTAATGTGAGGTGGCCCCAGAAGACAGAGAAAAGACTGTATTTTGTGTCCAAGGGAAAGGACCCTTGCAATTCAAGATTAGGTCCTTTAGGTTTTGCAATGCCTCTGCCACCTTTTAACGACTGATGGAGAAAGTCTTCGCTATAGACATTTGCCAGGTGTACATAGATGACATTGTGGTCGCAGAAAGGACATTTGAAGAGTGCCTGGCATGAATATACTATGCATTTCCGAAAGTAGCTACTATTATCATGAAATTGGTTCCTAAGAAATTCCACATTTTCCAAAAGAAAAAAATTTTATTTCAACATGCAGTGTTTGCCCATGCAATTGAAACAGACCTTGAGAAGACCAGAGCTACGAGTATAAGAGATTGATCTGCATTAACTAACAAAATCAACGTGTGGAGTTCCATGGGCTTATGTGCTTACTACCATGAATTTTTGCCTAGGTTCACCACGATNCTAACAAAATCAACGTGTGGAGTTCCATGGGCTTATGTGCTTACTACCATGAATTTTTGCCTAGGTTCACCACGATTGGCAAACCTCTGCATGAACTGACAATGACCGATAGTAAGTTTTATTGGACCACTGAGTATAAAGTTACTTTTAATAAACTGAAATAAATTCCGACATCTCCCATATTCCTGGACTTCCCGAGTACTGAGGTGAGTTCATTCTTGATACTAATGGTAGTGATAGGAATCGATGCTGTGTTATCTCAGATTCATGATGGAAAAAGTGACCACTAAAATACTTAAGTAAGGTTTTGCACAAGCACGAGAGAAATGATTGTATGACAAGCAGGGAACTTCTCACTCTGGTGAAGGCAATTGCACACTTACACCACTATCTATGTAGCAGACACTATCCTCTAAACTGATCATGTTTAATTATGCTGTCTACTAAATTTCAAGAACCCCGAAGGTCATTTAGCTTGGTGGATACAGCATCTGCAAGAATATGTCCTTGAAATATATCACAGGTCTGGACACCTTCACAGCAATGCAGATGAAATTCTCAGGAAACCATGCGAACCATTCTTTTGTCAATGTGAATGCCAGGAGGAAAAATGTAGTGTATCGTTAAAGGCAAGGGGGGTTGTATTTCAAGGTTTTTTATATTGCGCAGGATTACCCACATGTGATGAGGAGGGCATTAGGAAATATCAGCTAAGTAACCAAACCTTGCAACCGATACTAAAGTAGAAAGAAGCTGGATGTCGACTAAGATGAGAGGGCATATCCAATATGGGCCCAACAGTCAAGTCATACTGAACAAAGTGGAATTCCCTTGTGCTGAAGTATGGTGTGCATTACAGGAAATGGGAGAGTAATGATGGGAACACAAGCACTAACAATTCGACCTACCAGAGTGCAGAAGCTCAGAAGCGCTGAAATAACAATAACAATACAGCAGTAGGTGGACACTTTGGTGTAAATAATACGTCAACAAAGTTTGACTAAGATTCTACTGGCTCCATTGTCGGGACGATGTTGCGAAGTGATGCTGTCTGTGAGATGCCTCTACTGCAAGGAAGGGTACGATAATTAACAGACGAGGTCCCCTTCAGAAACACAATGTTGGGGCCCTATCTGAGAGGAGGCAGTGGACAAGTAACTGAGGAGGAGGGGGGGGATCGGTACCCTCTGGCAGTGCAAAACTATTTTACCAAATGACCTGAGGTCATATCAGTTACATACCATGAAGCCAAGAATGTAGCTAATGTACTTGTNATGAAGCCAAGAATGTAGCTAATGTACTTGTAGAGAATGTCCACTCCATTTTTGGAGTGCCACTCGAGCTTCATTCGGAAAATGAGCGAAGTTTTGAAATAACGCTCTTCCAAGAGGTAGGGATGATTTTAAACATGAAGGAAACTCGAACCACAGCATTACATCTTCAGTCAGATGGGATGGTCGAGAAGCCCAACCGTACCCTGTAACAGTATCTGGCGATCTTCGTGGAATGCAACCAAAAGGGCTGGCACTACAATATGCTCTTACTTCTTCTGACATATGTTCGGCTGTCCATGAGTTAACAAGCATAACATCTTCAAGGATGCTGTTTGGGAGAGACCTCTGCCTCCCTAATTGCCTGCTGTTTGGGCATTCAATAGAAGAAGAAGCGTCCATGCTACACTGAAGAGCCAAAAAAACTGGTATAGGCGTGCGTATGCAAATACCAGAGGAATGGAACCAACAAGAGTAACGCGATGCAGTCAGCAGCTAGATCGATTACTGCTGCTAAAATGGCAGGTTATAAAGATTTAAGTGTGTTTGAACATGGTGTTATAGTCGGCGCACGAGAGATGGGATATAGCATCTCCGAGGTAGCGATAATATTTGGATGTTCGCGCACGACCATTTCAAAAGTGTACCGTGAATATCGGGAATCCGGTAAAACATCACATCTTCGACATCGCTGAGGCCAGAAAAAGATCGTGAACGAACTGGACAAACGACGACTGACGAGAATCATTAAACATGACANAATATTTGGATGTTCGCGCACGACCATTTCAAAAGTGTACCGTGAATATCGGGAATCCGGTAAAACATCACATCTTTGACATCGCTGAGGCCAGAAAAAGATCGTGAACGAACTGGACAAACGACGACTGACGAGAATCATTAAACATGACANTGACATCGCTGAGGCCAGAAAAAGATCGTGAACGAACTGGACAAACGACGACTGACGAGAATCATTAAACATGACAGGCGTGCAACCCTTTCTCAAATTGGCGCAGATCGGATTTGTGGACTGCCCTGCAAGATTCATGGTGTGAATTGTCTCTTGCATACCTTCAGACATTAGTCGAGTCCATTCCACGTCGTCTTGCGGAACTTCTGCGTGCTCGGAGGCCCTACACGATATTCGGCAGGTGTACCAGTTTAATTGGCTCTTCAGTGTAGGATATGCCAGTAAATTACATCAGAGACTAGTCAACATCCATGAGTTTTCCCGGCAGAACCTAAAAGTCAACAGTGACCAAATGAAAACAAAAATGGCTGGAGAATGCCTGAAGAGATTTTTTTTTTNCGGCAGAACCTAAAAGTCAACAGTGACCAAATGAAAACAAAAATGGCTGGAGAATGCCTGAAGAGATTTTTTTTTTTCAAGAAGGACAGCTAGTGTGGCAGTACAACCTCCAAAGGTGGAAGTTTCCCGAAGCTATGGAAATTATGGAAGGCCCATTCAGAATCCTGAAACAGATTAATGATGTGGCCTAGCAGATTTGTCGACAAGGCACCCGGGCAAAGCTTAAGGCTGTCCACATCAACCGACTGACACACTATGAATGTCCAGAAGTTGGATAGTCTGTTCGGGGCGATCAGACTTGATGAGGAGGCAGTGTTACTTGTAGACCGTCTGACCACCCTGATGCGCACTCACAGTGCAGCGGTAGGTGGGTTGCCACGACTTGACCCAGCCTTCCCTAGCCCCTCCCCTAGGTNCGGCAGAACCTAAAAGTCAACAGTGACCAAATGAAAACAAAAATGGCTGGAGAATGCCTGAAGAGATTTTTTTTTTCAAGAAGGACAGCTAGTGTGGCAGTACAACCTCCAAAGGTGGAAGTTTCCCGAAGCTATGGAAATTATGGAAGGCCCATTCAGAATCCTGAAACAGATTAATGATGTGGCCTAGCAGATTTGTCGACAAGGCACCTGGGCAAAGCTTAAGGCTGTCCACATCAACCGACTGACACACTATGAATGTCCAGAAGTTGGATAGTCTGTTCGGGGCGATCAGACTTGATGAGGAGGCAGTGTTACTTGTAGACCGTCTGACCACCGNGATAGTCTGTTCGGGGCGATCAGACTTGATGAGGAGGCAGTGTTACTTGTAGACCGTCTGACCACCCTGATGCGCACTCACAGTGCAGCGGTAGGTGGGTTGCCACGACTTGACCCAGCCTTCCCTAGCCCCTCCCCTAGGTGGACCTACTATGGCACCATACATGTAGGAGGCATTGATTGCTGATGTCAATTGGTGTTACCACACCTCCACCTCTGCTGAAGGGGTCGGTGCCTGCCGACTGTACGCGGGCTTTCTGGTTGTCTCCCTCCTTGGCACGGGCCAACATCTGACGAATGTTCTCGGCTATAGTACTGGGGCTATATATACTTGCGCGGTCGGAGGGTCGACAGTCTGTGATAGCCACCTGGCGAAGTGCGGCGAGCAGCGGACCAAGAGGATGGACGAAGGTGAGAGAGACTGATGGACGAGTGTGTGCGGCGGCGACGAGCGAAGCATGCGAGTGCTGCAGAGAGCGAGTTACCCGACGAGTAGAGTGCTGATGTGTACAGGAGTGCTCGGGATGCTCCAGAAAGTTCCCAACAGGAAAGAATGGTGAGTGAGTGAGTGAGTGAGTGAAGAAATTTGGGTGGCTCTCATCATCGAGGTCTTAAGAGCCGATGAGGGGGAAGCGAGGTAAGTATCAAGCATCACTGGAATGCAAGGGCGGGGAAACTAGATATCCCCGAGGAAACCCGCCGACCAGCAGCATGGTCCGGCACGATTCCCACATACGAAAATCCTGGGTCAGCCCCGTCGGGAATCGAACTCGTTTCGTCTTGGTGGGAGGCGAGTAGTCTAACCACTACACCACTGCGGCCCCGAAAGACTGGTAATATCTGGATTGAAATGAGGTTGAACTGAATGAACGAGTGATACAGATTTGATTGTAAATACTGCCACTGTCGGACAGCAAATATATTATTTAATATAAATTTATTAGGTAAAGTGTTAAAGTACTTTATATAAAGACTTGTTTTAAATCTTCGATTGTGTTGATTTTCGTGAGGTGAGGGGACTGTGGTAATATAGGCTGTAAATAGTATGTGATATCCATTGTTGTCAATACAGTAATTTTAGAGAATTTTTGAATTTTTATAAATTAGGATATTATTATTAGCTGTTTTTAGATTAGAACCTCCATACCTTAAAGAATCTGGTAACACTAACAGATTTTTGAAAAAGGTGACAGTATTAATGCATAATTAGGTAGTGTTCCACGCTGCTGGAACCATTTAAGCCTTTCTTATTGTGGCAGATCAAGTACTGCCATTAATCGATACCTGACAGCGTGATATTTGACACAGGTATTACAGTTCCCATCACAGACAACAAGCCATTGCCATATACATATACATTCATTCCGAAATATATTAACTCGTCACGTGCATGTTCCCTCATTGTCAATTTTATCACACAAACCTTAATTAACCTAATGCAGTGAAAGAGGAATGATCAAAATGTTATAAATAGGTATTAAAAGTCTCATGTATGCACAATCAGTTGTAATTATTGATATGCCTANGGAATGATCAAAATGTTATAAATAGGTATTAAAAGTCTCATGTATGCACAATCAGTTGTAATTATTGATATGCCTATGTCTCTTGACTTTTAAGTTCGTCCTGCAAAACAACGAACAATGTTTTGAAAGTTACAAGGTAAATTTATTATTTACATTTTCGTTCGAATTTCTTGTTTACTTTTAATTTGCTACAATTTATGTAGTTAAGGATGTAGGGTTGTTTACACGTAAAAAAATGTCTATGGAGTATTTCTATTTTAAAAAGGCTGTAACTGATGTGTTTTAAAAAGTTGAATGTGAGGAAAATACTGCATCTAGGCTAGAATTCACAAATGACTAACCCATTCACAGTTATAATGATAAGCACATACACAACACAGCGCAAACTCAATGGCCTGACTACAACTCATATGGCAGCGACAATATTCGTTTGTTTATGTTGCTACATTTAGTACCGAATAAATTTAGGTTTGTATAGCTGGTAGCATTTCTTCGTCAAAAGAAGTTATTTTTGATAAAGCTGAGACGTTTTTAATATACGAAATTGGTTTAGTTCGTTTTTAGCCTACTTTCCTTTGGAAATGTAGGTTTATGAAATTGTTCGATTGTCTTTTTGGATGTANCTAACATTTTGTAGGAATATGTTGCAACTAACGATAATCACAATGCAACCTTTTATAAAATTACATTTTGTGTATTTTTAAAACTTGACGAGTGCAAACGTCTGAGTGTAAATGCACCAGACCACGATGTATGCTTCTATGTATTCGCCAGGCTGATGATGCGCAAGCCAGTTGCGTCATGCCAGTGCATCTGAGCCGCCCAAATCTCTTCACTCATTCACTTCAAATTCGTCCTGAATTTTTAAGAAAACGAATGGTTGTAAGAAAAAAACTGAATACGTACGCCATTTTATACTGTTCATAATGTGGGTAATAAAAAAATGATTAATGCACGTGCGAAATCCAACATGGCCGACTTTGAAAGTAAAATGGCGGAAAACTCGCAAAAACATTTTTTGGTGTATATATATATTTTTTTTTTTTGCTATTTATGACATCAAATAGAAAGATCTCCGAAACGTCCCGTATTTTTATTCGAAATATCTGGGTTTTATCTCTTTTTAGCCTTATCGCACTGCACTATTTTAGCTTCAATAACCGGCATATACAAACATTTAAAACTATTTTTACAATTTTTTAAAACTCACCCCCTAAGAATGCGAAAAGTGGTAAAATGTATTTCCCAGATATGTTTATGCTCTTAATTTCAATAAACAGCCCATGCAAATACCTAAAAACTAATTTCAAGACTTCTTAAAATTCAAACCTCGTGAAGGCGAAAAGGAGTTGAATGTGTTTTCATGGATTCATTAATAGCGCATTAACTCCATAAGACATTGTTAGTCTCTGTGCTTCGAAAATATACCTATATAANTTCATGGATTCATTAATAGCGCATTAACTCCATAAGACATTGTTAGTCTCTGTGCTTCGAAAATATACCTATATAATGGCCTGCAAATAAATTTCAAGATTTTTTAAAACTCAACCCCTAATAATGTGAAATGGGGAAAAATGTATTCCCTAGGACTATTTAACTCAGTAACCCGATAGAAAATATCGTTATGCTCTTTGGTTTTAAAGGTTCGCTAACAAATACCTGAAAACTGACTTAGGTATTTTTCTAAATTCCCTAAGAAATTTGAAATGGTTCAAATGTGTTTTCGATTATATGCTACCTACGTTACATCGTTTCCATGTCTGTAACCTTCAAATCAACATGCTTATAAAATTTACTTGACCAAAAAAGTAAACCTGTCTCTTACCGAGAAAATAATTGTTTCGTTTTCCTTACGGTCGCAGATAAATATTGTCAGATCTCAGCAGGATGAATAAGTAAATAACTCATTTTTCGTCGACTGCGCGGTCAGTGAAATAGAGCTGTGTTTATTTCTCCCTTGTGAGGTTCTATACATGTGTTTAAATAAAAAAACATTTTTACCGCGGTTAATGATTTCATACATAACTTTTTATAAAGATTGAATTGGCATATAGTGTCCACAGCAACCATCTTTGTGTTGCAGTTTTAATTAGTTCCTTGCAAACAGAACTGTCAGAAACAGAAACTTGCGAATCACCTAGAGAACTTTCAAAAACCACGTGTTATAGCAAAGGCGAGGCCATTTCTTTATATTTAACCGGAGCTTTTAATTACTACAAATTCACTTCAACTTAACTGCAACTTCACTACAACGTAACTTGAGTATATTCCAGTAGCATCTCAACTATAAATGCACTGGAGACGAAAATTAGTTGATACGATCTTTATTCTGTAGTTTCAAAGTAAATCACAAATAGGTGAAAAAAAAAATGCACTATAAGATGTTACGAGGAATGAGAAACGTTACAAAAATAACAATATAATAAATAATTTGCANGAAAAAAAAATGCACTATAAGATGTTACGAGGAATGAGAAACGTTACAAAAATAACAATATAATAAATAATTTGCATAGTTTGCTTAAGTCTTTTGAAGTGGCGGAAATGCCGCACAAATCTGTGGACACAGTTGTAATAAAGGATGGTGCAGTCCATTGCCCTATGGAGTTCATCAACAGCATCCCCCCTCCTGGCCTATCATCACACGAACTTCATATCAAGGTTGGATCTCAGTTTATGTTGCTGCCAAAATGCTGCAATAGCACCAGGCTCCAAGTGAAGGTTTGCCAAAAAAGTGTAATTGAGACCACGGCCTTCGCTGAATATTCACAGGAGGAATACGTTTCCATACTACGCAAACCACTCATTCCATCCGAGTATCCTCTCGTATTGAAGAGACTACAATTTCCTCTCTCAAGGTCTGTTTCACTCTGACTTTGAGTGAGGTCCAGGGACACTCGCTAAAGGTTGCAGGCAAATATTTGAGGGAGGGCTGCTTCTCCTCACATGGCCAGCTCTACGCTACCTGCTCCAGAGAAAGTTCACCTAGTAACTGGTATTTACTAGCATCTGAAGGCATTACCAGTAATGTGGTGTACAAAGAGGTCTTCTGGTAAAGGAAATTGGTAGCTGCTTCTTGTAGCACACGCGGTTGAAGCCACCGACAGAAAGCTAGTATTCAGTGAAATTCTGTTTTACATTATCGACAGGGGACCACGATGGTGTAGTCGTTAGACAACTCGCCTCCCACCAAGGCGAACTAGGCCGATTCCCGGCAGGGTCGCTCCCGGATTTTCGCATGTGGAAATCGTGCCGGACGATGCTGCTGGTCGGCGGGTTTAATCTCGGCATTGCTCCATACTCACCTCAATCACCCTTATCGGCTCTCTAGACCTCGATGTTAAGAGTCGCCCAAATGTCTTCACTCGCTCACATTACCAATAGTGCATCACTGTTGGTAATGTGAGGTAATTTTTAACAAAAGTTTTTAAGGATGAAATTTTGAATCAGGGAACTGAATTTTACCAAACTCGGTACACAGATAGTACCAATCCAAATGCTTATTTTCAAAATGGCGACTGTTGAAACTTTAGGACTATATTTTATATCTAGACAAACATTGTAACCGATTCACACCAAATTTAGGACGTTGAAAGTGCTTTATGTAAGCGTTTAAATTGGGGAGAAATATTGTTATTGGTTCGCTATTTAGTAAGAAAACACAACACGAAAAATAAGTTTTACTTCATATCTCAGGAACTATTCTACCAATTCCCACCAAATTTGGCATGCAAGTAAAACTATAGTTGATGATGTAAACAATTTTCAAATCTAATATAAAAGGCGTTTATTTTCAAAATGGTGACCATATAAATATTTTAGGCTAATTTTATATTCCTACCGCACAGTTTGACCAATTTCAACTCAACTTGGAAAGCTGTAAGTATCTGTTACAAACATAAAAAACCCAATCCATGGCCTTATTTTGTGTGTCATTTTTTAAGATAGCGCTGCATTAAAAAATAAACTTTTTATGTCATATTTTGGGAACAAATCAACCGATTCCTATCAAATTTGGCTAATATGTAGTTATACGGCAATATATGTAAACTGTTATGGTTCAAGTAAGTCAGACACTTATTTTCAAATTGGCGGTGATATAAACATTTTATCTTAGAGTGCTATATTTACGAAACAATGGAACCAATTTCAACCTAAATTTGTATATCTTCGTATCTATTACAACAATCAAATGCGTATACAAACAGTCTCTTTTCCTCGCCATTTTGTAAAATAGCACTACATGAAAAAAATAAAGTCTATATGTCACTTCGGGAAAAAATCTACAGATTACTACCAAATTTAGCAACCACGCAGTACTGCGGAAGGCCATGCAAACTAATAATTTTTCATGAATCAGATTCTTGTTTGTAAAATGGCAGCCATATAAGCATTCTAGCTTAGTAAGCTATATCTATGAAACCATGTAACAAATTTAAACTTCAGCTTGGCATTTTGGCATTATCTATTACAACTATCAAATGTATCTATACAGATAATATTTTCTCCGCCATTTTATATGAAAATGCCACATAAAAAAACTCTTTTTTTGCCATGTCTCGGGAAATAATTTACCGATTACCACCAGATTTAGCAAACAAGTAGTACTACGACAGTACATTNTTTTTGCCATGTCTCGGGAAATAATTTACCGATTACCACCAGATTTAGCAAACAAGTAGTACTACGACAGTACATTAATTTCAGAATGGCGACCATATCAACATTTTAGATTTGTATGCTATTTCTACGAAAGCATTTAATAAATTTCAGCTTAACTTTGCTCGATGGCAGTATCTATTAAAACCATAAAATATCTATACAGTCTCTCTTGGCCATCATATTGTAATGTAGCATAATATTAAAATAAGTTTTTATTTATGTCATATTTTGGGAAACAATCATCCGATCCTCACCAATTTCAATTGACAAGTTATACTATTGTAGTCCATTTACATTTTTGCATCTTGAGAGGTCATCATATTTTCAAAATTACAGCATTGTAAATTAGTATGCAATATGTTCCAGATAATTTTAACCAAAGTTTACATGCTAAAAGTATTTATGTTAAACACAGAAATTTTTTTTATCGCCATATGAAAAATGGAGCTTTTGAGCAATTCCTCGGGGACCAATCAACCGATTCCCAACNAGAAATTTTTTTTATCGCCATATGAAAAATGGAGCTTTTGAGCAATTCCTCGGGGACCAATCAACCGATTCCCAACAAATTTTACACACGAGTAGTACTACCGAAAGCCATGTAAACTTACATGATTTAAGAGACTCACATACTTCTTTTGCAAAATGACTTGTCTGTACATATTCCCGGTTAGTGAACCCTGTCTACATAAACAAGAGACTGATTACAACGGAAGCTGATGTTCCTAATCCTACTTCGTCTTGCAACTAGTTGTATGGCAGCTTACATTGTGAGGGGTTCTGGGTTTGAATCCCAGGTAAGGCACGCGTGTATATGTAATTGTCTCACTAGTATTGCATATTTTTATGGTTCCATATCTAATGATGTGTCTCCATCAACAAGAAGTCAAGGCCAGCCTAAAATCTCTGCGTTTAAGAACTTCATCAAAGCTATTTGCATTCATATAGAGGAAAGTATGCTCATTGTTTATAATGGTAACTTCTTGTTTACTGTTAACATCACCTAAGAACATTCCAAAACTGTGCTTGCAATGTTCCAGAAATAAACAAAAGAAAATATCTGCCCGAGGTGTAGTCATCTCACACTTGCTTGATTCGTAAATAAGTTTTTCATTTGACTGCATAGTAAAAGGTCCGAAGCTTCAAATGGCTGAATATCGACGCACGNTTTTTGCCATGTCTCGGGAAATAATTTACCGATTACCACCAGATTTAGCAAACAAGTAGTACTACGACAGTACATTTATTTCAGAATGGCGACCATATCAACATTTAAATTTGTATGCTATTTCTACGAAAGCATTTAATAAATTTCAGCTTAACTTTCCTCGATGGCAGTATCTATTAAAACCATGAAATATCTATACAGTCTCTCTTGGCCATCATATTGTAATGTAGCATAATATTAAAATAAGTTTTTATTTATGTCATATTTTGGGAAACAATCATCCGATCCTCACCAATTTCAATTGACAAGTTATACTATTGTAGTCCATTTACATTTTTGCATCTTGAGAGGTCATCATATTTTCAAAATGACAGCATTGTAAATTAGTATGCAATATGTTCCAGATAATTTTAACCAAAGGTTACATGCTGAAAGTATGTATGTTAAACATAGAAATTTTTTTTATCGCCATATGAAAAATGGAGCTTTTGAGCAATTCCTCGGGGACCAATCAACCGATTCCCAACAAATTTTACACACGAGTAGTACTACCGAAAGCCATGTAAACTTACATGATTTAAGAGACTCACATACTTCTTTTGCAAAATGACTTGTCTGTACATATTCCCGGTTAGTGAACCCTGTCTACATAAACAAGAGACTGATTACAACGGAAGCTGATGTTCCTAATCCTACTTCGTCTTGCAACTAGTTGTATGGCAGCTTACATTGTGAGGGGTTCTGGGTTTGAATCCCAGGTAAGGCACGCGTGTATATGTAATTGTCTCACTAGTATTGCATATTTTTATGGTTCCATATCTAATGATGTGTCTCCATCAACAAGAAGTCAAGGCCAGCCTAAAATCTCTGCGTTTAAGAACTTCATCAAAGCTATTTGCATTCATATAGAGGAAAGTATGCTCATTGTTTATAATGGTAACTTCTTGTTTACTGTTAACATCACCTAAGAACATTCCAAAACTGTGCTTGCAATGTTCCAGAAATAAACAAAAGAAAATATCTGCCCGAGGTGTAGTCATCTCACACTTGCTTGATTCGTAAATAAGTTTTTCATTTGACTGCATAGTAAAAGGTCCGAAGCTTCAAATGGCTGAATATCGACGCACGACTATAGTAACAAGAAAAGTTTGACAAAGTTGAACTCTTCTTGTTTCTTTTACTGTGCTTAGGTAAGTGATTATTGCAATACGCGGTTGTAGCTAGTCTAACTGAAAACAGGCAGTTTAATTACTATTAAGTATCAAACTGTGTTTTGTTAGTNAATACGCGGTTGTAGCTAGTCTAACTGAAAACAGGCAGTTTAATTACTATTAAGTATCAAACTGTGTTTTGTTAGTTATATATATGCATCAATTTCGTACTGGGCCTTTAGTTGCCCTTGATGTTTCAAAAAATAACCTCTGCAAACCACATCTTGAAATTAGTGAACACACTACTTTTCAACTTCCCTTCCTTATTCGTGTTAATTGAATGGGTTATTTTATCTGCGTATCTATAAACAGTGTTACCTACTGTAGTTTTGGCAAGTGATCGTGGTAATCATTAAAAAGTATGGAATAGTTTTTTTGTTCAAATGGCATCAATTGTAATGTTTACACGTTGAAAAAAAGTTTGGCACATATAGAAAGTACGGTGGTGATTTTGTTTGCTATCCAACGCCCTGGCACATTTACAAAACAATGTTGCGATTATTAGCCATTTTTGAGGGCCTACGAATTTAACCACAGGATCAACGTTATAAGACATTATGAATAAACGTAAGTTTTATAATATTAACATAAAAAAATAGATACAGTATTACTAGGAAACTAAGCATGTTATTTTTTTTAGTTTAATATATTTTAAAATTGAACATTTTTATACTTATAATGATTTTGAAAACATGCCAAAACAAAATTGTGTGGTTTAGCTGGGATACGCAGAACGTTTCATAAAACGTGGGGCCCACTTCAACTGCAAAAAAGAGACGCAAAGACTACTAAAAATGTGTATATTAACACGTGGCCTAGTTGACCTGCTTCCGAGTTATAGACCTGCTTGCACTGCAATAATTAAGTTCTTCTTAAGTCAACTGGGGTAACTTTGTACCACACTTATCGTCATTTATAACGAAGGATTTACAGCATCCACCTTATTGTATACTTCATTGTTAAATATGTCATTTGTAAGTAACATGGCAGTGTAAAAATATCCTTCGAATTTTAATTTAAAATAAAATTAGGCAGGTGGTACAAAGTTTCCCTGATGATACAAAGTTACCCCAAATAACTTAATAGGAGGTACTCGAAATGACAAACTTCAGCCTGAAAGCACGCCTGCAGTCGTCGTATCGTAGAGTGCAGTTGGAAGTTGGAAGCTTTCTTGGACTCACTGGAGAAGTGTTTCGATGTTGAGAATGGGCGTTGCGTACACAAATGTTTTTAAATGGCTCCACAAATAAAGATCCAATGTATTTAAGTCTTAAGAACGTGCAAGCCAGCGGATAGGTCCATTTTTTCGGCAATATTTTGTTCAAAAAATGTTTTGCTATTCAGCTAAAAGGTGGTGTGCACCATTATGCATAAACCATATGCGTCGTACAACACCAATGGGAACATCTTCCAAAGAATTGTGCAAATGGTTTGTGAGGAAATTGCGTAAGATTGACCTGTTAATCCCCCTACCAGAAAAATAGGTCCGATTGGATAGTCGTCAAGTATTCCTGCCTATACATTAAAGCTGAATTAGTGGTGTCGTGACTGAAGATGAGTGTTGACGATTCCATCTCTGGCGAATCCAGCTTCGCCGGTAAATAATGAGGTGGGCATAAAAGACGGATCACCGATAGACGTCTGCTGAAACCTAATGCAAAGGTACACTCCTGAAAGCAAATCATTGTTATGTTTGTACTCGTTCACCATGGTACAGATAAAACAGTTGCTGTGGCATAACGCTTCAAACTGTCGTGTGACTTGTGTTCTTAACTGCTGCTATTCTTTGGGTACTAGGGCCGGCAATTCCTTAAACATGCTGCAAAATCCGCTCTTCAAAATTAACAGTTCGAACACTAACGAGTTTGCCACCGCCTGACAATCGTTTTTGAAATGAACCTGCTTCTCGGAGGCATTCGTATGATCACTGAAATGTTTTTTCCATCCGGAATACTCATATTAGGTAAAATCTGCATAGAGATGTTTTATTTCTGCTGAATTGCATTTTGCGAGCCCATGCAACAAATGCATGTTTGCCATTTCCTAGTTGGGATAATTAATTATCACGTCCAAATCAATGCAACACAGTATCAACTGCTCTTTTCAGGAGGACAAAAAGGAGTAACCCAGAGTATACCCAGTATACATGTCGAGATATGTCAATTATGTGACTTTAACTTGGAAACAGGGTCAAATAGGCCACACATTTTTTATAAGAGGTTTCTTCAATACTTTAGTGTCTCCTGTCCACCGGTGAAGTGATTTTCTCATTTTATGAAATGTTATGTATGTTTACTTAATATTAAATTAATAAAATACAGTTGACAACATATACAGAGGCTGTCACAAATACTTCTCACATGATTTCAAATTGTGTGATTTTACAGGAGAAAACACAGACACTGATTGGCTTGAATAACGAACTGGCAACTTTACATGTGAAGTATGACCAAGCTCTTGCCAACACAGCATTATGGGAAAGTGCTTTAACGCGGATAAAGCAGAGCGGATCGCAGAAAACTGCGGAGCTGGGCCAGGTAGGTCATGCAAACTTTGCACTAATAAGTGCTGACATATTTGAGCTGTATTGAGCACAACTGAGTCAACACCAATGCAAAATTGAGGAGAACGAGTTTGGAGATTCAACCATCACACAAATATGGTAATTTTTTTATTCATCGACATTTGTATACTATCCCATCGTGCGGAAGAGTTCAATTTCTGTAGTCTAGTTGTCCTCAATTTTCACGGTTGGTTCTTCTTTGGTTTTAAATGATTGCCTCATATATATATTCAGTATTGCATGCGGAAAATTTTACCTGAAAACTTTTTCAAATCTTCCCCCCTCTTTTTCCCTAATTGTTATGCATTCTTTGTGGGACCAAATATACCTCTATCATTCAAGTCACTCAAATAATTAAAAAGAGCACCTTTGTATAAACATAATTTTACTGATTGCCTCTCGCTACTGACATCATTCTAGCCCACACCCTCGTTTACTGCAAAATAAAATTCTGCATGAAATTCTGTGGGAAAAAAAATCTTACCCAGAAAAATAAAAAGCACAGGATGAATGTGCTTGTCCGGCAGAGCGGAGACCTTTGTACGTGAGGTCGAAACTCGTAACTCTTATGGCTCGTGTGTGAGCAGTAAAGGGATAAGTTCGTTTCTTCTGCATAAAATGGCTCCGAGTAAGACGGAACATAAAAAAGTGATTCAATATCTCTAAACTTTGGTACTGCCATATGTTAAACATTTCTCTAACAAACAACGAGGAACTTACGTTAACTAAATAAGGTTTATTTTCCTCACATACAAAATTATTCAGTCTAATCTTTTACACTAAGCCATTTATTATTTTTCAAATATATTTCCAATTCAAAACTTTTCTTCAAGCTTCTAACCAAATACATCTTAATTCGTCACTAGTGTGACAAGTGGTTTCTAAACGTAGCTATTTTTTTTTAACCCCCAAAATTTCCGGGCAAATACAAACGCCGAATATGTTTTTAAGGCACACACACTTAAAGTCACCGAAGTCTGCATAATTTGACAGATAAGCTTCAAGGTGTCGGAAAGTCTGTAAGCAGGATATAAGAAAGCAGTTTATGAAGTTTAATGGCAATGGTGAGGTGGAACGGAATTCGAATTTTGAGTGAATCTTTTTTCGTAGCCATTGTTGGCAATGGGGTTCCAATCAAAATTCAAATTTATAAGAAAGCAGGATTCAAGAATGAATACAATTCTAATGTTTTGTTTGGCGTCGTCAAGAGTCACTCCACAAACTTTATCTTCGTAATTTTCTTTTTAATGTGACATAGAATGTGTCACATTAGGATGAGCGTTTTTCTTAACTGCCAGTTATTTGTGTAACATATTGATCATACTTTACAGAGCGAACCCCTGTACTGAGGTCGTATAACTGCATCTTATATAACATAACATTTTAAGATGATTGTGCAGGGACAGACATATTTAAATATTCTACACACATAGAAAAGGGTTATATTGCGTCTTTCTTCAAGTGTTCATCCAACTGTGAACATACTTCCGCCCTGAAATATTAAAGTTGTCGGGTACAGTCTGCCCCCCCCCCCTAACAAGCTGGAGTGTCAGATAGATCATATTGGATGTGAACGAAAGCCAACTAAAGAAAAGAGTGTTATGTCATCCCAGTATTATGCACTGTTTTTATATCCCTACATATGCATAATTTTTTTGACAACTTCTACATTCTTTTTTACTATTCTTCAGTATATATGCAATGTTTTAAATTATAAGTTATAAGTAAAATACCACATTTATGATTGTATGTATGTACGTACACATATACATGTGTGTTTATGTAGTGTGAAAAATGTAACACCATGAAGAAACGTGCAAAAGAAGCGAAACTCACAGGAAATGAAAAGCGGAGTATGATCACAGCCGGTTTAATGTAAAATGGCAACCTGTGTAAGATAAACCCTCGGTGCAACTCAATACCCCTTCCCCCTTTTTTTTCTCCTGCAAAGCAGTGATTGGGCGATGTTAACTTTTCTCCAGTAGGATGCATGCGCTTTAACATAAATATTTCAATGCTATGCAAGAAAGAGTTTAAGGTTCTCTTAGTCCTGGAAATAACAGGAGGAAAATCAGAAGGATGCATAATTACTAATTAAACATTCTATAAAAGTAAAGGTTTTCGAATGGCTTTATTTATTTTTAAGATTACTTATGCCAATATGTATTTTTGATATCACAATACAAAGAAAAACTTCTACAATCGTTATAATAATTTCGTGTTACAAAAAGTGGCATTAAGAACTGGATGGATATGCATTTTGATTACAAGGTCTTGTCAAAAAATTGAGAATGACATCTGCCAGTTCAGCAATGAGTATGGTAACTTATTGTCATAAAATTAATATTGACGTTTACTGTCAAATCTTATGAAACTGTCTACACATAAAATTATATATATATATATATATATATATATATATATATATATATAACACTACAAGTACAATTTGTTAAAAAATTCACTCTACAGAAATAGCAACTAGATACAAAGTTTAGTCCAGAGAAATGTGAATAAAATGTAACACAGTATTCAAATACAGTTAGGAAAAACACGGACGTAGAATTGAAGTTTAAACAGAAAGCTGAATGACTGAAAATTTTAAGGCACAAGCGATGAAATTTTCGAAAGATAGACTAACTAGAAAAGACAGCCGGTCATATAGCATCGTTGATCACAGGTAGGTATGTATTGATGAGTTTTAGTTTTATAGAACGCCTTTCGGCAATAGCCACGTTTACAAAAATTGTCAATTGAAATTTCGAAGTGGTCCACACATTAGAAAAGCAGTCATGAGGCTTAAATTTTGTTCATGAATCGAAGAAAATGCATAAGTGGACCTGATGTAGCAATTCGTCCTCCAACTCTGTTCCACATATACTTATACTTTGAGGCGACAAAAGTCATGCGATACCTCCTAATATCGTGTCGGACCTCCTTTTGCCCGGCGAAACGCAGCAACCCAAATGTGGCATGGACCCAAAAAGTCGTTGGAAGTCCCCGGCAGAAATATTGAGCCATGCTGACTCTATATACGTCCATAATTGCGAAAGTGTTGCCGGCGGAGGAGTTTGTGCACGAACTGACTTCTCGATTATGTTCCATAAATGTTCGATGGGATTCATGTCGGGCGATCTTGGTGGCCAAATCATTCGCTGGAATTGTCCAGAATGTTCTTCAAACCAATCGCGAACAGTTGTGGCTCGGTGACATGGCGCATTGTCATCCATAAAAATTCCATCGTTGTTTGGGTACATGAAGCCCATGAATGGCTGCAAGTGTTTTCCAAGAAGCTGAACATAACCCTTTCCAGTCAATGATCGGTTCAGTTGGACCAGAGGACCCAGTCCATTCCATGTATAAACAGCCCACACCATTATGGAATTATGGAGCCACCACCAGCTTGCACAGTTCCTTGTTGACAACTTGGGTCCATGGATTCGTTGAGTCTGCGCCACACTCAAACCTTACCATCAGCTCTTACCAACTGAAATCGGGACTCATCTGACCAAGCCACGGTTTTCGAGTCGTCTAGGGTCCAACCGATATGGTCACGAGCCCAGGAGAGGCACTGCTGGCGATGTCGTGCTCTTAGTAAAGGCACTCGAGTCGGTCTTCTGCTGGCATTGCCCAGTACTGCCAAAGTTCGCCGCACTGTCCTAACGGACACGTCCGTCGTAAGTCCCACATTGATTACTGCGGTTATTTCACGCAGTGTTGCTTGTCTGTTAACACTGACCATTCTGCGCACATGTCGTTGGTCTCGGTCATTAAGTGCAGGCGGTCGGCCACTGCGTTGTCCATGGTGAGAGGTTATGCCTGAAATTAGGTATTCTCGGCACACTCTTGACACTGTGGATATCGGAATGTTGAATACCTTAACCATTTCCAAAATGTCTTGTCCCATATGTCTAGCTTTAACTACCATTCCGCGTTCAAAGTCTGTTAATTCCCGTCGTGCGGCCATAATCATATCAGTAACCTTTTCACATGAATCACTTGACTAAAAATGAAAGCCCAACCAATGCACTGCCCATTTATACATTTTGTATGTGATACAACTGCTATCTGTATATTTGCATATTGCTATCCCATGACTTTTGTCACCTCTGTGTATAATCATATTTATCCTCCAGCAGATGTGCATTAATATTTCTGCAATATCCGAAACCGGGGTTACTTTGTACCTGCTGGGGAAACTTTGAACCATTCAAAATAGTTCGTTTTGGTGCCATTTGTCAAAATAACAGCGAACTGTACCTGTGTAAGTTAAATTTTGAATGCTATTTTCCCAGGCAATGTGTTCCATTCCTTTGCCAAATGAAACCAAAACCAACATTTAGAGTGGATCAAAGTTACCCCAGTTTACTGTAAGTGTCCAAATCTGTGGATAGAGGTAATACCTCCATATTGTAGAGAAATTCCCAGACACACGCATACACACTGGAGCGCCCAAAAAAAAAAAAAAAAAAAAAAAAAAAAAAAAAAAAAAAAAAAA